>OY482675.1:23695638-23705638 GCA_960531455.1 Urophora cardui | reverse complement strand
ATAATAATAATAATAATAATAATAATAATAATAATAATAATAATAATAATAATAATAATAATAATAATAATAATAATAATAATAATAATAATAATAATAATAATAATAATAATAATAATAATAATAATAATAATAATAATAATAATAATAATAATAATAATAATAATAATAATAATAATAATAATAATAATAATAATAATAATAATAATAATAATAATAATAATAATAATAATAATAATAATAATAAGCGGAATATAAGAACGACACTAACGCATTATAACTTTCATCACCCCAAATCTTGCTGTGAAAGAATGATCACACCAAGAAGAGAGGGCGGAAGAGGCCTAATAGATCTGCAGGTGCTGTATGACAATCAAATAGAATCACTTCGTAACTACTTCCACCTTAAGAGTGAAAGATCGAACCTCATAAAGAGTATAACAGAAGCAGACATAAACCTAACACCTCTAAACGTAAACGGTAGTTATGAAAGGCAATCGGAGGATAAAATTATGAGGGAACGAAACTGGGCAATCAAACCGATACATGGTCAGTATTACAGAGACATCAATGGCGAAAATGTTGATAAACTCATGTCAAACAAATGGCTATTAAATGGTGACATGTATGCTGAAACTGAAGCATTTATGATTGCGATTCAGGATCGCGTGATCCCCACTAAGAATTACAAAAAATACGTAATGAAAGATGCATCGATCATACATGACTCCTGCAGAAGATGCAGAAGCCACCCGGAGACTATAGACCACATCATATCGAGCTGTACAACCCTAGCGCAATCCGAATATACTCGGAGGCATAACAATGTAGCCAAAATACTACACAAAAAGCTTCTCGAGACACACAAAATCCCACAAAGCAAAGCACCATATTATACATATAAACCTTTCCCGATCGTAGAGAATTCTGACATTAAAATCTACTACGATCGTACTATTCATTCGGAACACACTAGGGTGCACAATCGCCCAGATATCACTGTCATAGATAAGGCAAATCGCAGCGGAATTTTCATTGATGTGGCGATCCCAGCTACAAGAAACGTAAGCCGCACGTACAGTGAGAAACGCCTCAGATACTCCGAACTTGCTGTGGAAATCAAGCGCAACTGGAATCTTAAAGAAGTGAAGATAATCCCAATAGTTATCAGTGCGGAAGGCGTAATACATAATAATTTACAAGACGACATACAACTACTTGGAATAAGAAGAAACGCTATAGATGCTATGCAAAAATCTGTGATCATTGATACCTGTCATATAACCCGGAACTTTATGAATATTATTTAAAACCTGTGATATAAAACCTCTGATATATGTACATATTATACTTAGAAAATTAGAATAGAATTGTATCTAATATATTTAGTATTAGGCTAAGGCCCCGAAATATATTATTGTAAATACCCAATAAGGAGAAATAAAGAACCATAATAATAATAATAATAATAATAATAATAATAATAATAATAATAATAATAATAATAATAATAATAATAATAATAATAATAATAATAATAATAATAATAATAATAATAATAATAATAATAATAATAATAATAATAATAATAATAATAATAATAATAATAATAATAATAATAATAATAATAATAATAATAATAATAATAATAATAATAATAATAATAATAATAATAATAATAATAATAATAATAATAATAATAATAATAATAATAATAATAATAATAATAATAATAATAATAATAATAATAATAATAATAATAATAATAATAATAATAATAATAATAATAATAATAATAATAATAATAATAATAATAATAATAATAATAATAATAATAATAATAATAATAATAATAATAATAATAATAATAATAATAATAATAATAATAATAATAATAATAATAATAATAATAATAATAATAATAATAATAATAATAATAATAATAATAATAATAATAATAATAATAATAATAATAATAATAATAATAATAATAATAATAATAATAATAATAATAATAATAATAATAATAATAATAATAATAATAATAATAATAATAATAATAATAATAATAATAATAATAATAATAATAATAATAATAATAATAATAATAATAATAATAATAATAATAATAATAATAATAATAATAATAATAATAATAATAATAATAATAATAATAATAATAATAATAATAATAATAATAATAATAATAATAATAATAATAATAATAATAATAATAATAATAATAATAATAATAATAATAATAATAATAATAATAATAATAATAATAATAATAATAATAATAATAATAATAATAATAATAATAATAATAATAATAATAATAATAATAATAATAATTGTACACAAATTGCTGCACTATGTGAGCTGTGTGTATGTTTCTTTATGTTTTCCTTTAAAATAAAACCACTTTATTTTCGATATATGTATTTAATTCTGTATTGGGTTTTCACACTTTATTTCATATATTTATTTTATTTGTTTCAGTTAGTTTAATGTTATATTTGTGGATTTTGTTCAAAAACAGATTCGTTTAGCGCGGTTATGTGTGTCGAAGTTCTTAACTCAACTGACTAACTACTTACATGTTTTTATTTGCTAGAGCAGAAAAAGGTAAGTGGATAGCGGGACTCTTCCAAGGAGAGGAGGTAAGTACATAGGTATATAAGAGTATTGAAAGGGTAAGTATGATAGAGCGAAGGTGAGTATGGGCAATTCCAGTGAAGAGGTAGGTATTTACAGGAGGATTTGTAAGTATTAAACACGTTGGTAAGTAGAAGGAGTAATTCCAGAGAAAGCGGGCATAAAAGGTAAGTATGTATATAAAGGGTAAGTAGAGATGACCAAAAATTTATTCAGTAGGTATATTTTATGTATGTTTCTAATCAAACTGGATGAGATCCTCATCCTCACTCATGTCTTCAACATGGCGGCCGGCCTGCGCGGATGAGGGGATCAGCAGCTCTTGAAGCTCTTCCAACGATGATACCGCTTTTGTAAATAATGTCTTCATTATCCGTTGATTGTTGTTGTTGCTGGGCCGTTTCTTGGCACGTTTCACGATGACACGCCGATTGGTGCTCATGGGCTTGGGTCTCTGAATCACACGTCGATTGTTAGATTTTGGCCGTTTTTCCCAGTGAAGCAGGGTATGATGAGCTAAGCCACATCGATGGCAACGGTCGGAAGAATTGCATGCACTCGTCACATGAGAAGTTGCCAGGCAGTTTATGCAGTAGCCATGAGCCCGCACTGAGTCGTAGCGTTCCTCAGGCGTCATGGCTAGAAAGGCGCGGCACAGGCGGAGTGAATGTTCCTGGCAACATAACCGGCATGTGTTATATCTTGGATACCGTCTGTAAAGAGAATGGAAGAGAAAACTCATCATATTGGCTGGATGCGAGAGAAGGGGAGAAGTCGTTAGGTGCATTGGATAGAGAGCCTATTGTGCAGGTGGAAGAGAGCAGAGTTTTGCAATGGGGCGTGTGTATACTCCATTTTGGGTGCGTACATCGACTACTCGGACTTGGTCGTCGGACCCAGGGTGAAGTTTTATTACGCGTCCGAGTCGCCATTCATTTGGAGGGAGTGCGTCATCTTTTATGACTACTAAATCGCCTTCTTCAACGTTTGCTTGTTGGGTTTTCCATTTAGTTCGCTTATGGAGTTCTCTGAGGTATTCATTTTTCCATCGAGTGCTGAATTGATGGTGTAATACCTGCAATTTTTGCCATTTGTTTATTAGCGAGAGATTTTCGGAATTCTGTTCTGGAAGTGAGAGTAATGGTGCCCCACGCAGGAAATGTCCTGGGGTTAGGACGAGCAGATCATTAGGATCTTGAGACATGGGAGAGAGCGGCCTTGAGTTTAGAACCGCTTCTATTCGAGTGAGTAGTGTGGTGAATTCCTCGAATGTAAATTTGTGATTTCCGGCAACTTTGAGGAAATGGGTTTTGAAGCTTTTGACTGCTGCTTCCCATAATCCTCCCATATGAGGGGCATATGGTGGGATGAATTGCCAGGACATGCCGTGAATGGAGTATTTATTAGCTATGTCGGCTGCAGTTTCTTGCAGAAATTTGGCAAATTCTCTTTTCAATTCTCTGCTTGCACCGACGAATGTTTTGCCATTGTCGGACATAACTTTATGGGGAAGTCCACGGCGACTAACAAAGCGAGAGAATGCTGCTTTGAATGCAGCTGTCGTCAAATCTGAGCAGACTTCGAGATGGACTGCCTTTGTGGAGAAACACACGAACACGCAAACGTACGCTTTTGCATATGATGCTTTTCGAAGCGTCGACGTTTTTACTTGGAAGGGTCCGGCGAAATCTATACCTGTGGTGTGAAATGGTAGAGAATATGTGCACCTTTCAGGGGGGAGTGCAGCCATTATCTGAGATCTGGTCTGCTGTTTGTAAATGATACAGGTCTTGCAGTGAAATATGCATTTTTTGACCTTTTGCTTGAGGCGAGGGATATAATATTCTTGTTGTATCATGCGAATCATTAATTGCTTTTCTGCATGCAACAAGGTGGAGTGAGTAAAATCCAGCAATAATGAGCAAAATCTCGAATTATCTGGAATTATTATGGGGTGGCGTTCATTTTCGCTAAGAGGTGAGTGGGCGAGTCTGCCATTCACACGCATTACACCTGATTTATCCAACATCGGATTTAGAGATAAGAGCGAATTCTTTTTGTTAATTGGGTTACGAGCTTGTAAATCTGCGATCACATCTGAGTAATATTTCGCTTGCGTATGAATAATTATGCGGGATTTTGCATATGTGATTTCGCTTTGAGAGAGAGTGAGACTTTGAGCAATTTTGAGTTTTTTCGCTTTGTGTATAAAGCGATATATGTATGCGAAAACGCGTAGAGCTTTCCCGAAGGATGAGAGGCGTTCGAGCATATCGGGAGTTTCTATCGAGTGAAAGGACTCGATGCGTTTTTGTTCTGGTGGAGTGGAGTTGTTTGGTGCTGTTTTTGGCCAGCATGTGGATGCTTTAGAAAGCCAATCTGGGCCATTCCACCATAGAGAGCTGTGAGATAATTCTTGGGGTTTACATCCACGTGTACCAAGATCAGCTGGGTTATCACCACTGGATACATGACGCCAAGTGGCATTGCTCACATTATCGAGAATTTGAGACGTTCTGTTTGCTACATACGTCTTCCATGTGTGGGGTGGCTTTTCGAGCCATGCGAGTACAATTGAGGAGTCTGACCAGAGTATTAACTCTTGGGAAGTCAGTTTTAAGTGAGAGCGCATTTGTTTCACGAGTTTTGAGAGAAGTACTGCTCCGCAAAGTTCGAGACGGGGAAGGCTCACAGTGTTTAAAGGAGCCACTTTGCTTTTTGCAGCGAGTAAATGCGTTGAGAATGAGTGTTCGCTATTTTGCACTCTGAGATATACGCAAGCGCAAAATGCTTTTTCTGATGCATCTGAGAAGCCGTGCATTTGATACTGTTTATCGGGAGAGAAATCGATCCATCGGGGGATTTTTATTTCGCTTATCGCGGGGAGATTTTCGCGAAATGTGTTCCATTTGTGAAAAGAGTTGGGTTTTACATGTTCATCCCAATCTGTTCCTTCTAGCCAGAGTTGCTGTAGCAGAATTTTGGCTACTATCATTATGGGCGATAGCCACCCTGCCGGGTCAAACAATTTCGCAATTGCCGAGAGTATTTGCCGCTTTGTGCTTGAGTTAGCGACGGGTAGAGGATCGTATGAGTAAGTGAATGTGTCACTTATTGCATTCCATTTTATGCCCAGAGTTTTTGTGGAGCTGGAATCGTGAAATTTCAGAAAATCTGCATCGAGTAAGTCAGATTTTGGGATATTTTTGAGGAGATCGGGATGATTAGCCGTTATCTTTTTCAGTGGAAAACCGGCTGATTTTAGTGCTTCGATAACTTGGTGAAGCGAGTCGAGAGTGGACTGTATTGTGTGTTCGCCCGAGAGAATATCATCTACGTATGTTTGGTGTAGCAAGATATCGTGAGCGAGAGGGTGGGAGTGTTGCGAGTCTTCTGCGAGTTGGTGGAGTGTTCTGATGGCGAGATAGGGGGCGCAGTTTACACCAAATGTCACCGTTTTTAGTTTGTAATCTGCCATGGGGAGTTCCGGAGATTTTCGGAAAACAATTCTTTGGAAGTCCTGGTCTTCCTCGTGTACGAGTATTTGGCGATACATTTTCTCGATATCGCCATTAAAAACGTATTTAAAAAGTCGCCAATTGAGTAGGACGAGCATTAAATCGTTTTGGAGAATCGGTCCTGTGTGAAGGACATCATTTAAGGAGTTTCCGGAGTGGGAGATTTTCGAAGCATTAAAGACGACGCGAACTTTTGTGGTTTTACTGTCTGGTTTCAAGACAGCGTGGTGAGGGAGGTAAAAGGAGAAATATTTTCCGTTTTCTATGGACTCGAGAGGTGGGATTCGTTCCATATGACCCAACGTGATGTATTCAGCCAGAACTTCTGAGTATTTCTGCTTAAGTTCTGGCCGTTTTTCCAGGGATCTTTCGACGCTTAAATACTGCAGTTGAGCTCCTATGCGTGAATGTCCAAGGGCGAGAGTTTCGGGAAATTCCTTCTTAAATGGGAGTTTAACCACATATCGGCCATCTTGCTGTCGTTTGGTTGTTTTGCGATAGAGCTGTTCGCAAAATTCATCCTCTTGAGCTAGGGGTTGAGTTGTGGATACTTCTTCCTGTTGCCAGAATTTTTGAAGTAGGGAGTTGAGAGAGTCATTGGGGGCTTCTCTAACTTGGGTGGAGAAGGTATTTACCTTATCTTTTAGGGGTCCGCTGATTATCCAGCCAAATATTGTATTTTGGGCTAGTAAACAGCCGCTGACATTATTCTGTAAGCCTTCTAGCATTATTTGTGGGGTGAGATCGCTGCCTATTACCATATCGATTTTTGATGGTGTGAAACAGTTAGGGTCAGCGAGAGTGAGTTTTGAGATCTCTTGCATGTTAATATTTGACACCTTAAATGATGGGAGAAAGTGTGTCAGTTTGGGTAGAATAATTGCGTGAGTGATTATTCGGGTTTGTAAGTCTGACGAGCAGAGAGTTAGCTCGCAGATCTTGTTTGAGTTTTGCACTACCAAACCGCCCATACCTGAAATTTCGTAGTGGGTTTCCTTGGTGGGTAGGTGCAATATTTTTTGTATACGAGAAGAAATGAATGTTTTTTCGGAACCTTGGTCAATTAGGGCACGAATTTTGTGGTATTCGCCGTTTGAGTGGAGAGTGACCAAGGCCGTGGGTAGTAGAGTCGTTTCGCTGCTACTAGTGAAATGAGTTGTTGTTCTATTTACTGGGGTTGAGATTTGGTGTTGGCAGGCCTCTGCAGAGGTTGAGGGCTGATCTGCATAATTGTTTGGGGTTGGCGCCACTTGGGTTGTGGCGTATGCCTGGCTTTGTTGCCTTTGTGAGTTTTGAGGTGTGTTATTGTTTCTTGCGTTATTTTGAGGTTTTGCGTGTGAGTGTAGCAGGGAATGATGTCGTTTCTGGCAGTAGGTGCAAGTGAAACTGCTTCGACAATCATTTTCTTTATGTGAATACGCAAGACAATTTGAGCAGTAACCATTGTTTCTAACAAATTCGTTACGCTCTTGGGGTGAGAGATCTCTGAATTTCACACAATTCATGAGAGAATGATTCAAATTGCAGAGTTTGCAAGTGCCCTTTTTCTTTGAGTCAGCGTAAAATGATTGGGACTTGCTCTTGAAACTCGAGCTATTAGGTCGAAGTTCTTAACTCAACTGACTAACTACTTACATGTTTTTATTTGCTAGAGCAGAAAAAGGTAAGTGGATAGCGGGACTCTTCCAAGGAGAGGAGGTAAGTACATAGGTATATAAGAGTATTGAAAGGGTAAGTATGATAGAGCGAAGGTGAGTATGGGCAATTCCAGTGAAGAGGTAGGTATTTACAGGAGGATTTGTAAGTATTAAACACGTTGGTAAGTAGAAGGAGTAATTCCAGAGAAAGCGGGCATAAAAGGTAAGTATGTATATAAAGGGTAAGTAGAGATGACCAAAAATTTATTCAGTAGGTATATTTTATGTATGTTTCTAATCAAACTGGATGAGATCCTCATCCTCACTCATGTCTTCAACAATAATAATAATAATAATAATAATAATAATAATAATAATAATAATAATAATAATAATAATAATAATAATAATAATAATAATAATAATAATAATAATAATAATAATAATAATAATAATAATAATAATAATAATAATAATAATAATAATAATAATAATAATAATAATAATAATAATAATAATAATAATAATAATAATAATAATAATAATAATAATAATAATAATAATAATAATAATAATAATAATAATAATAATAATAATAATAATAATAATAATAATAATAATAATAATAATAATAATAATAATAATAATAATAATAATAATAATAATAATAATAATAATAATAATAATAATAATAATAATATTAATAATAATAATAATAATAATAATAATAATAATAATAATAATAATAATAATAATAATAATAATAATAATAATAATAATAATAATAATAATAATAATAATAATAATAATAATAATAATAATAATAATAATAATAATAATAATAATAATAATAATAATAATAATAATAATAATAATAATAATAATAATAATAATAATAATAATAATAATAATAATAATAATAATAATAATAATAATAATAATAATAATAATAATAATAATAATAATAATAATAATAATAATAATAATAATAATAATAATAATAATAAAAATAATAATAATAATAATAATAATAATAATAATAATAATAATAATAATAATAATAATAATAATAATAATAATAATAATAATAATAATAATAAAAATAATAATAATAATAATAATAATAATAATAATAATAATAATAATAATAATAATAATAATAATAATAATAATAATAATAATAATAATAATAATAATAATAATAATAATAATAATAATAATAATAATAATAATAATAATAATAATAATAATAATAATAATAATAATAATAATAATAATAATAATAATAATAATAATAATAATAATAATAATAATAATAATAATAATAATAATAATAATAATAATAATAATAATAATAATAATAATAATAATAATAATAATAATAATAATAATAATAATAATAATAATAATAATAATAATAATAATAATAATAATAATAATAATAATAATAATAATAATAATAATAATAATAATAATAATAATAATAATAATAATAATAATAATAATAATAATAATAATAATAATAATAATAATAATAATAATAATAATAATAATAATAATAATAATAATAATAATAATAATAATAATAATAATAATAATAATAATAATAATAATAATAATAATAATAATAATAATAATAATAATAATAATAATAATAATAATAATAATAATAATAATAATAATAATAATAATAATAATAATAATAATAATAATAATAATAATAATAATAATAATAATAATAATAATAATAATAATAATAATAATAATAATAATAATAATAATAATAATAATAATAATAATAATAATAATAATAATAATAATAATAATAATAATAATAATAATAATAATAATAATAATAATAATAATAATAATAATAATAATAATAATAATAATAATAATAATAATAATAATAATAATAATAATAATAATAATAATAATAATAATAATAATAATAATAATAATAATAATAATAATAATAATAATAATAATAATAATAATAATAATAATAATAATAATAATAATAATAATAATAATAATAATAATAATAATAATAATAATAATAATAATAATAATAATAATAATAATAATAATAATAATAATAATAATAATAATAATAATAATAATAATAATAATAATAATAATAATAATAATAATAATAATAATAATAATAATAATAATAATAATAAT
>OY482675.1:23338138-23690638 GCA_960531455.1 Urophora cardui | reverse complement strand
GATTCCAAACTATGGAACCATATTCCAATATAGGTCTTACTAAAGTTGTAAAGAGTGTTTTAGTTATGTATGGGTCGCTGAATTCCTTTGACCAACGTTTTACAAACGCTAAGACACCTCTTGCCTTATTTGCTGTAGCATTAATATGAATGTTAAAACTAAGTTTGCAGTCCATTATTACACCTAAATCCACAAACTAATTTACTTGTTCGAGACCTAAGACATTTATTGAGTAAGAAGCTGGCTGTACGGTTTTCCGGGAAAAGCGCATGAATTTACATTTATTGAGGTTAAGTGGCATTAAGTTAGTGTCACACCAAGAAACTAAGGAATTTAAATCTTCCTGAAGCAAAGTTCTATCATCAAATGCAGAGATTGATCTAAAAAGCTTTACGTCGTCCGCATACAATGAAATTTTTGAGTATTTAATTGTAGTAGTTATATCGTTAATAAATAGCAAAAACAGAATCGGGCCAAGGTGACTGCCTTGAGGAACTCCTGAAGTAACATTAATAATAGACGAGTAGGCATTTTTGAAAATCACCCTTTGTGTTCTATTTAAAAGATATGAAGATATCCATTGCAAAAGACTGGGCTGAAAGCCAAGAAGATCAAGTTTAAGAATCAGCAAGGAGTGATTGACTTTATCAAATGCTTTGCTGAAGTCCGTGTATATAACATCAGTGGGCAAGTTTTGAGAAAATCCATTAGAAACACTAGTGGTAAACTCCAGTAGGTTTGTGACCGTTGATTTACCCTTACAGAAACCGTGTTGGGAATCACAAATTAATGAGGACGTTGAATGAGACAATCTATTGGTAACTATTGATTCAAATAATTTAGGAATAGCAGAAATATTTGCTATACCTCGATAATTTTCTATGGAGGACCTATCCCCGCTTTTATGAAGGGGGATAATGAATGACTCTTTCCAGAGCATAGGGAAAATGCCTTGTTCTAAGGAACTATTGAATAATGCAGTTAGTGGTTTAAACAGGTTTATGGCACATTTTTTTAGAAAGCATGTTGGTATCTGGTCAGGACCATAACTAAATGACTCTTTTAATGATAATAAAGCTGATAACACGTCATCTGCAGATATATTTAGGTTTGTAAATTGATGTATTAGGAGATAATCGATATGGATAGTTACGAAATGGAAGTTCTTCTATGTTGGAATAATTATGTTTGAAAAATTGTGCAAAAAGATTGGAAATTTCTTGACTATCACTTGAAGTGTTGTCTTGATATCTCATAGCAGACGGAAACCCATTAACTTTTCTCTTGGAGTTTACGAAACTGTAAACCGATTTTGGATTACGAATAAAATTAGACTTAATTTTACGTATATAAGCTCTATGGCATTTTTTTAACACAAAGTATTGGCGTCAAAGCTCAGCGTACTTTAAGTAGTCGATATGCAAGCCCGATTTCTTGTATGATTTGAAAACTCGGGATTTCTTATTTTTTAAAGTTTTAAGCTCTTTTGTGAACCAAGATTATAATGGCTCATTGTACTCACGAACACGTTTAGGCACAAGTTTTTCAAATAGGCAATGAATAATTTTATTAAAAAGTAAAACGTTTTGCTCGTTGGATGCTTTGACTTCGGCTACGCAAAATGCCCATTCGAATTGTCGTCGGAGGCCGAGATTCAGTTTCAGATTTTTCTGTTCAAACGTTCGTATTTGTGTTCCGTTCGCTGCGTAAATAGGTTGTGTACTATGCGGTTTGCGTCCGATGTCGTCATATGTTGCGGGAATCACCGATATATCTGCACCGGTGTCGATCAGGTAGAGTTTATTGTCGCAAAGATTTTTGATGAAGAGGAGTCTGTTGCTACTGTGGCCGAGCTGGCCGTGGCTTGAGCTCGGAATTCTAGTTTTTCTGTATCTGATCGCTATAATTGAAAAAGCGCCAAAAGCCGGAAACGAAAATCCGGCTACTGAACAAAAGGTACGGTCTTGTTCTCCGTCAGTGCCAAAAACTTACTCACAGCCTCTAGCAAGTACTTCCGCAGCTGGAGTTCAAAATAAGATTTGCGATACCACCGAAATAGCAGGTGAAAACTCCAAGAAAAGAAAGTGCAGATTGGGTTGGATCGCTATATTCTTGTAAAAAGAAAGCGAACGCCAGAAAAGAGTGGAAAATCAAATCCGCCCAAAATAGCCAAAGGTGACCGGCTAGCAGAGGCAACGAAAGAGGCACCGAAAATAACATTGGACAACAACTGTAAGCAAACTGGTTGAACTAGTAGGTCCAAAAAATTTCCATGTTGCATTTATCAAAAAGGGGCAACATACATGAAGTAAAAATTCAAACGTATAGTGATTACTTCCGCAAAGTAATTAAAGACTTCGAAAAAAGGAAAAAAAATTTTATACCTATCAACTAAAAAGCAGCCATGGCTTGTCAGTTGTACTGAAAGGAATAGAAAATTCAGTAAGCCCTGTAGAAATAGAGACTGCATTAAATGAGGAAGGTTTTAAGGTCAGATATGTTTACAATATCAATAAAACAAAGTAAAAAAAATATTTAAAAAGCTTTTATTTAATATTAATATAAAAATTTACTAAAAAGGAAAAAAATAAATTTTTAATATTTTTGAACAAGATTTATATTAGTCCTTAGTTCATTTGGATCTTAATTTCAATCTAAGCATACATTTAACGCATTTCTTCAAAGCATTTCTGTATATGTATCAACATAAATAAAAGCGTGGGTGCTCTTTACGTAATGCATATATTATGTAATTGGAATTTAAAGTTTGTATCGCTTGCTTCCATTTCACCAATACTGTTTTATAACATGAATATCTAATGAGTACCCGCGCTTTTATTTATGTTGATACATATTCAGAAATGCTTTGAAGAAATACGTTAAATGTATGCTTAGATTGAAATTAAGATCCAAATGAACTAAGGACTAATATAAATCTTGTTCAAAAATAATAAAAATTTATTTTTTTCCTTTTTAGTAAATTTTTATATTAATATTAAATAAAAGCTTTTTAAAATTTTTTTTTACTGTGTTTTATTTTTGCCTTTTTAGTTTTACAATGCATATTACATCTAATATTTGTCAACACTCCCACTATCAATATAGTCCAACAGTTTTTAATATGAAGTGCACTATGTTTAACATTTTGATGGTTTCTGCTCAGTCAGTTTTTTTATTATCCAATTCCTGTGGAGTCTTTTAAGTGGTTTTACTATAGTCTTTTGTGAATAGATTACTTCGTGCAATCTTACCTACATACATATGTATGTTGGCGTTGTATCAGTGTTTCAGAATCTCTCTTGTTAGTTTTTTTACTTTCGCAGATTAATCATAATCAATAGACCGGCCTTATAACTTTGTATATTGCTAACGCTTCCAATGTTTCAAGATTGTCGGAATTTTTCCGTGTTTATAGTTTTTTTCTGCTACTGTTCCGTTATTCATAAAACTTGCATCAATATGTCGACACCAGCGTCATTTATCGGCAAAATTTTATTACGGATTTTCTCTATTTTTTGTAGGTAATACGTGTTGAAAATAGGAACAAAATTGGTTTATAAATACTAACTTTCTAAATATATTGACACTAGCGCCACCTAGCGGCGATTTATTTCCACTGATGTATTTACTTTCTCATAGGCAATATATATACCGAATATGAACAAATTCGGTCGGTAAATACGAATTTTACAAATATCTTGATACCAGCGCCATCTATCGGAGTTTTTTTTATTTCATATTGCATTGTCTTCGGGTACTGAATTATGTTCCAAGTTTCAAGTACCTAGCTCAACTAGAAGTATCTTAAATATTCATTGCAAACTACCACGACATACATACACCCATACATACATACATACACAGAATAAAGCTCGTGGCATGCGCCGATGAGCGCTTGTACGAGCTTTACAAATTAGCTATGTCCGAGGTGGGTGAGCTGTGGCCCGGGTCTGACTTGGTTGCGGTCAGTAAGGAAGAAATTCCGAACAGACCGAGAGCCTGGGTCTGGGTCCCGGCTGAGCCATCTGATCCGGACAAAATTCTGAGGATCATCTCTCGATCTAACGCGGAAATGCCCACAAGCGATTGGAGGGTAGTACGTGTTGGTGACGTGAGGGAGATGCAACGCCAGGTTGGGCTGGTCATCAGCGAGGCGTCTCTCCCGTGGATTGAGAAGCGAGGTGGTACAATCGGCTACGGCCTTTTTACCATCACGCCGAAAATCCGAAGGGATGATCCCCAGAAGGAGGATGAATTGGTAGCCGATGAGGACAACCCTGGTCTTCCGAGCCTTGGGGCTGAGGGCAGCGCCTTGAGCGCACCCGATCCGCAGGGCTCTGGGGATGGGGGGTGTTCTACGAAAGCATCCGATTCCAATTCTGTGGAGGTAGGGGGCAACGCCATGAGCGAACCCACTACCCCCTTAACTACTGACGTCCGGGCTCCATGCAACACCTTGAGTGGACATGGGGCCGCTAATGAACGGGCAGACAGCACTCTGGACTCCGAGAGCGATACGTTTTCTCGGTGTCTGAGTTGGTAGGCCCGTTCTACAACATGCTCGACGAATGCACGCTGCTGGATTCGGATCCGGAGGAGGCCGACTTTGACTCCACAGTCATTGAGGTCTCCGAAGGAGCGGGTACAGTAGCGGCGGACGTCGAGATGCATTCCGACGACCAAAATGATGCAGGTACTGCAAATTAACCTGCGTCACTCCAAAGCAGCTTCGGCTGCACTACTCTTACGTCTCAGCAAGACTGCTGAGGCGATCGTTCTGGTCCAGGAGCCTTGGGTCGTTGGATCCAGGGTCTGTGGCCTCAAATCTGGGGACTACCATGTGGTGGCAGCACCTGCGACAGGTAGGACCAGATCATGTATTCTAATACACAAAACTCTTTCCTACTTTATGGTGTCTCTTTTCAGCGACGAAGATATGGTCTGCATCAGCCTCGAGCTGAAAGGCAAATCGATATGGATCGCCTCTGCCTATTTGGCGTATGACCGCCCCATTTCTGGGCAAGATCGGCTACTTGGTGCGGTTAGGGAAGCCGAACGCTTAGGGCTCCAACTGCTGATAGGGGCCGATGCCAATGCCCATCACACAACATGGGGCTCATCGGACGTAAACGCGAGGGGTGAATCTCTTTTTGATTTCATTATTTCTAATAATTTATCTATATGTAATTGTGGAGGCAAACCTACTTTTGTCACCGCAAACAGGAGTGAGGTACTTGATATCACTCTGGTCACAGGCCGGCTCTCTGACTATGTCAAGGAATGGCAGGTGTCCGGAGAAAACTCCTTCTCTGATCATATGTATATAACTTTTAATCTACTCTTGAGACCTCCACTTAGAGCGGGATACAGGAACAGGAGGCGTACGGATTGGGCTCTGTTTAGTCAGAAATTGTCTGCTACGCTCCTTGAGCACGCTTCTCTCGGTACGTCAAGCCTACCGTTAACAACTGATGAAGCGCCTATCTCCAATAACAGGTCTGTTTCTCTCGGTGTGCTGGACACATCGTCAAAAATCGATGAAGCAGTTGACTTTGTTACAAAATCCTGTAACGCTGCTTTCAAGAGTGCCTGCCCGGAGGTCAAAGTTCGGGGTAAAAAGAAACCTTATTGGTGGAACCCCGAGATCTCCAAGCTTCGGCTTAACAGCAGAAAGCTCTTCAACCAGGCGAAAATAACTGGCAACTGGCAAGCCTACAAGGATGCCTTAAAAATTTTCAAGAAGTCGATCCAAAGAGCTAAAAGAGACTCATGGAAAAACTTCGCTAGCGACATAGAATAAATCTCTGAGGCCAATCGTCTACGAAAGGTCCTCTCTACAAACCCAGTTCCCCCAAGCTGTATCCGAATGCAAAATGGGGACTGGGCCACATCTAGTACTGATATTCTGAACACCCTGGTCACCACACACTTCCCAGGGTGCACCTCGGAACCTTATAGAACCTACTCTAACCCCAGGACATTTAATGACTTGGAGCACATAATTACTAATACAAGGGTAAAATGGGCAATTAAATCCTTCAAACCCTTCAAATCTCCGGGAATAGGTGGGATCTTTCCTGCTGAATTACAGGCAGCAAGTGATACTCTAATCCCTCTTCTTGTTCCTATCTATAAAGCCTGCCTCAACCTGTCGTACATTCCTCTGGAATGGACCAAGGCGAAGGTGATCTTTATTCCTAAAGGGGGCAAAGCCTCCTACAGCAGCCCAAAGGATTTCAGGCCGATAAGCCTGACCTCTTTTCTACTCAAAGTTCTTGAAAGATTGCTGGATGTCTATATCAGGCTCCGTGCGAATACTCTATCTCCTTTTCAACACGCTTATTCCAAAGGCAAGTCCGTAGAGACTGCTCTACACGCTATCATTTCCAAGATAGAAAAGGGGCTAGCCTTTAAGGAATTCACACTGGGCATCTTTCTCGACATAGAAGGAGCTTTCAACAATGTTCTCCCGGGAGCCGTTACCACCGCCCTACGGGACTTGGAGGTAGAGGAGGCTCTCGTGAGGTTTGTTGAACTTCTTCTTAGTAGAAGAGCCATTATTTCTGAAATGGGTAATTCATCGATAACTAGGTATGCCAACAGGGGAACACCCCAGGGTGGAGTTCTGTCTCCTCTGCTTTGGAACCTAACGGTGAACACCCTGCTCTCTAAACTTCAGCACACGGGCTGCCAGGTCATTGCGTACGCCGATGACATCGCCCTGACAGCGACTGGCAAGCATATACCGGTGCTGACCGACCTTTTGCAAAATGCACTCAATATTGTAAAAACCTGGTCTCTGAAATGCGGGCTGAGTGTCAGCTCTGAGAAAGCGGAAATGGTTCTGTTTACCCGCAAACATAAGATACCTGAATTCAAACCTCCGTCCATAAATGGGAAGGAGATTAAACTCTCTACCGAGGTTAAATACCTTGGTGTTATTCTAGACAGAAAATTAAACTGGAAACGGAACGTAGAAGTACGATCCCAAAAAGCCATGCTAGCACTTTACGCATGTAAATCAGCGATAGGCAAGAGATGGGGACTTAACCCCCAAATCGTCCATTGGCTGTACACAGCGGTAGTGCGTCCTATTCTCTTCTATGCAGTCACCATATGGTGGCCAGCACTGGAACGCGAAACCAATAAGAGCAAATTAACTAGAGTGCAGCGAATGGCTTCCATGCTTATTAGCGGAGCCCTTCCTTCCACCCCAACTAAAGCTCTCGAAACCATCATATTTCTTCTCCCCACGGATATATAGGGGAAACTCATTGCCAGCTGCAACGCGGCAAGGCTCAATGCAACCGAACCCTGGAGGGACACCAGATTCGGGCACGCTCAAATTCTTAGTAACGTCCCTGCCAATTTTCTAAAGCTGGACTATGCAATACCAGCCTTCTGTTGGGATAACAAATTCTCCACAAGAATCCCGGAGAGGAGCGAGTGGAAGAACTTGGGGGATACCGACCCTAATACACTGCACCTTTACACGGACGGCTCTAAATTGAACAATAGAGTTGGAAGTGGGTTTTTCTGCGAAAAGCTTCATCTGAAAGTAAGTTTGCGCCTACCTGATCACTGCAGCGTCTATCAGGCTGAGCTCATAGCCATATGGGAAGCAGCTTGTCGCCTGACAGATCTGCCAGACATAAATTCTATCAAAATCTTCTCTGACAGCCAAGCTGCCATAAAATCCTTACAGAGTAACAATGCTACATCTATAGTTGCAATGAAATGTAGGGAGTCTTTGAACAAACTAGCCGAAAGGTGCGACCTGAACGTCATTTGGGTTCCAGGCCATAGCAACGTTCGGGGCAACTGCATTGCAGATGAGTTGGCAAGGGAGGGCACAAGCTTGCAGGATATCACATCTGCGACATGGGTTGGCCCCCCGCTTAACTCATGCAAGCACTGGTTGAGATCTCGCTCCATTGAACAGGCTAACGCTAGATGGGCCAGGGAGTCAACTTGTGTGATTTCTAGGCAAATCTGGCCTAGACTGGATGAGGCTAGGTCTGTATCGGTGCTGCATCTGAATCGGCTCTCTACAGGTCCGCTGGTGGGACTTCTAACAGGCCATTGTCTTATGGGCACTCACGCCTCTCGCATGGGCCTATATAAAAACGACTTCTGCCGCAGCTGCAGGGACGTGGAGGAAATAGAGAGTGTTGAGCACTATCTATGCCACTGCCCCGCACTGTCGCAATCCAGGTACCGCTTTCTCCATAAACACTTTTTCGAGTGCCTGGCGGAGATGGAAAATGCAAGGACACTAGATTTTCTGCGCTTCATGAAACAAACGCGCTGGTTTAGCTTAACGGGCATCTAATCTTATCATACTTTCGAATCTAATTTTTCCGGAAAGGTTTGTAAACAGGGATAAGGAAGCTAGGGCTCCCGTGTGGTATCACAATGGGCCACCTCGGCCTAAGTGTGTCCCCGCTTTCATGAATTGCGGAGACAGCCACCTCAACCTAACCTAACCCTACATACATACATATAAAAGTTAAATAAAAGCTTGTAATAAAAACAACTTCCATTTTGCGTAACGTCCGCAACGCAGTTTAAGTAGCTAAATCAAATGTATTAAACTAAATTTGTTTCCCCAACATATCTTTATCATCAGCTGTGACCCAAATCTTTCGCTATATAATTAAACGATACAATATTTCGCGATATTTCTGCCTCAAAAATTCAAAAGATAGCGCGAACGTAACGTCCGCAACGCGCACGAAATGCCCATATGCAAATTATAATAGCAATTTTTCCAGTTGTCTGGGGAAGCAAAAAACAATGCCAAGACGGATTAGGAAAAATTACCAGCACCGTTCCCGAAAGATTCCAATTATTCGGGACTTGAAATTAAAAGAATTTTTATAAATTTATAGTTAAAAATTTGCTGGTAAGTGTTTGTATATTTTCCTTCTTGAGCTCCAGGCCACAAATTAAATTAAAACAATTTCTTTTTAAATTTAATTTTTAATGTCGATATTTCGATCTCAGCCTGAGATCATCATCAGGACTGCAAAAACAAACACAATGATTACATTTATATACTTATATGTACATATGTATATTTTAATACATATTTTTAAATATAAACATAAACAGAGAAACGAAAACTTACACAAATCCCTTGGTTTTGTCGACTGACTAGAAAATCAACAAAAAATATGGAACAGGTGACAATGTAAACCAAATTTTGGAGACATATATAAGAAACATGAAAATGTAAACAATTGAAAATATACCGTAGCACACTGGGGCCACTTATATATATGAGGACGCTCAAAATTCTGAAACCAACTTTTTTACATCAGAATTGCTTTATCTGCACTAAAGCAGTTAATCTATAGCATCTTAACCCATTGACGGTCATGAGTTAACCCGTTGGTGACCTATGTTTTTTATTTTAGTTTCGAGTTTAATTTTTTTGAATCAGAATCGGTATATCGATACTAAAATAGTAAATCCCAAGAATTTTCACCCCTTAACGACCACGCATTAACCCATTTTTAACCAAATTTTTTCACTTAATTCTTAGATTAAAATATTTAAATCATATTAGTTGTATCTACACTAAAACTAGTAATCTTTGGAATCTTAACCCATTAAAATGGTCATGAATTAACCCATTGGTGACCAGTTTTTTTTTAAGATCTGTAAACAAATTATTTAAATCAAAATTAGTATGTCTGTGGTATGGTGGCCGCTGTGGTGCAGTGGGTAGAGTGCTCGCCTGCTATGCCATAGGTCTCGGGTTCAAACGTCAGTCCAAGCAAACACCAAAAAAAAGATTTCTAATTAGTAAAAATCCAATTATTGGTTTCTTAAGAGCAGCGGTGACCTCTCGGCAGTGGGCGGCATACCCTCCGAGTGTATTTCTGCCATGAAAAAGCTTCTCACAAAAAATGCATTCGCCGTTCGGAGCCGGCATAAAACTGTAGGTCCCCCAATTAGCAGGAAAAACAAAAGGAGCACACCTCGAATTGGGACAGAAGCTCGGCCATAAAACTCGACAGAGTCATAATAGCGCTATTGTATTATATTAGTATGTCTGTACAAAAATAGCCAATGTGTATGTTATTTGTATTGTATTAACCCATTAGCGGCTATTTATTAACCCATTGATGAAATATGCAGGTGCAGGTACATATGTACATATGTATACAAAAATGGTTTTCTCCAATTTTTTGTTCGAGATATTAAAAATTTTCTGTGGTCACAAGTATGTTTATATGGGAATTTGGAGTTTCATCGTTAGCGTTTTAAGCAGAACACGTATTTCCCCACACATTTTCATGCCTAACATAAAAAAAAAGAAACAAAATTGGAGTAACACAACTTGTGCTTCAAGGAACTCATATTATAATCCAACTTACAAGTCTAAATTAAAGAAACCTGGCTTGACAAGTAGCCTTAACCACAATTTGTAATTAAAGTAACCAGTAAACAATGGATCAACTAAATTTAAGATAGAACAGAATCAAATTCAACCAGATATAGGTGTTTTTTTTTAACTAAAATTGGAATGCAATTTTTAAACTCACCTTTTTTTAAAATGCGCACTTTGCTTTTGGTTCTGAACTCGGATTCTTTGTCGCAAAGGACCATGTTTTACTGCTGCATTTTTACATTTGCTACATTTTTGAGCAAATTAAAAAAATCCATTTTGAAAAAAAATATTTAAAAAAAAGAGGTACGTTTAGTTTTATACTAAAAATTAATTTTTTAAAACATCTAGTTCCAAAAAAAAACACTCATCGATTATGTAAGCTTCAATTAATGTGATAGAAAAGGCAGAATAATAAAATTTTATATCCTTGTCTTACACCAACTATTTCAAATACACACTAAAATTTCTCACTTTTAAAAAAAATTATTTTTTGGAAAATTTGCCATGTTTGTGTATGGATAACTCCCAACTGAAAAACGATAGAAATCTGAAAATTGGGCCAGAAGTGTAGAATTTTATAGGGAACAATACTGCGTTTTTATTTTGTTGAAAAACTCATTATTTAAAAACTGAATTTTGAGCACGCTCGGCCCCAGTGTGCGTAGGAGTAAACAAAAATATACAGGATCAACAATACATTGGAATAAGACGAACCGTAAGACAAAAATATATACATATGCATATCACTGCAGCTCTCCTTGTTGTTGTTGCTTAAGCTTGCTTGATAAACCAGTTTTGGATGGGGATGCACTCAACAAACGTGAATTTTTATACTTGTTGTTGCTTGATGACCAAATTTCTATATACATGAGCGCAATTGTCCGTGTCGGATTTAAAGTTCATTCTCTTTGTACTAGGGGTGTTCAAAAAGTGTAGCATTTCAAGGGTGTATCGTTTTTGATAGTGTTTTTCGTTGTCTAATATTGCTACATTGTCGAAATCTGGATAATGTCCCGTACTGCCGCAATGGTATGACAAGGCTGTCTTGTTGTCCGAAGAATTATTCCTTAGTTTTATATTGGACTTATGAGCGGAAATCCTTGTCATTAATTTGGATTTTGTTGTCCCCACATATACCTTTTCGCATACGTGGGACCCGTCACCACTGCATGGAATTTCATACACAACGTTGGATTTCTCATATTTCGGGATTTTTTCCTTAGTATTGTTGTATAAGAGTTTCAAGGAATTGTTATATGTAAATGCGATATCATAGTTTTCTTTGTCATATATCATCATATATATTATTTCTAATTGGTGTTTTATAAATATCCCTTTTTCTGCTCGCATAATTCACCAAAATTAATAAGTAAGGCATCGTTTTAAAGGTATTAATTAGCTTTGCATGCGAAACGGTGTTTTATTGGGCGTGGTACTTTATATGAAAAGTAAGGGGGTTAAAAGGGGGGTTTACCCCCGCAGCGGGGAGTGGTATGGAACCCACATAAAATGTATATCAAATTAAAGGGAATCAAAATACCTATCGAATGGTATAAAAATATTTGAAATCGGTTCAGTAGTTTTTAAGTAATTGCAATTTAAAAAATGCATAATATAAACTTTGACCTTTAATAACTTTGGTTGTTGTTGTTTCCAAAAAAAAATTCACTTTTATACTCAACTTAGCCTGTTTATCAATCCTCATACTTCGTTTTTTTGATTTCATAATTGAAGAAATTTCAAATTTGTACCAGATCGTGCTATTTTTTCAACTTTGTGGGGCTGGGGGCACCTCTAAACATGCGAGTAGGTCAATAAAATTTAAAGGCTTATTACTGGGCTAGAAAGGTGCCGTTCTGGCTTTGGAACAAATTGAATTTCCAAAAAAAAATTTTCACTCCCCCTTAATATATACGAGTATATCAAAACGATCAGGATGAAAAAAATGATTGAACCATGTCCGTCCGTCCGGCCGTATACACTCTAACTTGCGCAAAAATAGAAATATTTTAATGAAATTTGGTACACAGATTCTAATGGGAACAGAGAAAGTTGGGGTTGAAAATAAGGCATATGTGTGTATTTCGAAAAACACGTAAAACAAGATAATTCAGTCACTAATAAAGCCCGAGTGATGAAATGACGTTATACCGTTATGAGGAAACGTGCTGAAATTTTGAAAAATGGGCCAATAGGAGCAAATTTTCAAAGATTTATAATTCAAAACTCAGGAACTGTAGCAGATAAATCGATTAAGCCAAGGCAAGCGTGTGGAAAAAAATTACCCAAGTCGGCAAGAACCACATATACGCACATAAAAATATATATAAAATATATAAAAATATATTGCACATACATACCTATATAGGGATAATAAAAAAATTTTATGCGATATCTTTGTCAAACATATAGGCAATTCATTGAAAGTTCCATAAGGTCCACCAAACCAAATAAATAATAAGTTTTTTAAAATGGGCGTGACAGCACAAACCATACCGACTGGCGCCACGTATGTTTTGTTATTTTTTGCGCAAGATGCGCACGGGTCCGGCTAGTATATATTATTTCTAATTGGTGTTTTATAAATATCCCTTTTTCTGCTCACATAATTTACCAAAATTAATAAGTAAGGCATCGTTTTAAAGGTATTAATTAGCTATGCATGCGAAACGGTGTTTTATTGGGCGTGGTACTTTATATTAAAAGTAAGGGGGGTAAAAGGGGGGTTGACCCCCGCAGCGGGGAGTGTTATGGAACCCACATAAAATGTATATCAAATTAAAGGGAATCAAAATACCTATCCAATGGTATACAAATCGAAATCGGTTAAGTAGTTTTTAAGTAATTGCAATTTAAAAATGCATAATATAAAGTTTGACCTTTAATAACTTTTGTTGTTGTTGCTTCAAAAAAAAAAAATTCACTTTAATACTCAACTCAATTTTACAGGCTTATTTCTGGGCTAGAAAGGTGCCGTTCTGGCTTTGGAACAAATTGACGTTATGCCGTTATGAGGAAATGTGCTGAAATTTTGAAAAATGGGCCAAGAGGAGAAAATTTTCAAAGATTTTTAAGTAAAAACTCAAGAACTGTAACAGATAATTCGAGTAAGCTTGGACTACTGATGTGCTTGCCAAAGCAAACGTGTGGAAAAAAAAATTACCCAAGTCGGCAGGGACTCGGTCGGTATGTACATATGTATATATAAAAATATATGTAAAATATATAAAAATATAATAAGCATACATATATATATGTAGGTAGAATAGAACATTTTATGCGATATGTTTGCCAAACATATACATAAGTAATTCATTGAAAATTCCATAAGTTCCACTGTAGACATAAAACCAAATAAATATAAGTTTTTTAAAATAGGCGTGAGAGCAGAAACTATATCGACTGGCGCCGTATGTTTTATTATTTTTTGCGCAAGATGCGCACGGGTCCAGCTAGTATTATATATAATATATAAAAGTGTTTGTAATAAACCCTGCACCTCTCGGTATGCAGCTAATGTAGCACTATCAAGAATTATCTAACTAAGGATATCGCACTGATTGGACTTTTGTATGTATACTAAAATTGTATTCCGCCAGTCATGGCTAAGGTGCAAAGCAGAATGTCAAACCAAACGAATTGAAAAAATTTTTTTGTTGTAATTCTATGTGATTAATGTCATATTTAAAGAAAAGAACGTTAGCAAGAAACACATGAAAACGGAAGTAATATAACCTGCATGTTGGATTAACCTTGTGTTGAAATCAAATCGGATTGTAGTCCATGTTGCGTTGTTGTTTTCCATATTGTTGTTGCATGTATTCCTGTACTCGGAGTTTCTCCGGCGGACTCAGAAATACACTAATATTTAACAGAAGTTTTTTTTAATATTATATTCAAAATAAAACTATGTAGGTACATACCTATAAATAAAATTGTTAACTTTGTGGTATATTTAGGGCCGGTTTCACCATCTACGGTTAAGCACTTAACCAGAGATTTTTGCCCAGTTAAGCAATTCTTTGACAGCCCGCCATACAATTTACGTCAAACTAACTAACGATTAAATTAACCGGAGATGGCGAAACCGGCCTTTAAAGTGACTTTCAAATCTTCTACACATAATATTATGTGAATCTTGTGGTCAGATGTAGCTAACAATCCTCAGAAATTTTGCAAGGTGAATGACTTCTTACATTTAAAAAAATAATTTGATTTCATAATACATAGTTAATTCTTAGAATACGTAATTCGAACGCTGTAACTTGTAATGCTATTCAAAGATTAAGTCATAAACAGAATGACATCTCTGCTTTGTTTATGTACATATTGACGCTTCCAAACAATACTGTACTAAGTCTGAAAACTGTGTTTTACAGGGGAAGCTTTCAAAGTTTAAATTCGATATGAAACTTCAGTTGTATGCTAAATATATCTGCGCTTATCACTTCTAATTGGATTGAAAAGTCAATACCAAAACTCGATACCATCTAAGTTAGGGTACGTTTCATTTAAACCCATAAGAAAATATAAAAATTTGCTACGTTATTTTTCATGGCATGCCTTCAATGTTTTTGTTCTGTAAAAATCTCGAGTTGTATTATATGTACACTTTTGCTTATAACTTTTGATTGGATTGTCCGATTGATACCAGCATCCAAATTAAGACACGTAATACTTGAAAACACCAAAATCGCGAAAACGTACCAAGTCGACTTAGTACAGTATTGTTTGGAGGCGTTGATATGGTGGAGACAAAATGTGGAATGTGACGATCAATTGCGCACTGTCACACGAGAAGTATCTGTTGATGAAATCCTGATGTTACTGATAAGAAACAAACCGGATTTTTAACATTATGAATTTATGTAAAAAGCCACTGATACGAACTGTATGACCTGAATGTTAAGGAATTACAAAAACTTTCTGCTGTATATTTATCTGTTTATTTTATGTGGAGAAATAATAATATATTTTTGTATTAAAATCGTTTTCGTAGTAAAGAAAGAAATTCAGTATAAACGGAGTAAATCCTAACTACTTTACTCAAATTCCGCCCTGTATAGGAAATTTCGTTTTCTTTCGTCTGGTAACGGTAAATTGCACTTATATCAAAAACCTTCTCATAGAATTGGAATTTACATACAGAGAGGCGATCAGAGTATTTTTTTGGCTGTAAATTATTGTAATCTGTAATTATTGAATACAGTAATTTACTTCAAATATTAATTTTAAACCAGAAAAATATTACCCAGAAAAACTTCACCCAAACATAGACTTACTTGCTTGCATTCCTGTCGAATAATTAAAGGAAATATGCTCACATTGCCTTTGGTGATGCCACATCCATTTGTAATAATGGTAGTACACCAGCGCGAATATATTTCTAGCAAGTTTAAGCCGAAACTACTGCGCCAATTCGTCGCGTTTTGCCTTTCAATAAATTGGGCGAACCTACATTTTTATGTTTCCTTTTATTGCGGAAATACACTCGGGATGTTCTTTCTGCCAGTAAAATTTTCTATTATATGTACATATGTTTACACTATCTCACTTAGATTTTAAAGGAGAGATAAAATATTTCTTAGAAATATTATTATTTACCGTTTCCATTTTTTGCTAATTAATTAATATATTAAATTTGTCAATTATAGTTGCCTTCCTGTAGACTTCTATTAGTTACATGTATGTATATATACTGAGCTGCTGCATTGTAAGCTGATTGCTATGTCCAAATGAAATGGTATAATTGCTTCAATATTACGTAGAGGCTGCTGCTTTAAGATATCCCATTACTATTTATTACTCTGTTTCATTATTTGATTATTAAGTTATATTACACCGTATAGTTTAAACAAAACATCTATTAAGATTTTTTTTTCCGAATAAAGTATACTATTTGTGCTAAAGAACCCTGCTATCAATTTATTATGAATCTACGAATCTCCCTTTAATAAGCAAAAAGTTTGACTGTGGTGTACTACGGTTTACTTGGTTGGTGACGCCAGAATCGCAGCCAACGTTGCCAGCGACAGTGGCATCGCTGCATACGCCAGCGTCAAAATTTTATTCATTATATTGACCCGAGGCATGTTAACAAGAATTGGATTAAAAACGCTACTGGCATTCAGTGTTGCCAGAACTTTTTCAGAGTTCCAGCAACAAAAAAACTGGCTGTGAAACATGTGTAAATTTCAGATATTTCACGACAAAGTTGTACTGAGTTCCCGCCGTGAAAACGTTGCGCAATATGCTAGCAACATCATGCCAGCAACATTTTTTCACACCAATTTAAATATACAATGCCATTTATTTTCGAGTGAAAAGTGACATTTGTTGAAATTGAAATTTATATTTTGTATAAAAATTTTTTATTGGCCAAAATTTGAAGGTTGGTTCTGAGGCGATGCCCCAAATTTTTTCTTTTTACATTTGCTCAGTTTTCGTTTTGGCATTTATTCTCATTTGACAAAAAATTTTTCTTGAAACATTTCACGGCAAAATAAATGCATGTTGCTGGCGAAATTTCACCTGAATGGTGCATGATTGGCAATAAATAAATAGGTACATAAGTACTTGATACAAAACTTAAATTATTGGCAGAAATACGCTGAGAGATTATGTCAACCACTGCCAATGGATGACATTGTTTAGTGGAAAGCCCTTGTGTAGTTCGAGGTACCATTTAATTTAATTAATATTGCCCGCCAAGGCGGATCCTAATATACACATAAGTAGTCTCAAACATACTTGTCAGAGTTCATACTACTTTTTTGAAACTTCATTCCTCTACCATTATTTTCTGAAAGTTCCTGCCTTTTATAATTTTGCATTCATTAATACCAGCCTTCTCCATAGTTTTCCTGTATCCTTTTTTTGTGTGCAGAGTTCAGATTTTTATAGCTAAGAACAATTAAGATACATTTATATAAAAACTTATTGCTGCGAACTAGCAAAAATCAATAAACGGAATTAAATTAAATCGAAATATTCAGAAAATCTATATTTGCGATCCAATTTTTATTAAATTAGGAAGTTTCAAAACTAGTACTTCTGATCAGTATTGCCGCTAAAAAATTTCAAAAAGTGTCCGAAAAAAGAAAAAAAAGTGCCCCCTAAATTTTTTGTTTAGCTAGAAACACATATTTATATATTTTTGTCGTATATTTAATGTTTAAAGCAATTCAATTAGTTAAATTGAGTGCTGAGATCATTGAATTGCACGTATCAATTTGCACGCACAAAATAATTTAACGAATACTCACTAATCGAAAATAGATTTTGGAAATGAATTTATGAGCAATATATTGTATTAAAAAAATAAAGCGAATCATTAACAAGCGCGAATCTAATGCAATCGGCGACGATGAAATTCCTATAAAGTTTATAAAGATCGTGTTGCCATACATTACTGGGACGGTGACGCACATTATAAATCATTGCATCCCCACGTCATGTTTTCCCTCTCAATGGAAGGTTGCATTAGTTCATCCAATTGCAAAAAGTAAATCTGCTTCTACTCCCTCTGACTTCCGTCCCATTAGCATCTTACACGCGTTGTCTAAAGTATTTGAAGCCTTGATGGCTAAAAAAATAACCAGCCATATACTTACAAAGAAATGATTTGCTTTCTCCACCTCAATCGGGATTACTATGTTTACTAGACTTTTCCAAGGCTTTTGACTCTGTTGACCACCGGTTACTCTGCTCGAAGTTCACGTATTTCTTTGGATTTGGTGATCATGCCATATCTATTACGAACAGTTATTTAACCAACCGCTACCAGCGAGTTATAACCGGATCTCGCAATTCTGGCCTTAGTAAAGTCACATCTGGTGTGCCGCAGGGATTAATTCTTGACCCGCTTTTATTTAGCCTATTCATTAATGATATATTCGTAGTTCCCAAATTTGTCAGCATACATGCCTACGCTGATGACATCCAGCTTTATATGTCCAGCCGTTTTGAGGTGGCTGATGACCTGTGTGCAAAGATTAATGCTGACATCTCATCAATTGCGCATTGGGAAACTAAAAATGGGCTTTGTCTTAACCCGAAAAATCATATGTTCTGCCAATTTACAGGAAAAAGTTAGATAACGGCTTTACTCCTCCTCTTTATATAGGTACTACGAAAATTGCGGTGGTGAGTAAAATATCTAACCTTGAGTTTATTATAAACTCTAGCTTAACTTGTGTTGATCACATTGACATGGCCGTTGGTAGGGTGTATGGGGCGCTACGTAATTTGCGAATGTCTGCAATGTTTACACCTCTAAATAAAAGCTTGCCATTCAGCTGGTTCTGCCGTATATAACATATTCAGAGCTCATTTATAATAAACTTGATTCGCTTTCTGCTCACAACATTGATGTTGCGTTTAATCACATCACTAGATATGTGTATCGCATTCGCCGATTTGATCACATATCTCGCTGGAGGTGTAGTCTTCTTGGATGCAATATCGTGGATTATATTAAAGCCAGAAGCTGTATTTTCCTCTTTCGGCCCATGCTTTTTAAAGCACCATCTTATCTCTTCAACAAGCTTTCTTTTCCAAAATCTGCTCGCCTAAGTGATTTAATTGTTCCTACCTTCAATTCTCTCCCTTCTACCAGACTATTCTTTGTGAACACTATTCGTGTATGGAATTCGATACCCAGCACCATAAGAAACAGTATGAACAAGAGCAACTACAGAAATATTATATACAACTATTTCTCTCAAAATATATAGACTGACCATTGAAATTAAATTAGTTAGTTACTTTAGTCCATAGGCTAGTTTTAAATTTAAATTTTGTCATGACACATTATATATAGTTTTTAACATCTTTGTATCATTATTATTGTTATTATGTTCTTTGTTGTTGTGTTATAAAAGATCTTAGATCTTATTGCACTAATGCTTGTTCAATAAAATATACAAATTACTACTTATCACTTATAAAAATAGTTATGAATATAATGTTTTATGAGTGCTTTACCTGAACTGATTCGCAAAAAAAATCATGTAACGTAAAATATTGAAATATCGATAAAGGTCGTATCTCATCACTATTTACACTTGATCGAAATGGCGGAAAAAAGTAAGTTAGCAAAACTAGCAAAATTTTATTATTTTGCTAATTTCATACAAATAAACTTGTTTTATTACAGAAAATAGCAAGAGAACAAGCAAAGAGCAAACAAATTGTAAGAGTCTGGCAACCTTCGTCAACCAGTGTAAAAAATTACCGCGGAAATAAGTATTATAGACAATAGCTTATTTCAGTTAATCTCGAGTGTTAAAAAAGCCATGTACATCGCCCTAGGCGTTCTTTAAGTGCTTTCCACCTCGATAGTGAAAAGTTAATTAAAATAATTAAGAGCTCGCAGCATTAATTGAAAAATAAAAGTTGTGGGCCGCGCTAATTATCTAGCCCCTGAATTTAGGCAACAGACATACAAATCTATAATACTTAGAGTTGCAAGAATCCTAAATTAAAAAAATAACCCTTTTTTACCCAACCTTATCTCACTAATGCCCAAAAAAAAATTAAGTAACAAAGTAATATAAAATGCCCATTAAGCGCACTCCTCCTAAGGGAGGACGCTCCAAACAAAACCAATTTCAATTTCAAGCCCAAACCCCAATGCAAAAAAAAAAACTCCGAGATCCCTAGGACAACCCAAACACTCACCCCATCCCACTTGCATAGCGCTAACGTACCTAGCGTTCAACAGCAAATTGGAGGCCTCGCAAGGCAACTCAAAATGCTGTATGCCCAACAGCAACAAACCCAGAAACACCAAAAGGCAGAAAACTCAACATCTGCCACCCCAACTGACGAATGGAAGTTCATTAACAATTCCAAACGTCAACCAGAGAACACAGGTAAGGGCACTGACTCAAAAAAACAGGCTATGCTTGAGAAAGCGAAAGCGATAATAGATTTGCTGCCCTGGAAATTGAGGAAACAACCCAAACTATTGAAATAGTACCCAAACCATCGCCAAGATTCATAGATAAAGTGCTTAATATTCCCCACCAATGAGTTTACTCCAGAAAGTTGCCCCAAGCTTACAGGTAATGAGCAAGTAAAAGTTCAAGCATCATCCCTGGTTGTAAGCATCCAACAATCGTATCCCAATTAGAACAAAAGAGTACAGAGTTCTATACCTACATAACAAAACAAGAACATAACTTCACAATAGTTCTTAGAAACATGAACTACTCAATAGACCCGCAAGAAATTGTCGATTATTTAAAAGATTTCGGTTAGTTACTTACTTACTTAATTGGCACGTAACCATCTAGACGATTTTGGCCGAATCCAATATAGCGCGCCAGCTATTTCTGTTTCGTGCCGCGTGGCGCCATTTGGGAATACCTAGGGAGCCAGCATGACTGTCCACCTGATCTTCCCAACGCAGTGGAGGTCTCCCCTTTCTTCTGCGTTCAGCGGGTTTCGACAGAAAGATTTTCTTGGCCGGAGCATCTTCGTCCATTCTCACGACATGACCTGCCCAGCGGAGCCGCTGAATCTTTATTCGCTGAACAATATCGATGTCTGCGTACAGCTCGTACAGCTCATTGTTAAATCTCCGTCGATACTCGCCCTCGGCCACGCGCAAAGGTCCATAAATCCTCCGAAGAACTTTCCTCTCGAATACTCCAAGCGCCATCTCATCTGCTTTTGATAAAGTCCATGCTTCTGCGCCGTACATGAGGACTGGAACGAGTGCCCTGTAGAGTGTGATTTTGGTTCGTCGAGAGAGGACTTTACTTTTCAATTGCCTACTTAGTCCAAAGTAGCATTTATTGGCAAGAGTGATTCTTCGTTGGATTTCAGTGAAGACATTATTTTTGGTGTTAATGCTGGTTCCCAAATAGACGAAGACCTTAACAGTTTCGAATTTGTAGCTATCAACATTGACGTGGCTGCCAAGGCGTGTTGTTTCTTTGTGTGATGATAGGAGGTACTTCGTCTTGTCCTCGTTTACCGCCAAACCCATTTTCTTAGCCTCTTTATCCAGCTTGGAGAAGGCAGAACATACGGCGCGCGTGTTAGTCAGTCACAAACATCTGGAGCATAAAACAAGGAGTCACAAAAAAGCCTCTGCCTATGTTTATCATTGAGTTCAAACCCGACTCCAACAACAAGGATATATATCAAATCAGAGCCCCCACACCCGAAGCGTGAAATACCGCAATGCGCCAACTGTCAGCAATATGGCCACAAAAAGTCCTACTGCCGTCGAAAAGCAGTATGAACAAAATGTGCTGGAAACCACCTCTCTTGTGATTGCAAGCGAAAGATAAGATCTGCCGATGTCAAATGCGCTCTATGTGAGGGTAACCATCCAGCAAATTATAAAGGATGTACACTAGAGCGTCTCGCCTTACAGGCAAAAAAAAAAAGTCGGCCGTACCTCCCCTCATATGAAGTGTTTTTGAAAAACATTTAAAAAAAAATTTTATTTTTTTTTCTGGCAACGCTAGATGTCGCCCAATTGCATTTTTCTTCATATCTTCGGTATTTATTGTCGGATTTTAAAGTGTTATACACCAATTTTTTTGTCTCAAGGAGTGGGGTTTTCCCAAAAAAAGCTCATTGATCTCAGGCGCTCCGTTTGTTGTACCTACCCACCATATCTCAGTTGTTACCACCCTAATGTACCGATCTAATAACAGCAAATTAAAGACCGTAGAAAATCGTAAATCTTTTGCGAAAAAAGTACTTCAATTAATTCAGTAGAACTCGAAATAAAACAAATTTTGTTTTTGGTTGAAAGCCATATATTAGATGCCTTATCATACCTTTCATGAGAATGAAATGGTATTATAACTTTGTGCCGAAATACAAATCTTGAAAGTACCAGAAGGAGGCGTGACAGACCCACCAAAATATATACCGATATGATCAGAATCATGAGCTGAGTTCGTCTGTCCGTCTGTTTGAACGCAAACTAGTCCCTCAGTTTTTGAGATATCTGCTTGAAATTTGGAATGTGAGTGTATTTTAAGGAGAAGCTGATCATTTGTCGGAATCGACCGAATCGGACCACTATAACATATAGCTGCCATACAACCGATTGTTCAGATATGGACATTTTGGGGTATAACTTCTCCATTTAAACAGCTAAGGGCATGCAACTTTTCAGGGTTTGTACTCATATAGACCAAAAAGATGTTAGTGTGTTGTCAAGTTCAAAATATGTTTAAATTAAACAAAATCAGGCCTATTCATGAAACGTATGAAGTCTTCGGTACGGCCGAAGACAGCCGCGCTCTTACTTGTTTTCTTTATACATTTTTCTTTATGAAGACCGTTTTTTTATAAATTAACTGGACTATTGTTTATCTACCTTTTTCTGTTTTATGTTTTGCCCTTAACATCATAATCAATTGTCATTTTACTTGGTGCGTGTTAAAAACTGTATGGATTTAGACTAAAAATAAATTGTGTTATATTCCTGGTTCTACTGATTGAATCGAAATACTTTTTTCGCAAAAGATTTATGATTTTTTACGGTCTTCAATTAACTGACATTAGGTTGTTACATTAGGGTGGTAGAAACTGAGATATGGTGGGTAGGTACCACAACGGAGCGCCTGAGATCAATGAGCTTTTTCTGGGAAAACCCCACTCCTTGAGACAAAATTGGTGTATCACACTTTAAAATCCGACAATAAATGCCGAAGATATGAAGAAAAATGCAATTGGGCGACATCTAGCGTTGCCAGAAAAAAAAAAAAAATTTTTTTTAAATGTTTTTCAAAAACACTTCATATGAGGAGAGGTACGGCCGACTTTTTTTTGGTGGTACACTCAAAAAAAAAATTTCTCTCGATCAAAGACATAATTTTCCTTATTTTGAACACGCAGGGTGGGTCAGTTTGAATTGGGGTTTCAATCTGAATTGGGGTTTGACTTGGCTGTTGTGGTTTCTCCTGAGGCTGTGTAGAAGCTTTTTTCATCAGAGTTGGGTATTTGGCGCTTTGAAGGTTTTTGTATACCATACACTGAGAGAAAAAAAAATATATGGAGGGGTCAAAGAAATTGTTTACCTATTTTGAACACTTCTTTCTTTGTTTTGTGTAAATTTTCTCAAAAATGTGGAAAAAACATAAAAAAACATTCAAACAAATTCGTTGCCATGGGGATTTGTATGGGAATTTAATTTCTCAAAATTAAAGAAATCAAGTCTTCAAAACAAGGAAAGTTGGGAATGGAATGGCGCTTAAAGAATTTTTCATTATTTTAATGTATGAATTTTTTCAAAACAAGTATATGAAACCATGGTAACGCATGTAACAACAATATTTTATAAACCTTTTAACATGTTTTAAGGAAAATTTACTCAAAACAAAGAAAGTAGTGTTCAAAATAGGTAAACAATTTCTTTGACCCCTCCATATATTTTTTTTCTCTCAGTGTATGGTATACAAAAACCTTCAAAGCGCCAAATACCCAACTCTGATGAAAAAAGCTTCTATACAGCCTCAGGAGAAACCACAACAGCCAAGTCAAACCCCAATTCAGATTGAAACCCCAATTCAAACTGACCCATACCCTGCCACATATGCTCAAATAGCAAAGAAAGGCGTAACACCCCGCTCGAACTCTAGTAATGCTATTCCAAATAGTAATGAAACCCACACCCCAACGCAAAACACTAACGAAATGCGAGAAATGATAGACTTACTGAAACAAGTTATGCAACAAATGACAGCAATGATGAGCCTCCTCGTCACCTTCACGACTAAAAGCTGTCCATCTTCAACCCGTTGAAAATTATTACTTGGAATGTCAATGGCCTATCCAAACACTTCAAGTTAAAGCTTTACTTCAGACCTATGATTTAGATATAGTTACTTCTCATATCTGAGACCCACTTTACTGACAAATGCTACTTTTAAGTACACAACTACAAGTTTTACCACACAAAACACCCAAGTAACAAAGCTCATGGAGGCTCGGGTATCTTGATACGGAAAAGTATTAAACATTTTTTCAAATTAATTTAAACTCAATTACCTCCCTCCACACCCTCCGAGTTTATTTCTGCCATGAAAAAGCTTCTCACAAAAAATGCATGCGCCGTTCGGGGCCAGCATAAAACTGTAGGTCCACCGAATTAGTAGGAAAAACAAGAGGAGCACACCTCGAATTGGGAGAGAAGCTTGGCCATAAAACTCGTCAGAGTTATAATAGCGCGATTGTATTATTATTAACACGCTTTTATTAGTTTCACCTGTATGTATGTATGTATGTATGTATGTATGTATGTAAACAAGTTGCGTATACGCAGTTTAGTTCACTGCATATTTGCTTGTACGCATTATGTAGCATAAGTTAACGCAAAAGCGTGTTATTCATACACTGAATGGGGGTTTCCCAGTGTGAGATGTGCTTATTATATTAGCAATTATTATTAGCAATTTGATTGTTACATACATACATTTCATTTATTTAACCCATTCGTTTTACAAATGCTATACAAGCCGAAAATGTTGTCATTGAAGACCCGAGCGGCCAGCCTACACTTTCTGCTATCTATAGCCCGCCGAGGCACTCAATCAGTACTGCTGAATATGAAAATTTCTTCAAAACTCTCGGAAATCCATTTCTAGCTGGCGGAGATTACAATGCCAAACCCACATTCTGGGGCTCTCGTCTCATTACCCATAAAGGAAGACAGCTATATAATGCTATTAGAAATCTCAATTTAACTCCATCCTCTACTGAAACTCCCACTTATTGGCCAACAGATAAAAATAAAATACCCGAGTTAATGGATTTCTGCGTGGTGAAAGGCATGACTTCTTCAGATATAACTTTCAAATCGTGGTTTGATTTGTGTTCCGACCATTCTCCAATCCTGGTAACAATTGATAAAATTTTACACCGACGGCGGATCAATGCAGAGTCTACAATCGGAAGACTGACTGGTAGTACTTCCAACGCATCATCGTGTCTAACCTTGACTTGAAATTAGCGCTGAAATCTGCTGAAGATATAGAGGCAGCAGTGTTGCCAGAACTTTTCCAGAGTTCCAGCTAGATTCTCAAAAAAAAGCTAGAAAAAGCTAAAAAAAAATGTTTCACACATAAAAAAATTTAAAGCTAAAAAAATAAGCTAAAAAAAAATTACGAAATTACTCAGTAGAACTTGGAGCGAGATCTCCCCAAGCGAGAGCAGAAGAGTACTCTATTTGATATCCTTTCCGAGCAATATCAACATATTTTTAAGTTTCGTTTTTTATACTCAGCTGTACTAGTACACAGAGTATTATAGTTTTGATTTCATTGATTGTAACAGAATGAAATAATCGAGATAAATATGGACTTATATATATCAAAATGATCAGGGTGAAAAGAGAAATCGATTGAGCCATGTCCGTCCGTCCGTCCGTACGCACTCTAACTCGCGCAAAAATTACGATATTTTGATGAAATTTGGAATGCAATTTGGTACCCAGACTGGGACGGTTGGTATTCAAAATGGGCGAAATCGGACGACGACCACGCCCACTTTCCCTATATAGAAAAAATCGGAAATTTGGTATCTCAGTATCTAATGTAGCTGGAGCGATGAAATTTCAACCACGTATTGAGCTCAGGCTCTTATGAGAAAATGGGCGGTGCCATGCCCACTTATTAAGGGAAAACATTGAAAGTTTTATAAGCCATAGCTCAGAAACCGTAGCAGATATATCGATGAAATTTGGTATGCGTGATTTACTTACTTAGGCAAACGGTTGGACGGAAAATGGTCAAAATTGGTTGACGGCCACGCCCACTTTTATATATGGATATTATAAAGTGGCCTAATAAAAAAATTTTAAGCGATATTTCTGTCAAATATAAAGATATATCATTGCAATTTTATGGCAGGAGTCCAACTACGGACTTAAAATAACACAAAAAATTTGGAAAATTGGCGTGGCACCGCCTCCTTTTGGAAGCAGGAATATACAAGATTTCTGAGCCTATAACTCGACAAATAATTGAGATATTATGACGAAACTTTGTATATACACTTTTATAACGTGTGGGAATATATGCTCAAAATTTTAGCGAAATTGGTTGACGACCACGCCCAATTTTATATATGGAAACTATAAAGGGGCCAATAAAAACGTTTTAAACGATATCTTTGTCAAATATAAATATAATCTCACTTATGGTTTTTTGGTCATTTTTATTTTTATACTACTTCATTCTTGAGCTCTCAAGACCAATTTTTTTTTTTCAAGAATGAAGTAGTATAAAAATAAAAACGACCAAAGTAAAATTTAATCGGATGAGCCAGCCGACAGACAAGCTCTACTAATAAGCGGCGGACGCCAAAGAATAAAAATGTTAAAAAGAAGTCTGATGAAGAGATGTGGTGGTCTATAACTTCTACCAAAAAGTATTAATTTTTAATTTTTCACACCAAATTGGTCTTGAGAGTCAAGAATGAAGTAGTATAAATATAATTTATTGAAATTTTGTGGAATTAGTCCCACAATAGACCGGAAACAAAATATAGAAAAATTTTGGAAAATGGGCGTGGCACCGCCACTTTGTAGACAAAGGCATCTACGAGATTTCGAAGCCCATAACTCGACAAATAATTGAGATATTATGACGAAACTTTGTGTATAAACTTTTGTCACTTGTGGTAATAGACATGCGAACATTTACCGGAATTGGTTTATGACCACGCCTACTTTTTAACAAAGATATTTCTGGAAAACCCTTTGGGAATTTGTAGCGTGACATCTTTGTAACTAGAAGTCATTAAGGAATGAAATTTTGCACAAGGAATAATATTCATATGCTTAGTTGGATGACTGATAAAAATTTTGAAAATGGGCGTGGCTACGCCCACTTTATGCAGCACTCCCTTTATATAAATTACACCGTGTTTCCATCAAACGCAAACAAACAATGAAAGCATACAGCTGAGTATCTAATGTTCGATTCCACTCGAACTTAGGCTTCCTTACTTGTTTTTGTTTGTGTTTATTACTTCCCTTCCTTGGACATACAATGTTAAGAGCGAGTATACAATATACAGTAATATAGTATGTCGGATTAATAAAACGATGATCCCAAGTCCTACTGCGTATTTTAATGCTTTATTAATAGGTGATTTCCCGTGGCAGTGATCCGGACAAAAAATTTGCAAGCAACTGCAACAATAATTTTTTGATACTGATGTTTATCTGGATCAAAAAAATCTATTACAATCTATACGAACCCGAAATGTATCCAGATAAACATCAGGATCACAAAATTGTTGTTCCATTTGCATGCAAAAATTTTTGTGCGGATCTGGATCACAGCCGGGGAACTCGCCTTCATAATTTGACATTCAGCTCACGGGCGAATGATGGATAAACTCAGACAATGAAGAATTTGACGAATTGTAAACACCAATGCAGAAGTAAACAAATTGGATAGCTGTGAAAGAAGAACAAGAAATGAAATTTTGCACAAGGAATAATATTCATATGCTTGGTTGGATGACTGATAAAAGTGTTGAAAATGGGCGTGGCTACGCCCACTTTATGCAGCACTCCCTTTATATAAAGTACACCGTGTTTCCATCAAATACAAACAAACAATGAAAGCACACAGCTGAGTATCTAATGTTCGATTGCACTCGAACTTAGGCTTCCTTACTTGTTAATAATGCGTATGATTTTGAAGTAAAGTTGTTATTATGGATCATTATATATAAGTAGTTTGTATAAATTTTGTTGCAAATAGTGACTTCACTCAAAAAATGAAGCCAGTAAGCGACCTATCTAAATGACTTCAAAGACGTGACTTTAAAAAGACTTCAGACTTCTTTTTTTATTCTTTAGTCAAAAATCTAGTCAATGGGCCGTATTAATAAAAACCAAGCAAACGCTTTTACTAATATTTTAAAAATTTAACATTAATTTGTATGAACCAAATTTTAAAATTTAAGAAAAAGGTCTGAAATCTTAAGCAAAAGCAAATGCTTGGCTTTTATTAATATGAACCTATAAGTGCATTCGAAATTGGAGTCAACTGATTTCATTCGCATATGAGCAGGGCCGTAGCCAGGAATTTTTTTCGTGGGGGGTTTTATCATTGTGGATTTTTTTTTTTCCTTTTTTTTGAGAAAAATATCGCCCTATTTCAAAAATTGTTTCAAACACGCCCTACTCCAAAAATTGTTTACATAACGTCCTACGGGTATTCCAGATTTTGCTTCAAAAACTCTCCCCTATTCCAGAGAAATAGGGCGGTTTTGAATAATTGTCTGATATAGGACGCTATTGAAACAAATTCTGTTTTATTCATTTAAAAATTAGACTGTTTTATTGCAAACACGGTGACTACTTTATTTTTGATGATTTTATCCAAGTGAAAAAAAAAAATATTTTATGGACGAAAAACTCGGTTAGATTACCCAGCTGTTTTCAGCTGTAAAAGTCCGCCCCAAGATTTTTAGTTTTTTTTGCAACTTTGTTATTTCACATCCGATTTTTAAAATTGATAGATATGTCATTATTTTAGTTTTTTGAGCAGAGTTTGAAATTATTTTCAACTTTTTTTTTTCATTTCCATTGAATTTCATTTTCATTTGAAAATTAAAAAATAAACAGCGCAGCGGTAGTTTAAAAAATAAAAAGTTCTACTGTACTGCAACTGCGCAGCCTTAAGTTTCAAAAAATTACAGTCGACTGTTGCTGTATTGTGGAAATTTTTACAGCACAGCAAAGGGCAAACATAATTTCGAGTTTTTACAGCACTGTTGTTATTGTTTTTTTTTTTTAATTTATGGGAACACAATCGAAATTGTAATGTACAAAAAAAAAACAATTTTAAAAAGCCGCACTTAAAACTAAAATTCTGTTTATCTGTGCTTTGCTGTCGACTGATCTGTTTGAAAGTACACAGTAAAGCAACAGCACAAATAAACAAACAAATATATTCGACTGTTCTGTGCTTCGACTACAGATATTTTCAAAGGAAATCGAAATTCAAAAGTTCTCAAAAAATTATGATAACTTTCGCAGAACAGCATCAGCTTATTTTTTTGAGACTGTTTGTGTTATGCTGGCTTTATATTTTTCCCTCTAATATCCTTTGATCTGTGAAGTCGTTTTCATATAGTTGTGTCACCTAGCCGAGTTTTTGGACCATAAAACATCCTTTTTGTTTCACTTGGAAAAAATCGCCAAAAATAAGGTATTCATCGAATCTTTTTAATACCTATTACGCTTCAAATGTTTGCAATAAAACAGAATAATTTTAAAATGAATAAAACTTTCCAGATTTTTACAACTTCTTATAAAAACCCCAATAAAAACCATTTTCTTTTTTCAATAATCGCAAAAAATCAATAAAATGTTGACTTTGAAAAGTTAGTATTGAAAATAGGTGAAATCGGGCTATAACAACTCACACATCCCATATATCGCTAGCTTAGAGTGCAAACTGTGTAAGTCCATTTTTGTGAAAAAGTGTTTTTAAGTGTAGAAAGCTAGAAAAATCAAATACGCACCACCATAAACAAGCGTGATAGTACTTGTCATATTTCTACTCGTTGTTATTCAGTGATACGCAAATTGTGTAAGTCCTAAATTTTTATATGAACACAATTTTTTTTTATTTTGAAATTTTTAATTTTTTTTTTGGTTTTTGTCTCTCCTACAAAGTTTGAAAAAAGGACTTACACAATTTGCACTCTAAGCTAGCGATATGGGATCTTTCGAAAATCACACAAAATGTTATAATTCAGACACTAATATAACCCGAGTAATGAATTTTCAGCCATGCAGTGACTTCATGCTAAAATTTAATGCCGTTTTCGTTTCTGGAAAAAATGTTGCCCTGCTTGATTTTCTTAGCCATCTTATAAGCTTGTGTGGTAATTTCAGCGAATATTGACCCCTAGCTAAGTCAGAGAGCATAATTATCTACAAAACCAGCCATTTAAAACGAAGACTGATTACGTAGTTCGATAATTGAGATATTAAAGGGTAAAATTTTATGCCAGAATCGAAAACGCCATTAGAAAATGTATGTAACATAATTTAATTTATAAGTGGTATGTCGTTAGAAGCGTACTTTAATTATCTTTCGAACGGAGTAACCAGATACGGTTTGCGGGTATTTGTAACTTCAGCGAAAAGAATTTTTTATTGAAGTTGTAGCCAAAAAAACCCAAAATTACGTTATCTCAAAACCCTAACCATAAAAAACTGGTTTTGACCTCAGCAGGTTCATGCCAGCCCTCCCCTATACCTGAAATACTTGGTATTTTCTCAAATTAATTATTTGTAAACTAGTGTTTTCAACATATAGCTGTGAATGTGATATAAGTAAATTGTCTCTACCAGAATTTCGTGGGGGGTTCAAACAACCAAACCCCCCCCCCCCCTAAATACGGCCTTGCATATGAGTGCATTTTTTACAACCCTGCACAACTTGCTTTATGACCAGGGTTCGGAAATTCTCACTCACATTCATTCACGTTCGCGAGCGAAAATATTTCAAATTATTTTTTTCGTTCATTTATCACGAGTGAGAAATGCAAAAAAAAATTATGCTTCTCACTCGCGATAAGTGAACAAAAAAAAAATTTCCATATTTTTCACTCACGAGCGAAAAATAAAAAACCAAAATTTCTCACTCACATGTGATAAAACCGAACTAAGCCGGCTTCGGCTGTTCACATATGAGAAAAGCAATGCGAGAAATACTGATCGCGAGCAGTATTTTAGCGTTCACGAAAAGATTTTCTCATGGACATTTTTCAGCTGCGTTGTATGGAAGGAAATGCAAGCAGATTTTCGCAGTTGCCTTAGCCAAGCATTTGTGCGTACATATGTATCTACATATTTATGTATCGTTGGGTGTATGCATACAAGGGAATGGTTGGCATATGAACATATGTATGTATATACATACATATTATTTATGTATACGTATTCAATATTATCTCGGATTGCCTGCGATCTTTAGTAGAAGGCGGGTAACTAAATTTTCCTTGTTAATTATAATTACATTATTGAGTCTTTTTTTATAATTTTTGTTTTTTTTTTTTGCACATACATACATACATATGTGACGAGTTCTTAATAGCCATTTTTATAGCAAATGTAGGTATGTAGATGTCAGCTCCTTTTTTATACCTATCTAGGAAGGTTTTTGAACGTGGAATGATATACATACATACCTAAATATGTATGTATATACATAGGTATATATGTACATATGTGCATACATATGTATATACATACATATGGATGTATCAATGAAAGTACTTAAGTAGTACTTTTTTTTCCTTGGATTTCATTTTTTTTTTTTGAGAGGCGGTACAATCCACCCAAACTACATACATACATAAATATTTTTTTATTGTTAGTAAAGCTGACACATATACAGAAATGCTTTGAATAAATACGTTAAATGTGTGCTTGGATTGAAATTAAGATCCAAATGAACTAAGGAGTAATATAAATCTTGTTCAAAAATATTAAAAATTTATTTTTTTTCCTTTTTACTAAATTTTTATATTAATATTAAATATAAAAGCTTTTAAAAATTTTTTTTTTACTTTGTTTTATTATATATGTATATAGATTGAATTTTTGCACTTACGGTAACGCACGCAACAAATTTAAAACACATATAAATTTGTAACATTCAGCTTTCGGACAACACTGATTTTATTTTTGGAAAAAGGTACACAAACTTACTTTGTCACTGAAATTTTTTTTATTTCAAGTGGTTTCCTAGTTTTAATAACTATTTATATAGTTTTTTGGTAACGCACGCGACAAAAAGGATAAGCGAAATTTTAAAGTAAAAAACTCCTTTATTCTTACCTACTAGCTTCGCAAATTTTATACTCTTAAATTAAATTACTTTCTCAGTAGAATGATTAGAGCGTGTAACAATAATATAACTCTTTTCAATAAACAAAACCCGCGAAGAAAAAAAATGATACTTTGCTAATAAAAAAGCCTTAGTGAAAATTATTATTTTTTGGTGATATTTCTCAGCCTGAGTTTAAGAACGAATAGAAAATGCTTATGGTTTTCTAACATATACATGTATTATCTTTACTAATAAATACCAAAAAATAAATTTCGGACCATTTTCAATTTCATGCTCTGGGTTGACTTTTTCAGGATTAGCCCATATGCATATACATATTCACATATCATTACCAAACTTAGTACCTAGATAGGGGTATTTCAGCTTTACTAACAATAAAAAAATATTTATGTATGTTTGTAGTTTGGGTGGATTGTACCGCCTCTCAAAAAAAAAAATGAAATTCAAGGACAAAAAAGTGCTACCTAAGTAAGTACGCACATATGTACATATATACTTATGTATATACATACATATTTAGGTATGTATGTATATCATTCCACGTTCAAAAACCTTCCTAAATAGGTATAAAAAGGAGCTAGCATCTACATACCTACATTTGCTATAAAAATGGCTATTAAGAACTCGTCACATATGTATGTATGTATTTGCAAAAAAAAAAAACAAAAATTATAAAAAAAGACTCAATAATGTAATTATAATTAACAAGGAAAATTTAGTTACCCGCCTTCTACTAAAGATCGCAGGCAATCGGAGATAATATTGAATACGTATACATAAATAATATGTATGTATATACATATATATGTTCATATGCAAACCATTCCCTTGTATGCATACACCCAACGATACATAAATATGTAGATACATATGTACGCACAAATGCTTGGCTAAGGCAACTGCGAAAATCTGCTTGCATTTCCTTCCATACAACGCAGCTGAAAAATGTCCATGAGAAAATCTTTTCGTGAACGCTAAAATACTGCTCGCGATCAGTATTTCTCGCATTGCTTTTCTCATATGTGAACAGCCGAAGCCGGCTTAGTTCGGTTTTATCACATGTGAGTGAGAAATTTTGGTTTTTATTTTTCGCTCGTGAGTGAAAAATATGGAAATTTTTTTTTTGTTCACTTATCGCGAGTGAGAAGCATAATTTTTTTTGCATTTCTCACTCGTGATAAATTAACGAAAAAATAATTTGAAATATTCTCGCTCGTGAAAATTCTCACAAATGAATGAAAATGAGTAATCATAAATGAGAATTTCCGAACCCTGGTTATGACGCACTTAATTGTAAACAAAGACCAGCTGTTCACCATTACCAGAGCGTCTTTGATTTGGATTTTTTGAGAAATATAAATTAAAATTAATAATTTTCGAATAAATTATCTTCCATGGCTTTAATTTTGCTTTTGCAGCTTGGTTTTTTACACTTTTCGGCGGAAATTTAAAATAACAAGTGTTCGAAACGTAAAAACGCAAGAAAAAAGTGGCGAGTTGGGCTACTTTCGACGGCGACTGGGCTAACGCATTCGTAACGCCGCACAGTGCCGCGACTCTATTCAAATGATGGACAAAAATAGAAGGAGTGGTCATAATTGGCTGAAACTTCACACCTAGAAGTACTATGCCACGCTTATTTCAAAAATGAAATCGGGTTTTCTGTACCGGTTACTCATTTCGAGAAAACCGAGTTTTTCTTGCATTTTTATATGAAAATAGTGATTGCGAACATGTGTTGATATGAGTGGAAGCAGTCATCAGAATGGGCTAAAACTTTACAAACCTCAAAGGATTATATCACTCAAAAAATAACTTTTATTTTCTGAGGGAAAAATAAAACTCAAGAAATAACTTTTATTTTCTGATCGCCAAATAAAACTCAAGAAATTACTTCTATTTTCTGATCGAAAAATAAAACTCAAAAAATAACTTTTATTTTCTGATCGAAAAATAAAACTCAAAAAATAACTTTTATTTTCTGAGGGAAAAATAAAACTCAAAGAATAACTTTTATTTTCTGATCGAAAAATAAAACTCAAAAAATAACTTTTATTTTCTGATGGAAAAATAAAACTCAAGAAATAACTTTTATTTTCTGAGGGAAAAATAAAACTCAAGAAATAACTTTTATTTTCTGATGGAAAAATAAAACTCAAGAAATAACTTTTATTTTGTGAGCAGAAAAAAAAAACTCAGCAAATAATGATTAAAAATCAACTTTTTGGATATAACTCATAACCGTTACAGTCCGTGCATTACGGTAATTTGAAAAATTAAGTAGGTTTTTCCTTACATGTTAACCTTTAGAAAAAAATTTCTTTAAAATAAAGCATAATCGCTGTTAAGTAAGTAAGTAATAATCGCTGTTATATGTTAATAAAAACATAACTCATCGATGTTTTATATTTTAAATATTTTTTTTTGTGTAAATTAGTAAAAAAATATGTCAAATAAAATTTATTCATGAAATTTTAAACTCGCGTTGAGCAACATTTTCCACTAATAGTAAAACGTTGAAATTTCACACAATGTGATTAGTTAGGTGAACAAAATTATAAAAAGACTCAATCAAAAAAAAAAAAATATATATATAAAAAATTGGACCTCCCTGATGTGTATACATTTGTACTATTATTTTCGCAAGCTGGTTTTGTTTGATGCTTAAGCAAAATATTATTCTTTATGCAGATAAAGAGTAATAGGTATGTTATTTATTTTTATTTTCTTTTTGTTCGGGCGCTGTAAGGTGTCTCGATTGCATTTATTTGCTTACCCGAATTGGTTAATATATTATTTGTAAACTGGTGTCGTATACCTTTGGTTTTGGCTCCCATACCGTGATGCATATTTAAGTATTTAAATTAGCTGATAATTTTTTCATTTCAAATCACCCTGTACCTCTAAAATTTTTTTGGCACTTTTAGCTTTAATTCAACACCTTAATTTTGAAAAACGAACCAAAAATTTAGATCTTAGGGCATTCACAAAAAGTATTATATAAATCAAGGCTATTTCTTTGTCGCCGGCTTTCGCGCAAACGCGTGGAGGGATTTTGAACAAATTTACACACCAGCTGGGTACTTTCCCTAGATGGTTTAAATGATTATTTTTTTTAAATCCGGAAGTGGGTTCCCTAGATATAGGTCAAAAGGTCAAATGTGGATCCGGCTTTCCCCTGAATATTTTTGGTGTATATTGGTATCAAATGAAAGGCATTGAGCAGGGAATTTACATAAAATAGTACCCATTGCGATTCCTAGGGTCTCCAGATATGGGTCAACGCGTGGACCCGGATGACCCTCGAACATTTCTGAGCAATATTGGTATCAAATCAAATGTCTTGGTGAGGACTTCAACGTAGAACTGTTTTATTTGTGTTGCCTAGGCCGGATCTCCGGATAAACGAACAGTGGGAATCATAGCTTCAATATAGAGAAAAGGAAAGTCGAATAGAATTGAATGGGGGAAGGGAAGGGAAGTAAATGAAAATAGAATGGGGAGAGAGACAGAGATTGGGAGAGGGAAAGTGTGAACGAATAAGAGGGGAGAGAAAAGGAGGGGTAAGGGAAAGACAAGGGAAAGGAAAGGGGAATGAAAAAAAAGTAGAGGGAAGGGAGTGGAAGTATAAGAGAGGTCAGGTCTCCAGATGTGGGTCAAAACGTGGACCCGAATGACCCCGGACTATTTTTCAGAGATATTGGTATCAAATGAAGGGTGTTAAGCAGGGATTTTACATACAGATGAACCCATTATGATTCAAGTCCCCATATATGGGCCAAAACGTGGACTGATGACTACGGAATATATCCCAGTGATATTGGTATCAAATGAAGGGTGTTGAGCTGGGATTTTACATAGGTATGAACTCATTTTGCATTCATTAATACCAGCCTTCTCCATAGTTTTCCTGTATCCTTTTTTTGTGTGCAGAGTTCAGATTTTTATAGCTAAGAACAATTAAGATACACTTATATAAAAACTTATTGCTGCGAACTAGCAAAAATCAATAAACGGAATTAAATTAAATCGAAATATTCAGAAAATCTATATTTGCGATCCAATTTTTATTAAATTAGGAAGTTTCAAAACTAGTACTTCTGATCAGTATTGCCGCTAAAAAATTTCAAAAAGTGTCCGAAAAAAGAAAAAAAAGTGCCCCCTAAATTTTTTGTTTAGCTAGAAACACATATTTATATATTTTTGTCGTATATTTAATGTTTAAAGCAATTCAATTAGTTAAATTGAGTGCTGAGATCATTGAATTGCACGTATCAATTTGCACGCACAAAATAATTTAACGAATACTCACTAATCGAAAATAGATTTTGGAAATGAATTTATGAGCAATATATTGTATTAAAAAAATAAAGCGAATCATTAACAAGCGCGAATCTAATGCAATCGGCGACGATGAAATTCCTATAAAGTTTATAAAGATCGTGTTGCCATACATTACTGGGACGGTGACGCACATTATAAATCATTGCATCCCCACGTCATGTTTTCCCTCTCAATGGAAGGTTGCATTAGTTCATCCAATTGCAAAAAGTAAATCTGCTTCTACTCCCTCTGACTTCCGTCCCATTAGCATCTTACACGCGTTGTCTAAAGTATTTGAAGCCTTGATGGCTAAAAAAATAACCAGCCATATACTTACAAAGAAATGATTTGCTTTCTCCACCTCAATCGGGATTACTATGTTTACTAGACTTTTCCAAGGCTTTTGACTCTGTTGACCACCGGTTACTCTGCTCGAAGTTCACGTATTTCTTTGGATTTGGTGATCATGCCATATCTATTACGAACAGTTATTTAACCAACCGCTACCAGCGAGTTATAACCGGATCTCGCAATTCTGGCCTTAGTAAAGTCACATCTGGTGTGCCGCAGGGATTAATTCTTGACCCGCTTTTATTTAGCCTATTCATTAATGATATATTCGTAGTTCCCAAATTTGTCAGCATACATGCCTACGCTGATGACATCCAGCTTTATATGTCCAGCCGTTTTGAGGTGGCTGATGACCTGTGTGCAAAGATTAATGCTGACATCTCATCAATTGCGCATTGGGAAACTAAAAATGGGCTTTGTCTTAACCCGAAAAATCATATGTTCTGCCAATTTACAGGAAAAAGTTAGATAACGGCTTTACTCCTCCTCTTTATATAGGTACTACGAAAATTGCGGTGGTGAGTAAAATATCTAACCTTGAGTTTATTATAAACTCTAGCTTAACTTGTGTTGATCACATTGACATGGCCGTTGGTAGGGTGTATGGGGCGCTACGTAATTTGCGAATGTCTGCAATGTTTACACCTCTAAATAAAAGCTTGCCATTCAGCTGGTTCTGCCGTATATAACATATTCAGAGCTCATTTATAATAAACTTGATTCGCTTTCTGCTCACAACATTGATGTTGCGTTTAATCACATCACTAGATATGTGTATCGCATTCGCCGATTTGATCACATATCTCGCTGGAGGTGTAGTCTTCTTGGATGCAATATCGTGGATTATATTAAAGCCAGAAGCTGTATTTTCCTCTTTCGGCCCATGCTTTTTAAAGCACCATCTTATCTCTTCAACAAGCTTTCTTTTCCAAAATCTGCTCGCCTAAGTGATTTAATTGTTCCTACCTTCAATTCTCTCCCTTCTACCAGACTATTCTTTGTGAACACTATTCGTGTATGGAATTCGATACCCAGCACCATAAGAAACAGTATGAACAAGAGCAACTACAGAAATATTATATACAACTATTTCTCTCAAAATATATAGACTGACCATTGAAATTAAATTAGTTAGTTACTTTAGTCCATAGGCTAGTTTTAAATTTAAATTTTGTCATGACACATTATATATAGTTTTTAACATCTTTGTATCATTATTATTGTTATTATGTTCTTTGTTGTTGTGTTATAAAAGATCTTAGATCTTATTGCACTAATGCTTGTTCAATAAAATATACAAATTACTACTTATCACTTATAAAAATAGTTATGAATATAATGTTTTATGAGTGCTTTACCTGAACTGATTCGCAAAAAAAATCATGTAACGTAAAATATTGAAATATCGATAAAGGTCGTATCTCATCACTATTTACACTTGATCGAAATGGCGGAAAAAAGTAAGTTAGCAAAACTAGCAAAATTTTATTATTTTGCTAATTTCATACAAATAAACTTGTTTTATTACAGAAAATAGCAAGAGAACAAGCAAAGAGCAAACAAATTGTAAGAGTCTGGCAACCTTCGTCAACCAGTGTAAAAAATTACCGCGGAAATAAGTATTATAGACAATAGCTTATTTCAGTTAATCTCGAGTGTTAAAAAAGCCATGTACATCGCCCTAGGCGTTCTTTAAGTGCTTTCCACCTCGATAGTGAAAAGTTAATTAAAATAATTAAGAGCTCGCAGCATTAATTGAAAAATAAAAGTTGTGGGCCGCGCTAATTATCTAGCCCCTGAATTTAGGCAACAGACATACAAATCTATAATACTTAGAGTTGCAAGAATCCTAAATTAAAAAAATAACCCTTTTTTACCCAACCTTATCTCACTAATGCCCAAAAAAAAATTAAGTAACAAAGTAATATAAAATGCCCATTAAGCGCACTCCTCCTAAGGGAGGACGCTCCAAACAAAACCAATTTCAATTTCAAGCCCAAACCCCAATGCAAAAAAAAAAACTCCGAGATCCCTAGGACAACCCAAACACTCACCCCATCCCACTTGCATAGCGCTAACGTACCTAGCGTTCAACAGCAAATTGGAGGCCTCGCAAGGCAACTCAAAATGCTGTATGCCCAACAGCAACAAACCCAGAAACACCAAAAGGCAGAAAACTCAACATCTGCCACCCCAACTGACGAATGGAAGTTCATTAACAATTCCAAACGTCAACCAGAGAACACAGGTAAGGGCACTGACTCAAAAAAACAGGCTATGCTTGAGAAAGCGAAAGCGATAATAGATTTGCTGCCCTGGAAATTGAGGAAACAACCCAAACTATTGAAATAGTACCCAAACCATCGCCAAGATTCATAGATAAAGTGCTTAATATTCCCCACCAATGAGTTTACTCCAGAAAGTTGCCCCAAGCTTACAGGTAATGAGCAAGTAAAAGTTCAAGCATCATCCCTGGTTGTAAGCATCCAACAATCGTATCCCAATTAGAACAAAAGAGTACAGAGTTCTATACCTACATAACAAAACAAGAACATAACTTCACAATAGTTCTTAGAAACATGAACTACTCAATAGACCCGCAAGAAATTGTCGATTATTTAAAAGATTTCGGTTAGTTACTTACTTACTTAATTGGCACGTAACCATCTAGACGATTTTGGCCGAATCCAATATAGCGCGCCAGCTATTTCTGTTTCGTGCCGCGTGGCGCCATTTGGGAATACCTAGGGAGCCAGCATGACTGTCCACCTGATCTTCCCAACGCAGTGGAGGTCTCCCCTTTCTTCTGCGTTCAGCGGGTTTCGACAGAAAGATTTTCTTGGCCGGAGCATCTTCGTCCATTCTCACGACATGACCTGCCCAGCGGAGCCGCTGAATCTTTATTCGCTGAACAATATCGATGTCTGCGTACAGCTCGTACAGCTCATTGTTAAATCTCCGTCGATACTCGCCCTCGGCCACGCGCAAAGGTCCATAAATCCTCCGAAGAACTTTCCTCTCGAATACTCCAAGCGCCATCTCATCTGCTTTTGATAAAGTCCATGCTTCTGCGCCGTACATGAGGACTGGAACGAGTGCCCTGTAGAGTGTGATTTTGGTTCGTCGAGAGAGGACTTTACTTTTCAATTGCCTACTTAGTCCAAAGTAGCATTTATTGGCAAGAGTGATTCTTCGTTGGATTTCAGTGAAGACATTATTTTTGGTGTTAATGGTGGTTCCCAAATAGACGAAGTCCTTAACAGTTTCGAATTTGTAGCTATCAACATTGACGTGGCTGCCAAGGCGTGTTGTTTCTTTGTGTGATGATAGGAGGTACTTCGTCTTGTCCTCGTTTACCGCCAAACCCATTTTCTTAGCCTCTTTATCCAGCTTGGAGAAGGCAGAACATACGGCGCGCGTGTTAGTCCGTCACAAACATCTGGAGCATAAAACAAGGAGTCACAAAAAAGCCTCTGCCTATGTTTATCATTGAGTTCAAACCCGACTCCAACAACAAGGATATATATCAAATCAGAGCCCCCACACCCGAAGCGTGAAATACCGCAATGCGCCAACTGTCAGCAATATGGCCACAAAAAGTCCTACTGCCGTCGAAAAGCAGTATGAACAAAATGTGCTGGAAACCACCTCTCTTGTGATTGCAAGCGAAAGATAAGATCTGCCGATGTCAAATGCGCTCTATGTGAGGGTAACCATCCAGCAAATTATAAAGGATGTACACTAGAGCGTCTCGCCTTACAGGCAAAAAAAAAAAGTCGGCCGTACCTCCCCTCATATGAAGTGTTTTTGAAAAACATTAAAAAAAAAAAATTTTATTTTTTTTCTGGCAACGCTAGATGTCGCCCAATTGCATTTTTCTTCATATCTTCGGTATTTATTGTCGGATTTTAAAGTGTTATACACCAATTTTTTTGTCTCAAGGAGTGGGGTTTTCCCAAAAAAAGCTCATTGATCTCAGGCGCTCCGTTTGTTGTACCTACCCACCATATCTCAGTTGTTACCACCCTAATGTACCGATCTAATAACAGCAAATTAAAGACCGTAGAAAATCGTAAATCTTTTGCGAAAAAAGTACTTCAATTAATTCAGTAGAACTCGAAATAAAACAAATTTTGTTTTTGGTTGAAAGCCATATATTAGATGCCTTATCATACCTTTCATGAGAATGAAATGGTATTATAACTTTGTGCCGAAATACAAATCTTGAAAGTACCAGAAGGAGGCGTGACAGACCCACCAAAATATATACCGATATGATCAGAATCATGAGCTGAGTTCGTCTGTCCGTCAGTTTGAACGCAAACTAGTCCCTCAGTTTTTGAGATATCTGCTTGAAATTTGGAATGTGAGTGTATTTTAAGGAGAAGCTGATCATTTGTCGGAATCGACCGAATCGGACCACTATAACATATAGCTGCCATACAACCGATTGTTCAGATATGGACATTTTGGGGTATAACTTCTCCATTTAAACAGCTAAGGGCATGCAACTTTTCAGGGTTTGTACTCATATAGACCAAAAAGATGTTAGTGTGTTGTCAAGTTCAAAATATGTTTAAATTAAACAAAATCAGGCCTATTCATGAAACGTATGAAGTCTTCGGTACGGCCGAAGACAGCCGCGCTCTTACTTGTTTTCTTTATACATTTTTCTTTATGAAGACCGTTTTTTTATAAATTAACTGGACTATTGTTTATCTACCTTTTTCTGTTTTATGTTTTGCCCTTAACATCATAATCAATTGTCATTTTACTTGGTGCGTGTTAAAAACTGTATGGCTTTAGACTAAAAATAAATTGTGTTATATTCCTGGTTCTACTGATTGAATCGAAATACTTTTTTCGCAAAAGATTTATGATTTTTTACGGTCTTCAATTAACTGACATTAGGTTGTTACATTAGGGTGGTAGAAACTGAGATATGGTGGGTAGGTACCACAACGGAGCGCCTGAGATCAATGAGCTTTTTCTGGGAAAACCCCACTCCTTGAGACAAAATTGGTGTATCACACTTTAAAATCCGACAATAAATGCCGAAGATATGAAGAAAAATGCAATTGGGCGACATCTAGCGTTGCCAGAAAAAAAAAAAAAATTTTTTTTAAATGTTTTTCAAAAACACTTCATATGAGGAGAGGTACGGCCGACTTTTTTTTGGTGGTACACTCAAAAAAAAAATTTCTCTCGATCAAAGACATAATTTTCCTTATTTTGAACACGCAGGGTGGGTCAGTTTGAATTGGGGTTTCAATCTGAATTGGGGTTTGACTTGGCTGTTGTGGTTTCTCCTGAGGCTGTGTAGAAGCTTTTTTCATCAGAGTTGGGTATTTGGCGCTTTGAAGGTTTTTGTATACCATACACTGAGAGAAAAAAAATATATGGAGGGGTCAAAGAAATTGTTTACCTATTTTGAACACTTCTTTCTTTGTTTTGTGTAAATTTTCTCAAAAATGTGGAAAAAACATAAAAAAACATTCAAACAAATTCGTTGCCATGGGGATTTGTATGGGAATTTAATTTCTCAAAATTAAAGAAATCAAGTCTTCAAAACAAGGAAAGTTGGGAATGGAATGGCGCTTAAAGAATTTTTCATTATTTTAATGTATGAATTTTTTCAAAACAAGTATATGAAACCATGGTAACGCATGTAACAACAATATTTTATAAACCTTTTAACATGTTTTAAGGAAAATTTACTCAAAACAAAGAAAGTAGTGTTCAAAATAGGTAAACAATTTCTTTGACCCCTCCATATATTTTTTTTCTCTCAGTGTATGGTATACAAAAACCTTCAAAGCGCCAAATACCCAACTCTGATGAAAAAAGCTTCTACACAGCCTCAGGAGAAACCACAACAGCCAAGTCAAACCCCAATTCAGATTGAAACCCCAATTCAAACTGACCCATACCCTGCCACATATGCTCAAATAGCAAAGAAAGGCGTAACACCCCGCTCGAACTCTAGTAATGCTATTCCAAATAGTAATGAAACCCACACCCCAACGCAAAACACTAACGAAATGCGAGAAATGATAGACTTACTGAAACAAGTCATGCAACAAATGACAGCAATGATGAGCCTCCTCGTCACCTTCACGACTAAAAGCTGTCCATCTTCAACCCGTTGAAAATTATTACTTGGAATGTCAATGGCCTATCCAAACACTTCAAGTTAAAGCTTTACTTCAGACCTATGATTTAGATATAGTTACTTCTCATATCTGAGACCCACTTTACTGACAAATGCTACTTTTAAGTACACAACTACAAGTTTTACCACACAAAACACCCAAGTAACAAAGCTCATGGAGGCTCGGGTATCTTGATACGGAAAAGTATTAAACATTTTTTCAAATTAATTAAAACTCAATTACCTCCCTCCACACCCTCCGAGTTTATTTCTGCCATGAAAAAGCTTCTCACAAAAAATGCATGCGCCGTTCGGGGCCAGCATAAAACTGTAGGTCCACCCAATTAGTAGGAAAAACAAGAGGAGCACACCTCGAATTGGGAGAGAAGCTTGGCCATAAAACTCGTCAGAGTTATAATAGCGCGATTGTATTATTATTAACACGCTTTTATTAGTTTCACCTGTATGTATGTATGTATGTATGTATGTATGTAAACAAGTTACGTATACGCAGTGTAGTTCACTGCATATTTGCTTGTACGCATTATGTAGCATAAGTTAACGCAAAAGCGTGTTATTCATACACTGAATGGGGGTTTCTCAGTGTGAGATGTGCTTATTATATTAGCAATTATTATTAGCAATTTGATTGTTACATACATACATTTCATTTATTTAACCCATTCGTTTTACAAATGCTATACAAGCCGAAAATGTTATCATTGAAGACCCGAGCGGCCAGCCTACACTTTCTGCTATCTATAGCCCGCCGAGGCACTCAATCAGTACTGCTGAATATGAAAATTTCTTCAAAACTCTCGGAAATCCATTTCTAGCTGGCGGAGATTACAATGCCAAACCCACATTCTGGGGCTCTCGTCTCATTACCCATAAAGGAAGACAGCTATATAATGCTATTAGAAATCTCAATTTAACTCCATCCTCTACTGAAACTCCCACTTATTGGCCGACAGATAAAAATAAAGTGAAAGGCATGACTTCTTCAGATATAACTTTCAAATCGTGGTTTGATTTGTGTTCCGACCAATTTCCAATCCTGGTAACAATTGATAAAATTTTACACCGACGGCGGATCAATGCAGAGTCTACAATCGGAAGACTGACTGGTAGTACTTCCAACGCATCATCGTGTCTAACCTTGACTTGAAATTAGCGCTGAAATCTGCTGAAGATATAGAGGCAGCAGTGTTGCCAGAACTTTTCCAGAGTTCCAGCTAGATTCTCAAAAAAAAGCTAAAAAAAAATGTTTCACACATAAAAAAATTTAAAGCTAAAAAAATAAGCTAAAAAAAAATTACGAAATTACTCAGTAGAACTTGGAGCGAGATCTCCCCAAGCGAGAGCAGAAGAGTACTCTATTTGATATCCTTTCCGAGCAATATCAACATATTTTTAAGTTTCGTTTTTTATACTCAGCTGTACTAGTACACAGAGTATTATAGTTTTGATTTCATAACGGTGGTTTGTAACAGAATGAAATAATCGAGATAAATATGGACTTATATATATCAAAATGATCAGGGTGAAAAGAGAAATCGATTGAGCCATGTCCGTCCGTCCGTCCGTACGCACTCTAACTCGCGCAAAAATTACGATATTTTGATGAAATTTGGAATGCAAGTTGGTACCCAGACTGGGACGGTTGGTATTCAAAATGGGCGAAATCGGACGACGACCACGCCCACTTTTCCTATATAGAAAAAATCGGAAATTTGGTATCTCAGTATCTAATGTAGCTGGAGCGATGAAATTTCAACCACGTATTGAGCTCAGGCTCTTATGAGAAAATGGGCGGTGCCATGCCCACTTATTAAGGGAAAACATTGAAAGTTTTATAAGCCATAGCTCAGAAACCGTAGCAGATATATCGATGAAATTTGGTATGCGTGATTTACTTACTTAGGCAAACGGTTGGACGGAAAATGGTCAAAATTGGTTGACGGCCACGCCCACTTTTATATATGGATATTATAAAGTGGCCTAATAAAAAAATTTTAAGCGATATTTCTGTCAAATATAAAGATATATCATTGCAATTTTATGGCAGGAGTCCAACTACGGACTTAAAATAACACAAAAAATTTGGAAAATTGGCGTGGCACCGCCTCCTTTTGGAAGCAGGAATATACAAGATTTCTGAGCCTATAACTCGACAAATAATTGAGATATTATGACGAAACTTTGTATATACACTTTTATAACGTGTGGGAATATATGCTCAAAATTTTAGCGAAATTGGTTGACGACCACGCCCAATTTTATATATGGAAACTATAAAGGGGCCAATAAAAACGTTTTAAACGATATCTTTGTCAAATATAAATATAATCTCACTTATGGTTTTTTGGTCATTTTTATTTTTATACTACTTCATTCTTGAGCTCTCAAGACCAATTTTTTTTTTTTCAAGAATGAAGTAGTATAAAAATAAAAACGACCAAAGTAAAATTTAATCGGATGAGCCAGCCGACAGACAAGCTCTACTAATAAGCGGCGGACGCCAAAGAATAAAAATGTTAAAAAGAAGTCTGATGAAGAGATGTGGTGGTCTATAACTTCTACCAAAAAGTATTAATTTTTAATTTTTCACACCAAATTGGTCTTGAGAGTCAAGAATGAAGTAGTATAAATATAATTTATTGAAATTTTGTGGAATTAGTCCCACAATAGACCGGAAACAAAATATAGAAAAATTTTGGAAAATGGGCGTGGCACCGCCACTTTGTAGACAAAGGCATCTACGAGATTTCGAAGCCCATAACTCGACAAATAATTGAGATATTATGACGAAACTTTGTGTATAAACTTTTGTCACTTGTGGTAATAGACATGCGAACATTTACCGGAATTGGTTTATGACCACGCCTACTTTTTAACAAAGATATTTCTGGAAAACCCTTTGGGAATTTGTAGCGTGACATCTTTGTAACTAGAAGTCATTAAGGAATGAAATTTTGCACAAGGAATAATATTCATATGCTTAGTTGGATGACTGATAAAAATTTTGAAAATGGGCGTGGCTACGCCCACTTTATGCAGCACTCCCTTTATATAAATTACACCGTGTTTCCATCAAACGCAAACAAACAATGAAAGCATACAGCTGAGTATCTAATGTTCGATTCCACTCGAACTTAGGCTTCCTTACTTGTTTTTGTTTGTGTTTATTACTTCCCTTCCTTGGACATACAATGTTAAGAGCGAGTATACAATATACAGTAATATAGTATGTCGGATTAATAAAACGATGATCCCAAGTCCTACTGCGTATTTTAATGCTTTATTAATAGGTGATTTCCCGTGGCAGTGATCCGGACAAAAAATTTGCAAGCAACTGCAACAATAATTTTTTGATACTGATGTTTATCTGGATCAAAAAAATCTATTACAATCTATACGAACCCGAAATGTATCCAGATAAACATCAGGATCACAAAATTGTTGTTCCATTTGCATGCAAAAATTTTTGTGCGGATCTGGATCACAGCCGGGGAACTCGCCTTCATAATTTGACATTCAGCTCACGGGCGAATGATGGATAAACTCAGACAATGAAGAATTTGACGAATTGTAAACACCAATGCAGAAGTAAACAAATTGGATAGCTGTGAAAGAAGAACAAGAAATGAAATTTTGCACAAGGAATAATATTCATATGCTTGGTTGGATGACTGATAAAAGTGTTGAAAATGGGCGTGGCTACGCCCACTTTATGCAGCACTCCCTTTATATAAAGTACACCGTGTTTCCATCAAATACAAACAAACAATGAAAGCACACAGCTGAGTATCTAATGTTCGATTGCACTCGAACTTAGGCTTCCTTACTTGTTAATAATGCGTATGATTTTGAAGTAAAGTTGTTATTATGGATCATTATATATAAGTAGTTTGTATAAATTTTGTTGCAAATAGTGACTTCACTCAAAAAATGAAGCCAGTAAGCGACCTATCTAAATGACTTCAAAGACGTGACTTTAAAAAGACTTCAGACTTCTTTTTTTATTCTTTAGTCAAAAATCTAGTCAATGGGCCGTATTAATAAAAACCAAGCAAACGCTTTTACTAATATTTTAAAAATTTAACATTAATTTGTATGAACCAAATTTTAAAATTTAAGAAAAAGGTCTGAAATCTTAAGCAAAAGCAAATGCTTGGCTTTTATTAATATGAACCTATAAGTGCATTCGAAATTGGAGTCAACTGATTTCATTCGCATATGAGCAGGGCCGTAGCCAGGAATTTTTTTCGTGGGGGGTTTTATCATTGTGGATTTTTTTTTTTCCTTTTTTTGAGAAAAATATCGCCCTATTTCAAAAATTGTTTCAAACACGCCCTACTCCAAAAATTGTTTACATAACGTCCTACGGGTATTCCAGATTTTGCTTCAAAAACTCTCCCCTATTCCAGAGAAATAGGGCGGTTTTGAATAATTGTCTGATATAGGACGCTATTGAAACAAATTCTGTTTTATTCATTTAAAAATTAGACTGTTTTATTGCAAACACGGTGACTACTTTATTTTTGATGATTTTATCCAAGTGAAAAAAAAAAATATTTTATGGACGAAAAACTCGGTTAGATTACCCAGCTGTTTTCAGCTGTAAAAGTCCGCCCCAAGATTTTTAGTTTTTTTTGCAACTTTGTTATTTCACATCCGATTTTTAAAATTGATAGATATGTCATTATTTTAGTTTTTTGAGCAGAGTTTGAAATTATTTTCAACTTTTTTTTTTCATTTCCATTGAATTTCATTTTCATTTGAAAATTAAAAAATAAACAGCGCAGCGGTAGTTTAAAAAATAAAAAGTTCTACTGTACTGCAACTGCGCAGCCTTAAGTTTCAAAAAATTACAGTCGACTGTTGCTGTATTGTGGAAATTTTTACAGCACAGCAAAGGGCAAACATAATTTCGAGTTTTTACAGCACTGTTGTTATTGTTTTTTTTTTTTAATTTATGGGAACACAATCGAAATTGTAATGTACAAAAAAAAACAATTTTAAAAAGCCGCACTTAAAACTAAAATTCTGTTTATCTGTGCTTTGCTGTCGACTGATCTGTTTGAAAGTACACAGTAAAGCAACAGCACAAATAAACAAACAAATATATTCGACTGTTCTGTGCTTCGACTACAGATATTTTCAAAGGAAATCGAAATTCAAAAGTTCTCAAAAAATTATGATAACTTTCGCAGAACAGCATCAGCTTATTTTTTTGAGACTGTTTGTGTTATCCTGGCTTTATATTTTTCCCTCTAATATCCTTTGATCTGTGAAGTCGTTTTCATATAGTTGTGTCACCTAGCCGAGTTTTTGGACCATAAAACATCCTTTTTGTTTCACTTGGAAAAAATCGCCAAAAATAAAGTATTCATCGAATCTTTTTAATACCTATTACGCTTCAAATGTTTGCAATAAAACAGAATAATTTTAAAATGAATAAAACTTTCCAGATTTTTACAACTTCTTATAAAAACCCCAATAAAAACCATTTTCTTTTTTCAATAATCGCAAAAAATCAATAAAATGTTGACTTTGAAAAGTTAGTATTGAAAATAGGTGAAATCGGGCTATAACAACTCACACATCCCATATATCGCTAGCTTAGAGTGCAAACTGTGTAAGTCCATTTTTGTGAAAAAGTGTTTTTAAGTGTAGAAAGCTAGAAAAATCAAATACGCACCACCATAAACAAGCGTGATAGTACTTGTCATATTTCTACTCGTTGTTATTCAGTGATACGCAAATTGTGTAAGTCCTAAATTTTTATATGAACACAATTTTTTTTTATTTTGAAATTTTTAATTTTTTTTTTGGTTTTTGTCTCTCCTACAAAGTTTGAAAAAAGGACTTACACAATTTGCACTCTAAGCTAGCGATATGGGATCTTTCGAAAATCACACAAAATGTTATAATTCAGACACTAATATAACCCGAGTAATGAATTTTCAGCCATGCAGTGACTTCATGCTAAAATTTAATGCCGTTTTCGTTTCTGGAAAAAATGTTGCCCTGCTTGATTTTCTTAGCCATCTTATAAGCTTGTGTGGTAATTTCAGCGAATATTGACCCCTAGCTAAGTCAGAGAGCATAATTATCTACAAAACCAGCCATTTAAAACGAAGACTGATTACGTAGTTCGATAATTGAGATATTAAAGGGTAAAATTTTATGCCAGAATCGAAAACGCCATTAGAAAATGTATGTAACATAATTTAATTTATAAGTGGTATGTCGTTAGAAGCGTACTTTAATTATCTTTCGAACGGAGTAACCAGATACGGTTTGCGGGTATTTGTAACTTCAGCGAAAAGAATTTTTTATTGAAGTTGTAGCCAAAAAAACCCAAAATTACGTTATCTCAAAACCCTAACCATAAAAAACTGGTTTTGACCTCAGCAGGTTCATGCCAGCCCTCCCCTATACCTGAAATACTTGGTATTTTCTCAAATTAATTATTTGTAAACTAGTGTTTTCAACATATAGCTGTGAATGTGATATAAGTAAATTGTCTCTACCAGAATTTCGTGGGGGGTTCAAACAACCAAACCCCCCCCCCCTAAATACGGCCTTGCATATGAGTGCATTTTTTACAACCCTGCACAACTTGCTTTATGACCAGGGTTCGGAAATTCTCACTCACATTCATTCACGTTCGCGAGCGAAAATATTTCAAATTATTTTTTTCGTTCATTTATCACGAGTGAGAAATGCAAAAAAAAATTATGCTTCTCACTCGCGATAAGTGAACAAAAAAAAAATTTCCATATTTTTCACTCACGAGCGAAAAATAAAAAACCAAAATTTCTCACTCACATGTGATAAAACCGAACTAAGCCGGCTTCGGCTGTTCACATATGAGAAAAGCAATGCGAGAAATACTGATCGCGAGCAGTATTTTAGCGTTCACGAAAAGATTTTCTCATGGACATTTTTCAGCTGCGTTGTATGGAAGGAAATGCAAGCAGATTTTCGCAGTTGCCTTAGCCAAGCATTTGTGCGTACATATGTATCTACATATTTATGTATCGTTGGGTGTATGCATACAAGGGAATGGTTGGCATATGAACATATGTATGTATATACATACATATTATTTATGTATACGTATTCAATATTATCTCGGATTGCCTGCGATCTTTAGTAGAAGGCGGGTAACTAAATTTTCCTTGTTAATTATAATTACATTATTGAGTCTTTTTTTATAATTTTTGTTTTTTTTTTTTTGCACATACATACATACATACATATGTGACGAGTTCTTAATAGCCATTTTTATAGCAAATGTAGGTATGTAGATGTCAGCTCCTTTTTTATACCTATCTAGGAAGGTTTTTGAACGTGGAATGATATACATACATACCTAAATATGTATGTATATACATAGGTATATACAGGCCCGTAGCCAGGAATTCGTTTCGGGGGGGGCTTACAGAAATTATGGACAAATTGCACTCCCCCCGCCCCCCCCCCCCCACATACATATACATATGTACATACATAGGTCAAATGAAAGTTATTCATATTGGTTGATTATTTTGAAAATGAATATGGAAAAAATTTGTACATATGTACAAGATTACTGAAAAGCTATTTTAATTGACTTTTATTATGTACATACATACATACATATACATATGGAATGTGGTACAAAATTTCATATAAAACTTTCTTTTACAATAACCTTTTCATCAAAGAAGTAGCCTTCTGGATTTGTTTTTTGATAAAATGTCTATGACATGGTCAGGATCAACAGCAATATCCCAGTGAATGGAGATCATAGCGAGAACTCGAACTTAGGCTTCCTTACTTGTTATCTAGAAATTTAGTGTTGGCAGAAAAAATTTTGATATATTTAATTTAACGAGCACAGGCCCATGTTATATTTAATTTTTTATTTTTTATAAACTAGAAAAAAACTTTTTAAGCATGGATGTAACTACAGCTGTTTCGCCTTAGATCCTTCTAAGACTCATCAGGTTACTTTTGCTTCTGCCAAGACTCGAACTTGCGCACTTTGGTTGGGGCTAGGTTCACGAAAAAAGGGCTTGAAAGAGCTAAATTTTTTAAAGAAAATCCAAACCCGCTTTCGCCATGCTTGACATTCGAATTTGTGAGACGCGAGTTGAGGAAATTACAAAAAAAAAAATACTTCCTTCGAATTTCGGGGGGGGCTTGAGCCCCCCGAGCCCCCCCCTGGCTACGTGCCTGGGTATATATGTACATATGTGCATACATATGTATATACATACATATGGATGTATCAATGAAAGTACTTAAGTAGTACTTTTTTGTCCTTGGATTTCATTTTTTTTTGAGAGGCGGTACAATCCACCCAAACTACATACATACATAAATATTTTTTTATTGTTAGTAAAGCTGACACATATACAGAAATGCTTTGAATAAATACGTTAAATGTGTGCTTAGATTGAAATTAATAGCGTTTTCTTTTCTACACAAAAATGTCGCACTCATATAGTGCCTTCAAAAAGTTGTGTTCTTTTGTTAAATGAGTGCAATCATCGCAGTCCACATCGCTATCTTTTCTCAAAGGGCAATCCTAAAAAAATTCGAAAGGGCAAGATTTCTTGCCCTCTGTGCTATCGACGGGGTATACAATGACCCTGTCAAACAGCTGATCAATAACAATAACGAATAAAAAGTATACCTTTTATGTCTCTTTCTAGCACACATAATATGTATTATATAGATTGCGTCATACCAGAAAAGCTAAAGTATACACAATTGTGACATTTAGAGTGTATTCTATTGTACATACATATGTGAAGGGCTGCACTGAATACGAAGAGGACGGCAATTCGACAGGGTGTAGGGCAAATCTGAGCTATTATTGCGCTTCGCCATGACAACCCTTTTGTGTAGAAAAGAAAACGCTATAAGTTCCAAATGAACTAAGGAGTAATATAAATCTTGTTCAAAAATATTAAAAATTTATTTTTTTTCCTTTTTACTAAATTTTTATATTAATATTAAATATAAAAGCTTTTAAAAATTTTTTTTTTTACTTTGTTTTATTATATATGTATATAGATTGAAGTTTTGCACTTACGGTAACGCACGCAACAAATTTAAAACACATATAAATTTGTAACATTCAGCTTTCGGACAACACTGATTTTATTTTTGGAAAAAGGTACACAAACTTACTTTGTCACTGAAATTTTTTTTATTTCAAGTGGTTTCCTAGTTTTAATAACTATTTATATAGTTTTTTGGTAACGCACGCGACAAAAAGGATAAGCGAAATTTTAAAGTAAAAAACTCCTTTATTCTTACCTACTAGCTTCGCAAATTTTATACTCTTAAATTAAATTACTTTCTCAGTAGAATGATTAGAGCGTGTAACAATAATATAACTCTTTTCAATAAACAAAACCCGCGAAGAAAAAAAATGATACTTTACTAATAAAAAAGCCTTAGTGAAAATTATTATTTTTTGGTGATATTTCTCAGCCTGAGTTTAAGAACGAATAGAAAATGCTTATGGTTTTCTAACATATACATGTATTATCTTTACTAATAAATACCAAAAAATAAATTTCGGACCATTTTCAATTTCATGCTCTGGGCTGACTTTTTCAGGATTAGCCCATATGCATATACATATTCACATATCATTACCAAACTTAGTACCTAGATAGGGGTATTTCAGCTTTACTAACAATAAAAAAATATTTATGTATGTTTGTAGTTTGGGTGGATTGTAAAATGAAATTCAAGGACAAAAAAGTGCTACCTAAGTAAGTACGCACATATGTACATATATACTTATGTATATACATACATATTTAGGTATGTATGTATATCATTCCACGTTCAAAAACCTTCCTAAATAGGTATAAAAAGGAGCTAGCATCTACATACCTACATTTGCTATAAAAATGGCTATTAAGAACTCGTCACATATGTATGTATGTATTTGCAAAAAAAAAAAACAAAAATTATAAAAAAAGACTCAATAATGTAATTATAATTAACAAGGAAAATTTAGTTACCCGCCTTCTACTAAAGATCGCAGGCAATCGGAGATAATATTGAATACGTATACATAAATAATATGTATGTATATACATATATATGTTCATATGCAAACCATTCCCTTGTATGCATACACCCAACGATACATAAATATGTAGATACATATGTACGCACAAAAGCTTGGCTAAGGCAACTGCGAAAATCTGCTTGCATTTCCTTCCATACAACGCAGCTGAAAAATGTCCATGAGAAAATCTTTTCGTGAACGCTAAAATACTGCTCGCGATCAGTATTTCTCGCATTGCTTTTCTCATATGTGAACAGCCGAAGCCGGCTTAGTTCGGTTTTATCACATGTGAGTGAGAAATTTTGGTTTTTATTTTTCGCTCGTGAGTGAAAAATATGGAAATTTTTTTTTTGTTCACTTATCGCGAGTGAGAAGCATAATTTTTTTTTGCATTTCTCACTCGTGATAAATGAACGAAAAAATAATTTGAAATATTCTCGCTCGTGAAAATTCTCACAAATGAATGAAAATGAGTAATCATAAATGAGAATTTCCGAACCCTGGTTATGAAGCACTTAATTGTAAACAAAGACCAGCTGTTCACCATTACCAGAGCGTCTTTGATTTGGATTTTTTGAGAAATATAAATTAAAATTAATAATTTTCGAATAAATTATCTTCCATGGCTTTAATTTTGCTTTTGCAGCTTGGTTTTTTACACTTTTCGGCGGAAATTTAAAATAACAAGTGTTCGAAACGTAAAAACGCAAGAAAAAAGTGGCGAGTTGGGCTACTTTCGACGGCGACTGGGCTAACGCATTCGTAACGCCGCACAGTGCCGCGACTCTATTCAAATGATGGACAAAAATAGAAGGAGTGGTCATAATTGGCTGAAACTTCACACCTAGAAGTACTATGCCACGCTTATTTCAAAAATGAAATCGGTTTTTCTGTACCGGTTACTCATTTCGAGAAAACCGAGTTTTTCTTGCATTTTTATATGAAAATAGTGATTGCGAACATGTGTTGATATGAGTGGAAGCAGTCATCAGAATGGGCTAAAACTTTACAAACCTCAAAGGATTATATCACTCAAAAAATAACTTTTATTTTCTGAGGGAAAAATAAAACTCAAGAAATAACTTTTATTTTCTGATCGCCAAATAAAACTCAAGAAATTACTTCTATTTTCTGATCGAAAAATAAAACTCAAAAAATAACTTTTATTTTCTGATCGAAAAATAAAACTCAAAAAATAACTTTTATTTTCTGAGGGAAAAATAAAACTCAAAGAATAACTTTTATTTTCTGATCGAAAAATAAAACTCAAAAAATAACTTTTATTTTCTGATGGAAAAATAAAACTCAAGAAATAACTTTTATTTTCTGAGGGAAAAATAAAACTCAAGAAATAACTTTTATTTTCTGATGGAAAAATAAAACTCAAGAAATAACTTTTATTTTGTGAGCAGAAAAAAAAAACTCAGCAAATAATGATTAAAAATCAACTTTTTGGATATAACTCATAACCGTTACAGTCCGTGCATTACGGTAATTTGAAAAATTAAGTAGGTTTTTCCTTACATGTTAACCTTTAGAAAAAAATTTCTTTAAAATAAAGCATAATCGCTGTTAAGTAAGTAAGTAATAATCGCTGTTATATGTTAATAAAAACATAACTCATCGATGTTTTATATTTTAAATATTTTTTTTTGTGTAAATTAGTAAAAAAATATGTCAAATAAAATTTATTCATGAAATTTTAAACTCGCGTTGAGCAACATTTTCCACTAATAGTAAAACGTTGAAATTTCACACAATGTGATTAGTTAGGTGAACAAAATTATAAAAAGACTCAATCAAAAAAACAAAAATATATATATATAAAAAATTGGACCTCCCTGATGTGTATACATTTGTACTATTATTTTCGCAAGCTGGTTTTGTTTGATGCTTAAGCAAAATATTATTCTTTATGCAGATAAAGAGTAATAGGTATGTTATTTATTTTTATTTTCTTTTTGTTCGGGCGCTGTAAGGTGTCTCGATTGCATTTATTTGCTTACCCGAATTGGTTAATATATTATTTGTAAACTGGTGTCGTATACCTTTGGTTTTGGCTCCCATACCGTGATGCATATTTAAGTATTTAAATTAGCTGATAATTTTTTCATTTCAAATCACCCTGTACCTCTAAAATTTTTTTGGCACTTTTAGCTTTAATTCAACACCTTAATTTTGAAAAACGAACCAAAAATTTAGATCTTAGGGCATTCACAAAAAGTATTATATAAATCAAGGCTATTTCTTTAAATTTACACACCAGCTGGGTACTTTCCCTAGATGGTTTAAATGATTATTTTTTTTAAATCCGGAAGTGGGTTCCCTAGATATAGGTCAAAAGGTCAAATGTGGATCCGGCTTTCCCCTGAATATTTTTGGTGTATATTGGTATCAAATGAAAGGCATTGAGCAGGGAATTTACATAAAATAGTACCCATTGCGATTCCTAGGGTCTCCAGATATGGGTAAACACGTGGACCCGGATGACCCTCGAACATTTCTGAGCAATATTGGTATCAAATCAAAGGTCTTGGTGAGGACTTCAACGTAGAACTGTTTTATTTGTGTTGCCTAGGCCGGATCTCCGGATATGGGTCAACGCGTGGACCCGGATGACCCTCGAACATTTCTGAGCAATATTGGTATCAAATCAAATGTCTTGGTGAGGACTTCAACGTAGAACTGTTTTATTTGTGTTGCCTAGGCCGGATCTCCGGATAAACGAACAGTGGGAATCATAGCTTAAATATAGAGAAAAGGAAAGTCGAATAGAATTGAATGGGGGAAGGGAAGGGAAGTAAATGAAAATAGAATGGGGAGAGAGACAGAGATTGGGAGAGGGAAAGTGTGAACGAATAAGAGGGGAGAGAAAAGGAGGGGTAAGGGAAAGACAAGGGAAAGGAAAGGGGAATGAAAAAAAAGTAGAGGGAAGGGAGTGGAAGTATAAGAGAGGTCAGGTCTCCAGATGTGGGTCAAAACGTGGACCCGAATAACCCCGGACTATTTTTCAGAGATATTGGTATCAAATGAAGGGTGTTAAGCAGGGATTTTACATACAGATGAACCCATTATGATTCAAGTCCCCATATATGGGCCAAAACATGGACTGATGACTACGGAATATATCCCAGTGATATTGGTATCAAATGAAGGGTGTTGAGCTGGGATTTTACATAGGTATGAACTCATTATTCGGTCGGATACCCAGATGTTGGTCAATAAGTGGACCCAGATGATTCCTGGATATTGCTAAGCAATACTGATCAGAGCTGCTACATAGAGCTCTTTTCATAATGATTCTTAAGCCCGGTACTCAATTATGGGTAAAAGAGTGGACCCGGATGCCACGGAATGTTTTTAAGCAACAATGGCATCAAATCTGAAGCGGAATGCAGGGCTAAGTATGTTATGATAAACCCGGTTCCCTAGGGAAAGGGGAAGAGTAGGGTAAGGTGGGGTCCTTTTGACTTTGGGGCACCGTTGACTTTGCCATTTTCGGTGTAAAAACGTTATAAAAACTTCACAGAAATTGAATTAAATGCAGCCTTATACAATAACACATGTGTATACCTAATTAGGCAGTTCTGCTTTAATGCCTAGCGAAGTAACACATGATTCGATGATTTTCCGTTAGCTGATGTAATTTTTGTATAGTGCCACGTAAGCGTTTTCACAAGTAAAACTAAAATTTTTTTTTAAATGGGTGTTCTTAACTGGCTCTTCGAAGCTTAAAGATTGAAAACAAATCTTAATTATTCAATGTTTTGAAAGAAAAAAAATTTTTGTGATGCTTATTTTGGATAAAGTCATTTGGGGTACATTTGTCTATCCAGTTTGGGGAGCCTTTGACGAATGTCAAATTAAATAATAAGACCAATTAAACGTTTATGTGCCTCTAAGAAAACTAAACCTGCCAAAACAAACCCATCTAGAACATCTCGATGCCGTATCTATATTATTAATACGCTAACATAAATTTTGTTCCATCTTCTCCGTCGAAACTACTGAACCGATTTTAAAACTAAGCACACCATTATAAAGGTATTGCTCTCAAATAGAACTGCGACAATTTTCATGAAAATTGGTTTTAAAATGCGTCCATAATCGTCGTTGGAAAATTGCCGTGTGGTTGTTGTTGCATGCTTTTGCACAAAACAGAGCTGTCTCAATGCGCAAGCATATGTAGCTGACTTTGTGCGTTTTCACCAAACTTACATGCAATTCTGAACATGTTTGGCTGGAAGTGGTGTGTAGTTTCAAAGAAGTAGAAACGTAAAAAGGTAGCAAAAGCACTACAACAAAAACACAAAGTCAAGTAATAAGAAGGATAAGAAAGAATAAGTAGGAAAGAAATTGAGGAAAGAAAAGAGCAGATATAGAAATAAAGAAGTAGGTAGGAGAATTTGGAACACCAACAACGTAGCAGTGACAGTAGCAACAAACAATTATACAAAAACTATAGTTGCACCTTAGTCATAAGAAAACATCTAGAAAAACTGTCGAGTTTCGACAGTAGGCAGCACTCTAGTAAAATATTATTTCGATATAAACTTTCAAATATCCATTGGGTAATTCACAAGCTCTTTTAAAATAGTATAACGTTATATAGTGGTATAGGTTTACAACAATTGTATCAGCAGGGTTAGTTTTTCCCATAAAAATTAGAATAACATCAATACAACAACGCAGCCTATGTTTTTTGAGTTTCCTATTCGATTTTGTTTTTATTTTTTGACTTTTTTTCAAGTTTTTAATGATTTATATTTTTATAATATTACCTTTTCACTTTCGCTTGGTGTTTTTGATATTAAAATGGACCCGGATGACCCTCGAACATTTCTGAGCAATATTGGTATCAAATCAAAGGTCTTGGTGAGGACTTCAACGTAGAACTGTTTTATTTGTGTTGCCTAGGCCGGATCTCCGGATATGGGTCAACGCGTGGACCCGGATGACCCTCGAACATTTCTGAGCAATATTGGTATCAAATCAAATGTCTTGGTGAGGACTTCAACGTAGAACTGTTTTATTTGTGTTGCCTAGGCCGGATCTCCGGATAAACGAACAGTGGGAATCATAGCTTAAATATAGAGAAAAGGAAAGTCGAATAGAATTGAATGGGGGAAGGGAAGGGAAGTAAATGAAAATAGAATGGGGAGAGAGACAGAGATTGGGAGAGGGAAAGTGTGAACGAATAAGAGGGGAGAGAAAAGGAGGGGTAAGGGAAAGACAAGGGAAAGGAAAGGGGAATGAAAAAAAAGTAGAGGGAAGGGAGTGGAAGTATAAGAGAGGTCAGGTCTCCAGATGTGGGTCAAAACGTGGACCCGAATAACCCCGGACTATTTTTCAGAGATATTGGTATCAAATGAAGGGTGTTAAGCAGGGATTTTACATACAGATGAACCCATTATGATTCAAGTCCCCATATATGGGCCAAAACATGGACTGATGACTACGGAATATATCCCAGTGATATTGGTATCAAATGAAGGGTGTTGAGCTGGGATTTTACATAGGTATGAACTCATTATTCGGTCGGATACCCAGATGTTGGTCAATAAGTGGACCCAGATGATTCCTGGATATTGCTAAGCAATACTGATCAGAGCTGCTACATAGAGCTCTTTTCATAATGATTCTTAAGCCCGGTACTCAATTATGGGTAAAAGAGTGGACCCGGATGCCACGGAATGTTTTTAAGCAACAATGGCATCAAATCTGAAGCGGAATGCAGGGCTAAGTATGTTATGATAAACCCGGTTCCCTAGGGAAAGGGGAAGAGTAGGGTAAGGTGGGGTCCTTTTGACTTTGGGGCACCGTTGACTTTGCCATTTTCGGTGTAAAAACGTTATAAAAACTTCACAGAAATTGAATTAAATGCAGCCTTATACAATAACACATGTGTATACCTAATTAGGCAGTTCTGCTTTAATGCCTAGCGAAGTAACACATGATTCGATGATTTTCCGTTAGCTGATGTAATTTTTGTATAGTGCCACGTAAGCGTTTTCACAAGTAAAACTAAAATTTTTTTTTAAATGGGTGTTCTTAACTGGCTCTTCGAAGCTTAAAGATTGAAAACAAATCTTAATTATTCAATGTTTTGAAAGAAAAAAAATTTTTGTGATGCTTATTTTGGATAAAGTCATTTGGGGTACATTTGTCTATCCAGTTTGGGGAGCCTTTGACGAATGTCAAATTAAATAATAAGACCAATTAAACGTTTATGTGCCTCTAAGAAAACTAAACCTGCCAAAACAAACCCATCTAGAACATCTCGATGCCGTATCTATATTATTAATACGCTAACATAAATTTTGTTCCATCTTCTCCGTCGAAACTACTGAACCGATTTTAAACTAAGCACACCATTATAAAGGTATTGCTCTCAAATAGAACTGCGACAATTTTCATGAAAATTGGTTTTAAAATGCGTCCATAATCGTCGTTGGAAAATTGCCGTGTGGTTGTTGTTGCATGCTTTTGCACAAAACAGAGCTGTCTCAATGCGCAAGCATATGTAGCTGACTTTGTGCGTTTTCACCAAACTTACATGCAATTCTGAACATGTTTGGCTGGAAGTGGTGTGTAGTTTCAAAGAAGTAGAAACGTAAAAAGGTAGCAAAAGCACTACAACAAAAACACAAAGTCAAGTAATAAGAAGGATAAGAAAGAATAAGTAGGAAAGAAATTGAGGAAAGAAAAGAGCAGATATAGAAATAAAGAAGTAGGTAGGAGAATTTGGAACACCAACAACGTAGCAGTGACAGTAGCAACAAACAATTATACAAAAACTATAGTTGCACCTTAGTCATAAGAAAACATCTAGAAAAACTGTCGAGTTTCGACAGTAGGCAGCACTCTAGTAAAATATTATTTCGATATAAACTTTCAAATATCCATTGGGTAATTCACAAGCTCTTTTAAAATAGTATAACGTTATATAGTGGTATAGGTTTACAACAATTGTATCAGCAGGGTTAGTTTTTCCCATAAAAATTAGAATAACATCAATACAACAACGCAGCCTATGTTTTTTGAGTTTCCTATTCGATTTTGTTTTTATTTTTTGACTTTTTTTCAAGTTTTTAATGATTTATATTTTTATAATATTACCTTTTCACTTTCGCTTGGTGTTTTTGATATTAAAATTTTAGTATCTGAGCATCTGGTAACAAAATACAATACAACCTACATACATACCACAGGTGTTGCCTTCTAATACACATTTAATTTACAACGTACAACATTAAAAGAGCTAGTGAATTTACCATATATTTTCGCTTATTATTATAATATTGTCATACTGTTTAAATAAAAACTTTAATTTTGTTTTATGACATAATGCCTCGTTTTTTATACTCAGCTGTACTAGTACACAGAGTATTATAGTTTTAATCACATAACGGGGGATTGTAACAGAATGAAATAATCGAGATAGATATAGACTTATATATATCAAAATGATCAGGGTGAAAAGAGAAATCGATTGAGCCATGTCCGTCCGTCCGTCCGTCTGTCCGTCTGTAAATACTCTAACTCGCGCAAAAATTCAGATATTTTGATGAAATTTGGAATGCAAGTTGGTATCGAGACTGGGACGGTTGGTATTGAAAATGGGTGAAATCGGACCATGACCACGCCCACTTTTCCTATATAGAAAAAATCGGAAATTTGGTATCTCAGCCACTAATATAGCTAGAGCGATGAAATTTTACCCACTTGTTGAGCTCAGGCCCCTATGAAGAAATTTGGTGAAATTTTAGAAAATGGGCGGTGTCACGCCCACTTATTAAGGGTCAAACATTGAGGGTTTTATAAGCCATAACTCAGAAACCATTGAAGATATGTCGATGAAATTTGGTACGCGTGATATACTTACTTAGGCAAATGTTTGGACGAAAAATTGTTAAAATCGGTTGACGGCCACTCCCACTTTTATATATGGGTCTTATAAAGTGACCTAATAAAAACATTTTAAGCGATATCTCTGTGAAATATAAATATCTATCACTGAAATTTTGTGGCATGAGTCCAAATATGGACATAAAACAAAAAACACAAAAATTTTGGAAAATGGGCGGTGCCACGCCCACTTATTAAGGGGCAAATATTGAAAGTTTTATGTGTCATAACTCAGAAACCATTGAAGATATATCAATGAAATTTAGTACGCGTGATATACTTACTTAGGCAAATGTTTGGACGAAAAATTTCCAAAATCGGTTGACGACCACGCCCACGCCCAAGTGACCTAATAAAAACATTTTAAGCGATATCTCTGTCAAATATAAAGATATATCATTAAAATTTTATGGCAGGAGTCTAACTACGAATATAAGACAAAAACCGTAAAAATTTTGGAAAATGGGCGTGGCACCGCCTCTTTTTATAAGAAGGAATATACGAGATTTCTTAGCCTATAACTCGACAAACAATTTATATATAATGACGAAACTTGGTGTGTACACTTTTATTACTTGTGGTAATACATGTTCAAAATTTTAGAGAAACCGGTTGACGGCCACGCCCACTTTATACATGGGAACTATAAAGTGGCCTAATAAAAACATTTTATGCGATATCTTTGTCAAATGTAAAGATAATTCATTGAAATTTGTGGTTTATACACTTTTATAACTTGTATTAATAGACACGCAAAAATTTATTGAAATCGGTTTATGACCACGCCTACTTTTTAGCAAAGATATTTCTGGAACACGCTTTGGAAATTAGTAACGTGACATCTTTGTAACTGGAAGTCATAAAGGAATGAAATTTTGCACAAAGAATAATATCCATATGCTTAGTTGGATGACTGATAAAAATTTTGAAAATGGGCGTGGCTACGCCCACTTTATGCAGCACTCGCTTTATATAAAATCAAACGCAAACAAACAATGAGTATCTAATGTTCGATTCCACTCGAACTTAGGCTTCCTTACTTGTTAAAATAAAAAATTAATAAAATTTAGTTTACATTGTGTTGGCCAAATGTGCCCCTATTCAAGTCACAGGTACCCCAACCACGGGGCACATTTGACAAAATGGCTTTTTTTTAAAAAGTATCTGAAAAAGGTATTTACGTGTTTCTTTATAACTCATTAGTTACTCAAATATTGAGATGAATAATGAATAGTTACTGTCAATTGTTAAAACCTTAGTTTTCCCCAAAAATTTCTGAGATATGAGACTTCAAAAAAAAAGGTGTCAAAGGCACCCCAGCTTACCCTAATGAAAATGGGAAAGGCAAAGGGACGGAAAAGGAGAGGGAGATATGATAAAGAGGATGGGGAGAGACAGTAGTGATGGGCGAGTCCGACATGTTTAGACAATCGAGATAATCGCCATCGTTGCAAAATCACAATCGAGTCAAAAGTTGACTCGCTCCTCGACTACACAATCGAGATGTTTTTGCGATTGTTCTGAGTCGGCGAGTCGGAGGTTGTTTCGATGATATGTTTTAGTTGATAAAATAAACTGGATGAGTGTTGTTGATGAAGAAAGTAGGATTTTTAATAGAAGTGAGGCAAATACAAATAAATGAACCAAATTGAACGATATGCTATACATAGACGCTGCAGTTTTGCAATCACAACTAAAGAGTGTCGTGCATAACAATAATTCATTATTTAAACATTAATAAATTTTCTCAAGTGAGGCGCTTACGAAATAAATGAATTTTACGAGAAGCAACAACGGCAATAGATTTGTACCACTCTGTATGTTTTTTTTAGAGCAATTTTTATATTTTCTTGTCCCTTAATCCTCTCAATATAAGCTTCAAATTTAGGGGTGGACTTTCACAACTTTACATATCCTGAATTGCTTAAAAGAAATGAGTTAAATAATAGCTACATTAAATATTCGTAGTGACGTAACTTCTTTGTTTATTAATTTAGTAAAACCGTTTCAAGGCAACATTGTCATGAATTTTGAAGCACTTTCAATTGGCAAAACAAAGAGGATAATTCATGGACATACAAATAAGTTAGCTGACCCTACTATGTGAAAATGACTTCAGAGCTCAAAAGGACATTAGAAGGAAGTGTAGAGCTGCAAAATATGAAAATAATGACGTATCAATTTTAAAAGTCGGATGAAAAATAACAAAGTTACAATAAAAAAACGATTTCGGCGGTATTTCGCGGGATAAAAAAAAAATATTTTTTGTGTCCCTTAACCCTCTCGACATAAGCTTCAAATTTAGGGGCGGACTTTTACAACTTTTTTTTCGTATGGGGCCAACCCTATCTAGGGCACAGCATACAAGTCTGTTGAATTTTGATTTCTGTGTTATGTGCTATGCGATTTGACATTTGGCAATACGAATGTGTGTGTGTTGAGTGTGCGAAGGGTTGCACGCAAGGCTAATTTATACAGGTTAACTTACTAAACAGCTGATTTTTAACTTTTTTCTACTTTCTTACTTTAATAATGGTGCTTATATCAAACTTGGGTCAATTTTGAGCATGGCGCAATATGATTTCTACAAAGGCGAACTATGATTTTGAAAGAAACACCACAGAATACACAAACAATTTACATGGAGTGTGTATGTAAGTATGTACGAATGTCGGGATGCGAAAACCTTTATTAATGAACCATGGTTGCACGGAAAGTTCGAGAAAATCATTTTCGCGATATCATTTTTTTCTATTTTTTTAAGGTGTTTTGCACTAAAAAATCATTATAGTTCTGAAATTTTACATTTATACCTGAACTCGAATATCAAAGTTCCGCAGATGTTATCGTGGCGAATTCTAGGCGAGTTCGCGAAAGTAGATCAAATCAGTTTATAATCAAATAGATACGAGTATGTAGAAAAACCAATTCAAAATTGTTTAAATAAGGGGACTTTATTTACTGCTTAAATTTATTTGAAAAGCTTTTGTTATTTCATGAAATTTAAACTTTCTTTATAAAAATATTTTAAGTGCTTTGTACCAACAAACACAGACGCGAGGATGATATCGGCGAATTCGAGGCGAGTTCGCGAGGCGAGTTTCGAATCGCCAACGATCAGAGAAATTAAAAATTCTCGAATCGCTAATGATAAAAAATTCGAATCGCTAGTGATAGGTGACGTGCCTACGAATTCGGATTCGCCGATCTATCGCCGCGAACTATTGCCGCGATAATATAATCAGAGAAAGCGAATCCGACGCGAATTCGAGGCGAATCCGTTGTGTTTATTGGGTATGTACATGCATAGATATGACGAGCAAAATGAGACATATTTTTTCTCAGAGCAAAAACGAACTATTCACATATATCGTCGGTGATACTGCAATACGTTCCATGTCACTTTTCACTTCTTCCTGAATACACCTAAATAACCTTTTTACACTTTTGTCAATCACATAGATTTTGCTTTTATATATAACTTCGCTTTTATATATACTGTAAAAATTTAAGCAACACCACGAAAAGTGAAAAAATATATAGTTTTTTCTCCTTCCTCAAAAATTTAGTCACAGGGACATAGCACGTTTTGCAGTATCACCGACGATATGTAAGTATGCATATGTATTTCGATATACAAACTTAGTGATTCTACACATATAGTGGAATCAATGATTTTTCCACTATTTCGTGATTTAGTGGGGACAAGTTTTCAGTCACTAATTGAAAATTAGTGAAATCTTTCAAGCCCCAATCCCACTAAGCTGGAATTTGAAGCTCTATCCACTACCACTAATATTTTTAGTGGTAGTGGAAAAAGTTTCAACTTCCACTCACGTTAGTTGTTTGGAAAATTTTCAAGCCCCACTAGTGGTAGTTAATGGCGTAGTGGTGACACGATTAGTTAACTACGCCCATGTGTGGTCCCCATATGTGGTTCAATACGTAGACCTGGATGACTCCGTGATCCTAATGAGCAATACTGATATAAAATGAAAGGTGTTGACCAGGGCTGCAACATAGAGCTTTTTTCATAGTTATCCTTAGGCCCGAGTGACACGGAATGTTTTTCAGCAACAATGGAATGAAGAGGATAGGGAGAGAGACAGTAAGACAGGGAATGACAGAAGGAATAAGATGGGGATGAAAGGGAGAAAGACAGAATAGGAGAGGTAAGGAGAGTGGTAGAGAAATGGAAGCAGAAATGTGACGGGAAAGCGGAAGCGGAACTGAAAGGAAAGGGAAAGATAAATGGAAAGAGAAAGAGAAAGGGAATAGTAGAGGGAAAGGGAGTTGGATACTAATATGAAGAAAAGGGGATAAGGACATAAAGAGGGTAAACTTTTGAAAATATCAAATTTTTCCTTCATTTTTTTAAACTTATCTGGCTTTTGCTGAGCTCTGCAGCCCGAGATAAGTTCGGTTTCTAGATATGTACTTCCAACTTATTTTAAAGGGCGCCGTTTTTCGTTTCTAATGCCTATAAAGAAGAAGAAGCATTGGCAACAAATAATTTGTTGTGTTAGTTTCTAAGATTTTCTAAATTATTGTTATTTTCTCCACAAGAAAGATTCTATAAAACAAATATGAAGAAAAAAAATAGTAATATCGTTGTTTCACATTTTTTGTCTAAATAGTTCATGTTGGCTACTCTACAAATAAAAAATCAAAATTGGGAACTTCACAGGGACCAAACTATCATGGCTTTATCTACACTTTATTGTTGTGGAATAGCATTGTATATTATTTTAAAATATGAAACTACTAATTGTTCCAAACGAGCTGTGTTTGTTGTTTTAAGCAATTAAATCTGTATGAAATATTTATAAAGTAGATACATATTTATGTATGTACATATCGACGCTTCCAAACAACACTGTACTAAGTCGACTTAGTACATTTTCCAGTTTTTGGTGTTTTCAAGTATAACGTGTCTTAATTTGGATGCTGTCAAATTTAAGTATCAGTCGGACAATCCAATCAAAAGTTGTAAGAAAAAGTGTACATATAAAACAACTCGAGATTTTTACAGAATAAAAACTTTGAGAGCTTGCCGTGAAAAACAACGTAGAAATTTTTTATTTTTTCTTACGGTTTTATATAAAGCGTACCCTAACTTTGATATTGTCGAGTTTTGGTATTGATCGTTCAACCCAAACAGAAGTTATAAGTGAAAATACATATACTTAGCATACAACTGAAGTTTCATATCGAGTTTAAACTTTGAGAGCTTCTCCTGCAAAACACAGTTTTCAGACTTAGTACATTATTGTTTGGAAGCGTCGATATGTACGTATGTATATGAAAAATTAATAAAACCACAAGTACTTATTTGCGTTATTTTTGAATAAAAACGTGAAAATACATATATCGATACAAAATTCTTTTTTTATTTGTGTCAAATAACGTAAACGCACAAAAACAGACTGTGTTGCAGCAATTGTATAAAGAGTGCGCCTTTTCTTTTGCATAAATTGAATTTTCAACTTGCAGTTCGCATTAACGAATTTTAAGGCAAACGAATTTATTCATTAGATATTACTTAGTATGTGAAGATTTTTGAACATGAAGAAGATTTTTTTAAATATTGAATTGAAGATTTACAAAAAAAAAAAAACAAAATGAAGATTCCTCTGACAACACTGACTGCCGATTGAGGGGGCGATACAGTAAAATATCGTTAATTTGAATTTCAAACGAACTCTAGTGTATAGCATCAGTCTTGATACCTTACCACTTCGAAGACATTTTATAAAAAGAAAACGAAATTTTGTTGGGAGTTATTTAATTTTTTTTTTTACAATTAGGATTTATTTCATATTTGTTGGGATTTATTTAACTGTCTTTGCATTCACTTAAAATTTGGAGTTATTTAATTTTTGTTGGGAGTTATTTCATTTCTCTTGAAATTGCAATTTAACAAATTTCGACGTTCCTAAAACTGTAAAGTAAGTAAATTGGAGCAAAATAATGAGTTCTTTTTCGTTAAACAATGTGTTAATCAACGAAAATTTTACCAATAAAAAGGTTTTAATTGATGGCATATTTTCAATTGTACCGCTTGTATGTTTTAAACAGCTGATTTTTATTCACAGTGAATATTTTGAAAAGGTAACATATATGTATGTAAAGCCGAGCAAGCTGCCGTGCGGCGCGGCGCTTAACGCGCCTCGAAATTTTAATGCACATTAGGGCCTTTTCACATTACTCGGTACGACATCGGATCGACATTTTTTTCTCGGTATTTTCGGCTTGCCGAAACGATTCCGCGTTGCTTTGTTTTTCACTCTTGTGGGAATACTTTCGGTGCGTAATCGGCAAAAAATTGGAAAACAAACATCGAAATTTGCAAAACAAATTTTTTAACTTCAACAAATCACTCAATAATAACAATAATGTCTTCTAGTGAAGACGAAGACATTATAACTTGCTACATTTATTACCGAAACGAGTTTTTTACTGACTTTGTTCTTCTTCTTTTATCACGCCGCAAAAATGTATGCAGTAATTCCTCAAATTTTACTGACCGGTCTTACCGCGTTGCGGTATTCCGAAATGAATCCGCTCCGATTTCATGTATGCAACACTAATGTGAAAGTGCCAATTGAAATACATGTGGTCAGTAAGGTTTCGGTATACTTTCGGTAAAAACCAAAAATGTCGATCCGATACCACACCGAGTAATGTGAAAGCGCTCTTAGGGGGATTCGCTATCCATAGCATAACCCTATCACGTAGCACGTATTGCACGGATTGCAAAGTGCACAACAACAAAATACAGGCGCACAGAAATATGCTACACCAAAACCTATGTATATTTATTTGCGACCCTGTGTCAGCTGACATTTGCCAATTGCTAATTTGGGAATTTTTTAATATAATTTTCGTAATCAGCGCTCCAAAATCCACTAAAATCAATGATCATTGCTTAAAGGAGGATTTCGTTGCCGACCAATGCATCATCGAAAGAAGAATACATTCAGGATGAGCGAAGTAACCGTTTATTTGGATAATTGTATCTATAGTTTTTTAAGTTCCTGGCAGGTATTGTGGTGATGAAACAGATGACGGCTGCCATCTTTGCATGATGGTTTGCTCTTATTTAAAAACCAGGAAGGTGCATAGACAAAAATAGCCACAATTATCAAAATTAACGCACAAAAAATCTTTTGCTTTTTTTCAGGAATCATGGTGTATTCTAACTTTTCTGAATCTGGTGATGCCACCGAAGAAGTACTTAAATTTAAATCGTTGAAATTGTTAAGGATGTACTTGGACGATTTTCTCGTTGATGTTTCCTTTTCAGAGTCTTCTGCAACTTCTTTGTAGCAGTTACGTCGATTCCGCCGATTTTCGTCATTCGAGACATTATTTGGTCAACTAAAAAAATTATGACAATTTTGGCCCGATTGAACAACTCAACCCCGTGCCACGACGAGTTGAAGTTGAACAAGTAAGGAAGCCTAAGTTCGAGTGGAATCGAACATTAGATACTCAGCTGTATGCTTTTATTGTTTGTTTGCGTTTGATGGAAATACGGTGTAGGTACATTATATAAAGCGAGTGCTGCATAAAGTGGGCGTAGCCACGCCCATTTTCAAAATTTGTATCATTCATCCAACGAAGCATATGAATATTATTTTTTGTGCAAAAGTGTTCCAGAAATATCTTTGTTAAAAGTAGGCGTGGTCATAAACCGATTTCAATAAATTTTTGCGTGTCTATTAACACAAGTTTTAAAAGTGTATAAACCAAGTTCCGTCATAATATCTCAATTATTCGTCGAGTTATGGGCTCCGAAATCTCCTAGATTCCTTTGTATAAAAAGAGGCGGTACCACGCCCATTTTCCAAAATTTTTCTATTTTTTTTTTTTGTATTTATATGGCCGTTTTAATTCTAATAATTATTTTATGTGAATTTAAATGAGCTATTGGCCATTTTTTAATGAAGAAAAATTGAAAAAATTTCTGGTCTATTGTAGAACTCCTGCCATAAAATTTCAATGATATATCTTTATATTTGACAGAGATATCGCTTAAAATGTTTTTATTAATACTCATATATAAAAGTGGTCGTCAACCGATTTTGGCAATTTTTCGTCCAAACATTTGCCCAAGTAAGTATATCACGCGTACCAAATTTCATCGATATATCTTCAACGGTTTCTGAGTTATGACTCATAAAACTTTCAATGTTTGCCCCTTAATAAGTGGGCGTGGCACCGCCCATTTTCCAAAATTTCACTATGTTTCTTCATAAGGGCCTGAGCTCGATATGTGGGTGAAATTTTATCACTCCAGCTCTATTAGTGACTGAGATACAAAATATCCGATTTTAACTATATAGGGGAAGTTGGCGTGGTCATGGTCCGATTTCGCCCATTTTCAATACTAACTGTCCCAGTCTTTATATCAACTTACATTTCAAATTTCATCAACATATCTCAATTTATGCGCGAGTTATCGTGCGTACAGACGGGCAGACGGACGGACATGGCTCAATCGATTTCTCTTTTCACCCTGATCATTTTGATATATATAAGTCTATATCTATCTCGATTATTTCATTCTGTTACAATCCACCGTTATGAAATCAAAATTATAATACTCTGTGTACTAGTACAGCTGAGTATAAAAATTGGCAACATCACTTTTAGTAAGCGCTGCTTTTGGCTATGCCGCGATAAATATATGTATGTGAGTAGGTATACCCGAAAACCTAACTCCGAGATGTTTACAAGTTTAAACTTGCATAAAATTAATCAAAGTGAGTTAAGTTTTATCATGTGGGCCACCGAAAATCGATTTTTCGATATTACATGATTTATGGACCATTTCTTAAAGCTAACAAACATTTTAATATGATCGCAAAAGCATTTTGCCTTTTTTGATTTTTCAGCGAGTTATTCGCAGTCAAAGTTTTCTTAACGGTTTTTAATTTTGTTGAATAACTCGGTAACAAATGCTTCGATTTTATTGATTTTTTCGGCATTAGTTAGGAAACTTATTTAGCAACAAGATGTAGTGGTCAGTTTTTGAAATTTCAAAAAGGGCATAATTCAAAAGTTCATTTCTTGAAAATAATCGCGCTTTTTCCCCATTTTATCCACATTCTCATATGTTTAGGAAAAAACACCAATCAGCAGTCTATGCGCTTAACATCAGGCTTCATTTTCATGAAAAAAAAATTTTTGTAACTCCGTACCAAAATAATGTTACAACGTTTATAGTGAAAGCCGGTTGGGGGTTAAAATCATTTTTCTTTAATTTTTATCTTTTTATTCTTTTCAAAAGAATATTAGGTGGAAATATAGAGCATCCCAAGACTAAAATAATGACGTATCAATTTTAAAAATCGGATGTAAAATAAAAAAGTTAGAATGAAAAAACTATTTGCGCGGAATTTAGCGTGTTAAAACAAACCCAAAATTCGTCCCTTAACCCCCTCAACCATAATCATGAATTTTAGGGGCTGACTTTTGGAAATTTTTTCGATTTAACATGGTTGGGTCATCTAATCGTCCCTAAAATATTCCCTTGTTTCACTTGAAAAAATTTCATTTTTGTGTTTTTTGGGTGTCATTGCATTCACAAATATTTTGCGCTAAAGTTACTGTCCGAAAGACAATCAAAATACGCTCCCAAGGACATACAACTTGTAGTGGTAGAGCAAAAACTTTGTGAACTATAGGTCGTAAAATTAAAAACATTTGATAATTTTTTGCGATCGAAAGTAAAGTAGTGAAGTAGGGTTTTATAAGAATTTGTAAAAATCCAGAGTTTTATTTTTCCAAAAATTCTGTCAAATTGCAAACATTTTAAGCCTAATATTACTAGGATCCGTTGAATACTTTATTTTTGGTAATTTTTTTCAGGTGAAACAAAAGGATATTTTGAGAACGAACAAGTAAAGAAGCCTAAGTTCGAGTGGAATCGAACATTAGATACTCAGCTGTATGGTTTCATTGTTTGTTTGCGTTTGATGAAAACACGGTGTATTTTATATAAAGCGAGTGCTGCAAAAGTAGGCGTAGCCACGCCCATTTTCAACATTTTTATCAGTCATCCAACTAAGCATATGAATATTATTCTTTGTGCAAAATTTCACTTCTTTATGACTTCTAATTGCAAAGATGTCACGTTACAAATTCCCAAAGGGTGTTCCAGAAATATCTTTGTTAAAACGTAGGCGTGGTCATAAACCGATTTGAATAAATTTTTGCGTGTCTATTAGCACAAGTTATAAAAGTGTATAAACCAAGTTTCGTCTTAATGTCTCAATTATTTGTCGAGTTATGGGCTCCGAAATTTCGTATATTCCTTTGTCTAAAAAGAGGCGGTGCCACGCCCATTTTCCAAATTTTTATATTTTTTGTTTCCGGTCTATTGTGGAACTCATGCCACAAAATTTGAATGAATTATCTTTATATTTGACAAAGATATCGCTTAAAATATTTTTATTAGGCCCCTTTATAGTTCCCATATATAAAAGTGGGCGTGATCGCCAACCGATTTCGTTAAAATTTTGAACATGTATTACCACAACCAATAAAAGTGTACACACCAAGTTTCATCGTTATATTTAAATTATTTGTCGAGTTATGGGCTCAGAAATCTCGTATATTCCTGCTTCTAAAAAGAGGCGATGCCACGCCCATTTTCCCAAATTTTTATGCTTTTCGTTTATATCCACAGTTGGACTCCTTCCATAAAATTTCAATGATATACCTTTATATTTGACAGAGACCTTTGGCCGTCGCCCGCCCCTCTCATCGCATTGCCGCACCATCAGCGCCACATCACCATTCACACCTTAATATCACATCCACATCAACAGATCACATCATTACACTCAACATTGTAACATTATCACACCACACTTTACAACATCCATTTACACCACACATCTAACATACACACATATTGTAACACACCACACACAAAACAAAACGTCAATATTGTTACTACTTAAACAAAAAAGACACAATTGTAAAACCGTCAACGAGTAAAGACGCTCACAATAAAACCTAAACACATTCAACGTTTTAAACCGAAGTTTTCTCCCGCCTTTTAATTTTTCTCCGGAATACCTAAAAGTGAATATCCCTGATCCCTGTTCGCGAGTGCAGTGTAGTGCCACAAGGAAGAGTGTCCCCAATTGTTCATGGTCCTTCGAGCCGGCATAATAGCAGTATTGTTGAAGAAATATTTCCAGAGGATTTAAAATGCGCTATTGTTATACCACTTTATAAGAAAGGGAATAGAAAAGACAAAAACAACTATAGACCTATATCTCTGCTGCCATCAATCTCCAAAGTTTTTGAAAAAGCTGTGAAGTGTAGGATGTTGGCATATTTGGAAAAGGTCCAGTATTTCAGTTCAGTGCAATTCGGGTTTCGGTCAGGAGCTTCTACTGAGGGCGCCCTCCTTGAAGTATGCTCTTTTCTATATAAAGCAATGGATGTCAAGAAAAATTGTGCTGGCCTTTTTGTTGACATTACAAAAGCGTTTGACATGGTTGATCATAACATACTCTTATGCAAACTGCACTCAGCAGGTTTCAGGGGGAACGTTCTAGATTGGTTTAAATCCTATCTAACTTTACGAAGACAGAGGGTGAAAATAGGTAATAATCTAAGTACAACCAGACTAATGGACTTGGGAGTACCTCAAGGCTCCGTTCTTGGGCCAATTTTATTTTTGATTTATATAAACTCGCTTTTTTCAATACCTTTTAAAGGAAGAGTCACAGCATTTGCCGATGACTTGGCAATTGCTTATTGCTCTGATAACTCTTTTAATCTTTATACAATTATAAGTCACGATGTGCACCTATTGAGGGTGTGGTTCGCTAACCACAAACTCATTGTAAGTAGCAAGACAAAATTAATGTATTTCAGTCTTAGCAGCAGAGAAATGCCAATTGGTGATATTATTTTTCACTCTCCAGTTTGTATGCGGCACAATCTATCTACTCATGATTGTGCTATGAACGGGTCTCGCGCAGATTATGCACCAGAATTGAACTGTGACACAAAATGTTTCAAGATTGAAGTAGTATCCAATTTTAAGTACTTGGGAGTTATAATTGATCAAAACTTTAGTTGGTGTTCTCATATCTCGGCAATGAAACAATATCTACTATCAACTGTACGCTCCTTTTATCGTCTTCATAACTTATGTTCGAGCAGTGTATTGGAAATGGTGTACTATGGACTGATACAGTCCAAATTACAATATGGTATTAGTTGCTGGGGTAGTGCATATACTAGCAAAATTCGTCCGCTCTTGATACTGCAGAAGTGCCTCATAAGAAGAATATGTAAAGCAGCCCATCTAGCGCATTCTATGCACCTTTTCCGTAGGCTAAATATTCTTCCTGTGAGGCAGTTATACTACTATAAAGTTTTGAAAGTTTTTTTTATGAGATGTGGTTACTTACGTAGTCCCATATGCCACTCGTACAGGTTGAGAAGCAGCTCGCATTCAAATGTTGTTGTTCCTGCCTCTCGCACCACCATGTTTCGTAATTTCTATACCATAGTATCATGTATGGTTTTTAATAAACTCCCTAATGCTATTAAAGTTATTAGAAGTCTAGCCGTTTTCCTTAAGGCAGTGAAATTGTGGCTTCTCGGGTTTGAACATGATGACATGGAAGTTCTGTTGCGGCCTTTAACATGATCGCTTTTCTACTTCAATAGTGCTAAAAATTGTATTGCTACCCTTCTGTAATTTATACCTGTTAAATTTAGTTGCACACTGATTTTTTTTTTTTTATTATATAATATTTTATAATATACTTCTTTGCTTACAACTATTTGTACCCCACAATATTCAACAATTAATTATATATATTAAGAATATGGCGTTATCTCTGTCCATTTATTGGGACACTCAACGCCATTAACTATTATCTTAGTCAATTAACTATTTTTTACTATTATATTTGTGAAATTGATGTAATTGATGTAAAAAATTTTATTATTTAAGATAATAATGAATAAAACTTAAACTTAACTTAAACTTAAAGATATCGCTTAAAATGTTTTTATTAGGTCACTTTATAATACCCATATATAAAAGTGGGCGTGGTCGTTAACCGATTTAGGCAATTTTTCGTCCAAACATTTGCCTAAGTAAGTATATCACGCCTACCAAATTTCATCGATATATCTTCAACGGTTTCTGAGATATGACATATAAAACTTTCAATGTTTGGCCCTTAATAAGTGGGCGTGGCACCGCCCATTTTTCAAAATCTCACCAAATTTCTTCATAAGGGCCTGAGCTCCACACGTGGGTGAAATTTTATCACTCTAGCTCTATTAGTGACTGAGATACAAAATTTCCGATTTTTACTATATAGGGGAAGTTGACGTGGTCATGGTCCGATTTCGCCCATTTTCAATACCATCCGTTCCAGTCTTGATACCAACTTGCATCCCAAATTTCATCAAAATATTTCAATTTTTGCGCGAGTTATCGTGCGTACAGACAGACAGACGGACGGACAGACGGACAAACGGACGGACATGGCTCAATCGATTTCTTTTTTCACCCTGATCAATTTGATATATATAAGTCAATATCTATCTCGATTATTTTATGGTGTTACAATGCACCGTTATGTGATTAAAACTATAATACTCTGTGTACTAGTACAGCTGAGTATAAAAAGTGGGTTATTTGATCCAACCGCGTTAAAAAAAAATTTGTAAAAGTCCGCCCCTAAATTTGAAGCTTGTGGTTGAAAAGTTTTCGGGGCAATTTGTATTTTTTTTATCACGCGAAATACCGCGGAAAGAGTTCTTTATTGTAATTCTGTTATCTTACATCCGATTTTTAAAATTGATATGCCATTATTTTAGTCTTGTGATGCTCTATGTTTCTCCATAACGTGCTTTTTAGCTGTAAAGTAGAAGAAAATAAAAATATAAAAAAATGGTTTTAATCCCCAACTGGCCTCCTCTAAAAATGTAACTTTATTTTGGTACGGAGTTACCAAATTTTTTTTATGAAAATGAAGCCTGAAATTAAGCGCATAGGCTGCAGATTAGGGTTTTTCCCTAAACATATGAGAACGTGGAAAAAACGGGGAAAAAGCTCGATTATTTTAAAAAAATTAACTTTGAATTATGCCATTTTTGAAATTTCAAAAACTGACCACTACATCTTGTTGCTAAATAAGTTTCCTAACTAATGCCAAAAAATTCAATAGAATCGAAGCATTGGTTACCGAGTTATTCAAAAAAATTTAAAACCCATAAGAAAACTTTGACCGCGAATAACTCGCTGAAAAAGCAAAACTTGCAAAAACGCTTTTGCGATCATATTAAAATGTTTTTTAGCTTTAAAAATTGGTCCATAAATCATATAATATCGAAAAATTGATTTTAGGTGGCCCACTTGAGAATACTTGACTCAGAACTTTTGTTATTTTACCGTTACAATTGCTTGAGTGGCAGGATTCGTAGAAGATGTACATATATACGTATGTAGATGACATCAAATTTTGGTTCTTACGTAAAAAGCAACAGTATTAGAACACAAAATCAAACATTTCACTTAAGAATAGAGTATTAATTTAAAATCATAGTATATATGCTTTTCTTCTTTAAACGTGCAACTGGTGAAGTCAGTTAACTGAAGCACACGCCACACATACCTTTTTAGCATATTCGAGACAAATTAGTTATTTACAAACATAGCAAAAGTGAGTATCTGTCGGCATTGGCAAAATTTGTGTCCGTATCATGGCCACTTTACTCATAGTCAGGGTAACTATCGTTTGAAAATGCTTCAGAAATAGAATATCGAGACGGTCCAGCACAATTCATGATAGTCCTCAATGTCGGTTTCCCATTAATATTCCTCGAGTCATTTTGTAAGAATTTCATCTGAGGAGGAACTTAGAATATTAAAAGTTTCCAATTTTCTACATTTGGACGCCATATTAGTTGAATTCTGATATAAAAAAAATAGCAAGAAAAGTCCCAAAATAAAATTTTTTTACAAAAATCATAATCAACTTAAAAAATCATAAGTGCCCCTGGACTGTGGTTTTTATGTTCTTTTGTCTGTGGATACTTGGAGTATTGTCCTATGGGGAACATTTTTTTAGAAATATTTAACCCTCTAACGACCTTCGGAGCAGCGTTGCCGTTTTAAATTCTTGAGATTACCCAAAAAAATATTCAAATTACCCATAATTGCCCAAAATTCCCCATACAAATTTTCAAATTACACTACCCGACAAAATTTCAAAAATTTTGATATCCTCGACATTTTATACATCTTGTATTTAACTTATTTTTTGCATAAAAACAAATCTTTTGTCCGCCATAATTCCGCCACTTTAACGTCGATTTTATGTGGAATTGGAAAGGGTATTTGATCCTCTCAAAATGAAATGAAATAACATAAAACTCAAGACGGCAATGGTGGAGATATTGACAGATTAATAATCCTACTTTTCTTCTTAGCGCGAAAACTGAAATTTCAAAATATCTCGAAAACTGTTCTACTTCGAAACCATTTTATTACATATTTAGAATCAGCAGGAATACATAGGAATAAAATGTCGAGGATATATCTTTGTCGGGTAGTGTTATCAAGAGATTTCCAATAAACAAGTATTTTCAAATTTATTTTACTTTATAACGGTTTGTATTTTTAAATTCATGTGCATATATGTATGTACATATATGTGTGGTTAAAAAAAGTTATAAAGAAACATAAAACAAGTAAGAGAGAAATGAAACATTAAATAGTCCGATTTTCTTTAATTTATAGGTACCTCCAATTGTGTGGGTTGTTTATGCAAATATTTATAAAAAAATATTGTAATGATCTTAGCAATTTAAGTGGAGAAGTTTTACCCCAAAATATATGGTTGGTTGTAGGGGAGCTATATGTTATAATGGTCCAATTTGGCCGATTCCGACAAATGATAGCGTATCTTACCAACTCAGAAACTAGCTTATGATTCTGATAATATCGGTATATATTTTGGTGGGTCTACTTTTTCTCCTTCTGGAACTTTCGACTAACCTGTTTTAGCTCAATGTTATAATACCATTTCATGTTCATGAAAGGTATAAAATTGCTTATTTTTTTCCTAGCTAACTTCTTACTTTAATGGGGTTATGAAATTTGCTTGTACATGTTCGACCAGCCGGTAATTCAAGATTAAATAAATGCTGCAAAAACTCATGCACACTTTCACACAATGCGAATGTAATAGAAACTCATGAAAATAATAAATTTTTTTTATAGGTATTATTATTCATATAAAACTATTAAAAGGCGAATTCCCCAAAATTCCCCAAATCATAGCACTCCCCAAAAATTACCCAAATATTAAAAAATTCCCCAAATTTGGGGAATTACCCACAAAACGGCAACGTTTCTTCGGAGTTATATTTTTTGCCGACTTTAAAAAAAGGGGTAAAAGCGACCTCATCGTCGGGGTGTTAGAGGGTTAAAGTAGTCAATAAAGTTACAGCTATTGCAATTGTTTAGGGGTTTTACTATGCGGATAGTGGTTTTTCATTCTGTGTGAGAATTAGCTCCCAAATTGTCAACTGCAAACGCTGGCACAGTGACTGAAATGAAAAAACTCCAAATGTTTTCATACAAAATAGGACTTATTTCGTTATGAAATAACTCGCAGTGTGCTGGGACTTATTTCATTTCCTTCTTTGGGAGTTATTTAATTTCTTTTATTTGGGAGATATTCTACTGCTCCGAAAACGCTTTCAATGGACTTTCAAGAGAATTAAAGTACTGAATTTTATTTCTTATTTGTGTATGCATGTACGAGAATGTACAATAACACTAATAGAGGGCACTTATTTTTAAAATTTCCCGTATAAATATATGTATATGTACGAGTATATGAAAAATATACATTAAAAATTTCAATTTTCTCATATTGTTTGTATATAGGAGTAAATAAGGATCCATGACATTTCAGAACTTCAATATATAGAATATCAGTATCTTTTGTTTATAAATCATTTATTTGTGGAATCTAATAAATAACCACATTGTAATCTACTAAAATTCAAAAATAGAAGAGAGTTCGTCCAATCTATACGTCCACCGAACGAATAAACCCTTGGTTCACTATTTCAACACAGGGAATATTTTCTTCGTACATGAAACCATTTCAGGTGGTAACCTCTCAAAAAAGTAAAAAAAAAAAAAAAATTCCATGGGCGTAAGGGCCACTCTAATGTACATTTACAAAGTAATCCAGTGCGCCGCTGGGGTTGCTTTGGTTTCAAAATAAACAACTATTCCTTAACGATTATAAATACACATTCAAAAATATGTATTTTTGGATATGTTTGCACACATATATGTACATATGTATGTATGGATAGGTTTTTAGTGCTTACAAGCATAATTTTAACAGGAAATTGTGTAATATAATGCTGCAATATTAATTCACTGCATTTGTGGGAAAATAATTCTGAAAAACTTGATTTAGCTCTTATTTGCTGTCAATAGCTCTTACCGTTTCGTAGCCAGTTTACAAACCAGTAGCTTTTCAAAAACCCGATTATTTCCTCATTAATCTTAACCTTCCATTTATATAAATAAGTATGTATATATGTATGTATACACATTTGTACATTGCATATGCACATTTAATACGAAGACATGGAGGGTAGTCAAAAATAAATATCAACAAAACAAGTCTAAGAAATATAGCATATTTTATGATAACATCTACATATGTATGTATTTATTTCCAAAAGTAGCAGCATATGAGCATGTCCTGGCGTTGCGGACGTTATGTTCATTTTTATACTCAGCTGAACTAGTACACAGAGTATTATAATTTTGATTTCATTAAGGTGGATTGTAGCAGAATGAAATAGTCGAGATAGATATGTACTTATATATATCAAAATGATCAGGGTGAAAAGAGAAATCGATTGCTCCATGTCCGTCCGTCCGTACGCCCTCTAACTCGCGGAAAAATTTAGATATCTTGATGAAATTTGAAATGTAAGTTGGTATCCAGACTGGGACGGTTGGTATTGAAAATGGGCGAAATCGGACCATTAGCACGCCCACTTTTCCTATATAGAAAAAATCGGAAATTTAGTATCTCAGTCACTAATATAGCTGGAGTGATAAAATTTCACCCACATATTGAGCTCAGGCCCCTATGAAGAAATTTGGTGAAATTTTGGAAAATGGGCGGGGCCACGCCCACTTATTAAGGGGCAAACATTGAAAGTTTTATAGCAGATATATCGATAAAATTTGTTACGCGTGATCTACATACTTAAGCAAATGTTTGGACGAAAATTGCCAAAATTGGTTGACGGCCATGCTCACTTTTATATATGGGTATTATAAAATGGCCCAATAGAAACGTTTTAAGCGATATCTCTCTTGTGGTAGGAGTCCAGCTATAGACACAAAATAAAGACACAAAACAAAGACACAAAAAGTTTGGAAAATGGGCGTAGCACCGCCTCTTTTTAGAAGAAGGAATATACGAGATTTCTGAGCCTATAACTCGACAAATAATTGAGATATTATGATGAAACTTTGTGTATAAACTTTTATCACCTGTGGTAATACATGTTCAGAAATTTTTGCGAAATCGGTTTATGACCACGCCTACTTTTTAACAAAGATATTTCTGGAACACCCTTTGGTATTTTGTAACGTGGCATCTGTGTAACTAGAAGTCATAAAGGAATGAAATTTGGCACTAACAATAATATTTATATGCTTAGTTGGATGATTGATACAAATTTTGAAAATGGGCGTGGCTTACTTACTTACTTAACGTAACCGTCTAGACGATTTCGGCCGAGTCCAACATAGCGCGCCAGCTATTTCTGTTTCGTGCAGCGTGGCGCCACTTGGGAATACCTAGGAAGCCAGCATCACTGTCCACCTGATCTTACCAACGCAGTGGAGGTCTCCCCTTTCTTCTGCGCTCTGCGGGTTTCGACAGAAATACTTTCTTGGCCGGAGCACCTTCTTCCATTCTCAAGAGATGACCTGCCCAGCGGAGCCGCTGGATCTGTATTCGCTGAACAATGTCGATGGCTGCGTATAGCTCGTACAGTTCATTGTTAAATCTCCGTCGATACTCGCCCTGCGTCATCAAAAAGAGGTGGTTTCATCTGAGCCATTGTTGGATTTTTCATTGGATGGGATTTTTTACGTGGTGGGTCCCAAGCCCGACGCACAACCTGCACTGCAGGAGTTGTTTACTGTTACATGTTTATATAGCGAGCCGCTTGCTCCAAGAGAGACGCCCGCTCGCAGCCGCAGCTTCTGGTGATCAGACGCTGCAATTATTCCCCTCAACAAACCCTTAAACCGTATACGACGGAGTGGCCTTGTCGAGTTGTCGCCTTCTCACTTTAGTTCACCACCGAACGGGTGTTCGGGGGCTATCAAGAGCACACTGCGAGAAAGTCGTGAGATGCTTGCTCCGCATGTAAAAGAATCACTCTACCCACCCTCAGGTGGATGGCAGTCAGAAGCTTTCCCCACTTAAGAGGGCTTCTACATACGAAACCATCCTCCTCTACACATGTCATAAACGAATGAAATTTTGCACTAACAATAATATTTATATGCTTAGTTGGATTATTGATACAAATTTTGAAAATGGGCGTAACTACGCCCACTTTATGCGACACCCGCTTTATATAAATTACACCGTGTTTCCACGCAAACGAACAATGAATGCATACAGCTGAGTATCTAATGTTCGATTCCACTCGAACTTAGGCTTCCTTACTTGTTTTTGTTTTTTCATTTATTCATAATTAGTGCAATAAGATCCAGTCTTTTTTAGTACAACCAATAATTAAAGTTTACAGGAATCGTCAAATAAATAAATAAGTAAGCAAATTAATATCTAATCTATTATATAAAAATAAATATGTGTGTTATTTATGGACTCCCAAAGTAATTAACCAATCTTTATGAAATTTTCAGAGTAGATTCATATGCTTATGCGCACGTGATAAGCGCACGTGAAAAGTAGGAATTTCCGGGAATACAGGCCCAAATGTGGACCCAGGAAGTCTGAGCAATATTGGTCTCAAATGAAAGGTGTTAAGCAGGCATTCAACATGGAGTTATTTCATTGCGGTGCCTAGGCCCCAGATATGGTTCAAACCGTGGAACCGAGTGACCCCTCTGAGCGATATTGGTATCAAGTGAAAGCTGTTGAGGAGAACTTGAACAAAGAGCTCTTTAAGTAGTGATGCCTAGGCCGGGTTCCAAGATATGGCTCAAAGCGTTGACCCGGATGACCCCTGAATGTTTCCGAGCGATATTGGTAGCAAATGAAAGGCGTTGAGCAGTTCTTGAACACATAGCTATTTTCATTGTGATTTCTAAGTCGGATTTCCAGAGATGGCTCAAATAGTGGTCCCGGATGGTGATGGATGGTCCCGGTAAGATAAAGGTAAATGCAGAGGTAAAGGTAAAGGTAAAGGTAAAGGTAAAGGTAAAGGTAAAGGTAAAGGTAAAGGTAAAGGTAAAGGTAAAGGTAAAGGTAAAGGTAAAGGTAAAGGTAAAGGTAAAGGTAAAGGTAAAGGTAAAGGTAAAGGTAAAGGTAAAGGTAAAGGTAAAGGTAAAGGTAAAGGTAAATGTAAAGGTAAAGGTAAAGGTAAAGGTAAAGGTAAAGGTAAAGGTAAAGGTAAAGGTAAAGGTAAAGGTAAAGGTAAAGGTAAAGGTAAAGGTAAAGGTAAAGGTAAAGGTAAAGGTAAAGGTAAAGGTAAAGGTAAAGGTAAAGGTAAAGGTAAAGGTAAAGGTAAAGGTAAAGGTAAAGGTAAAGGTAAAGGTAAAGGTAAAGGTAAAGGTAAAGGTAAAGGTAAAGGTAAAGGTAAAGGTAAAGGTAAAGGTAAAGGTAAAGGTAAAGGTAAAGGTAAAGGTAAAGGTAAAGGTAAAGGTAAAGGTAAAGGTAAAGGTAAAGGTAAAGGTAAAGGTAAAGGTAAAGGTAAAGGTAAAGGTAAAGGGAAAGGTAAAGGTAAAGGTAAAGGTAAAGGTAAAGGTAAAGGTAAAGGTAAAGGTAAAGGTAAAGGTAAAGGTAAAGGTAAAGGTAAATGTAAAGGTAAAGGTAAATGTAAGGGTAAAGGTAAAGGTAAAGGTAAAGATAAAAGTAAGGGTAGGGGTAAAATTAAAACTAAAATTAAACGAAAAAGGAAGATAAAATGAAATGTAGAGGGAATCCGTCCATATGTATACATAAAAATCAAGCCTATTTCTTTGTCGCCGGCTTTCGCCCAAACGCGTAGAGGCAGTTTGGCCAAATTTACACCCCAGATCAGTACCTCGCCCTAGATGGTTTATATGCATATTTTTTTCAAACCCGGAAATCGGTTCCCGAGATATAGGTAAAAAGGTCAAAACGTGGACTCGGATGACCCTCGGATATCTCTGAGCGATATGGGTATCAAATGAAAGGTATTGAACAGGGATTTTACATAGAATAGTACTCATTATGATTCGTAGGTCGGGTTTCCAGATTTGGGTCAAAATGTGTTTCTAAGCAATATTGGTATCAAATGAAAGGTATTGATGAGGACTTCAACATAGAACTGTTTATTTGTGATGCCTAGGCCGGGTCTCCAGATATGGGTCAAAACGTGGACACGGATGACCCTCCAATATTTCTGAGCGATATTGGTACCAAATGAAAGGTCTTGACGAGGACTTCGGCATAGAACTATTTTTTTTTATGTGAATTTAAATGAGCTATTAGCCATTTTTTCAATGAAGAAAAATTTAAAAAATTTTTTTGGTAGAAGTTATGGATCCATTTCGGAGACCACCACATCCCCTCATCAGACTTCTTCAAGCGGCCTCAACCGAGAATCGAACTTAAGTCGTTCGATTGGTAGTCCATTGTCTATACCATTGAGCTACCACCGCCGTCAGCTTTGTTTCGCTTAAATTTCAATTTTCCTTCCATTACAATCCACTTACCAACAACAGTAGCTTAATGACACTCTGCCTTTGCTACCTAGTATGTTGGTGCGATTGTGTGTTTGGTCTGTACAAAGTTCCAAAGCTATTAACAAGCAAAGCTTTTGTACAGGCAATGCTTGTTATTGTTTTCAGACTTTTGTTTTTCGGCAGGCTCTCCGATATACATATTTATGTTTGTATTTATATGGCCGTTTTAATTCTAATAATTATTTTATGTGAATTTAAATGAGCTATTGGCCATTTTTTTAATGAAGAAAAATTGAAAAAAAATTTTTGGTAGAACTATTTTATTTGTGATGACAAGGCCGGGTCTCCATATATGGGTCAAAACGTTGACCCGGATGACCCTCGAATATTTCTGAGCGATATTGGTATCAAATGAAAGGTCTTGATGAGAACTTCGACACAGAACTATTATAGCTGTGGTGCATAGGCCGGGTCACCAGATATAGTTCACAACGTAGACCCGGATGAAACCGAAAAATGGGAATCATAGTTTCAATATAGAGATATTCTCGAAGTAATGCTCAACCTGGTTCCCTAAGTAAATGGCAATAAAAAGGAAAAGGAAAGTCGAATTGAGGAATGCGAAAAGGAGGGGAAGGAAGCGAAAATAAAATGGGAGAGGGAAGAGATAGAGGTTGGAGATAGAGATTGGGAGAGAAAGGGTAACTAATATAAGGGGGAGAGAAAATATGGGGTAAGGGAGACCGATAGGCAAAGGAACGGAAAAGGAAAAGAAAAAGTATACGGAGATGAAACAGAAAGGATAAAAGAAAGTACAAGTAAAGGGAGCGGAAGTCTAAGACGAATAAGAAAGGGAGAAGGACATAAAGAGGTTGAGGTGTCGCGGCGAAGCGAGACGGATTTACTTTGGTTCTGGATCTCACAAACGGATTAAATAATTTTCATGAAATTTAGTATACAAGGGGTCTCTGGTGCAAAATTCTGAAAAGTATCATTCTTCCGCCCATTTTTTTTTACTTTTTATTTCACTTGGGAAGACCTGCGAAAAAATGGCTGCCGGAGATAAGATCGGTCATCCGGGTACTAGGGGTCTTAATTGTGATGCCTAGGTCGGTTCCCCATATATGGGCCAAAACGTGGATCCGGATGACCCCGGAATATTTCTCAGGGATATTGGTATCAAATGAAAGGTGTTGAGCAGGGCTTTTACTTAGAAATTAACTCATTATGATTCCTAGGTCGGGTCCCAAGATGTGGGTCAATACGTGGACCCGGATAACATCAGGATATTTCTCAGGAATATTGGTGTCAAATAAAAGGCGTTAAGCAGGAATTTTACATAGAGAAGGACTCATTGTGATTCCTAGGTCGGGTCCCCAGATTTGGGCCAACACATGAACCTGGAAGACACCGTGATATCTCTCACTGATATTGGTGTCAAATGAAAGGTGTTGAGCAGGAATTTTATATCGAGCAGTACCCATTTTGATTCCTAGGTCAAGTCCCCATATGTGGTTCAAAACGTAGACCCGGATGACCACGAAATATTTCCCAGCGATATTGGTATCAAACTAAGGGTGTTGAGCTGGGATTTCACATAGGCATGAACTCATTATTCCTAGTTCGGGTCCCCAGATGTGGGTCAATACGGGATGCTGCTAAGCAATAGTGATATAAAATGAAAGGTGTTGAGCAGGGCTGCTAAATAGAGCTTTTTCATAGTGATTCTTACGCTCGGTACTCAATTATGGATAAAAGAGTAGAGCCGGATGCCACGGAATTTTTTAAAGCAGCGATGGTATCAAATGAGAAGTGGAATACAGGGCTATGTTATGTTAAACCCGGCTCCCTAGGGAAAGTTAAGGGTAATGGGAATGGGACAGGCAAAGGGACGGAGAATGAGAGCAATAATATAATGAAAACGGATCGAAAAGGATGGGGAGAGAGAAATGAGAGAAGAAATAAAAGGGGGAATGAAAGGGAGAAAGACAAAAAAGTATAGGTAAGGGAGAGCGGTAGAGAAATGGAAAGGGAAGCGGAAATGTTACCGGAAAAGAAAAACAAAGCGGAAGCGGAAATGAAAGGAAAGGGAAATAAAAATGAAAAGGGAAAGAGAAGGGTAATAGTAGAGGGAAAGGGAGTGGGAGACTAATACGAAGCAAAAGGGGATAACGACATGAAAGTGGCAAACTTTTGAAAATATAAATTTTTTCCTTCACTTTTTCTTAAACTTATCTGACTTTTGCTGAGGTCTGCCGCCCGAGGAAAGTTCGGTTTCTAGATACTTCCAACTTATTTTAAAGTGTGCCATTTTTCGATTCTTATGCCTATAATAGAAAGTGGGCCAAAGCAAAAGCTTGGCCGGGTACAGCTAGTTATAACATAAAAACCTTTTTCCTCGGGACGAGTATTTGCTAAATAATACTAAATAATTAATAAAGTCTAATATCTAGTCAATAGAGCTTAACATCTTTATATATATTACGCTAAGCGATTTTTTGTAAGCACCATAACTTTTACACCGTTATACCGATTTTCGAAAATGTGGTGTCAGATGAAAGGCTTGACCTGTAGATGTGCAGGAAGGTTTAATTTTTTTGAAAAGGGTTGCCAGATGTTTGAAAATTTAATTTTGCTGTATAGTTTGTTTGATTTTAAAATTTTTGGTACCATATGAAGGGGCTTGACCTGGTATTGAGCAATTTATTAAAAAAATGTTCAAAAAGGGTTGCCACCTGTTCAAAAATTCAGTTTTACGCTATAGCTTGTTTGATTTTTAAACTTGAGGTGTCACATGAAAGGACTTGGCATGGAAATGAGTAACCTGGTAAAGGTTGCAGTGGTCGGGTAATCTAAAAGCTAGCTGTAGATTCAAGTCCTGTGAAAAGACTCCACCTCCAACTTTGTTGTCTAGTTTCGAGCCATCGGTATAGATGGAAATGCTACCTGGGGTTGGGTAGCACCGATTTGGCTCTTCCCACTCGTCCCTTTCTGGAATCCTTGTTTCGTAGTTGCTGTCTGCAACTATTGTAGTAGTACAGCGGTCCGTACTACCGGGTAGAAAACCTAATTTGCTTAGAATGCTAGAGTGTCCTGTGGCTTTTGTATGCCATCCGGATGACTCCCTTAAACGTAGAGCTGACGTAGCCGCTACTTGAAAACCAGCTAAATCTAATGGCAAGATATCTAGAATGGCCTGCAGAGCTTCACTAGGCGTCGTCCTGAGTGCGCCACTTATGCTGATCATGCTAGATCTGTGGACTCTGCTCAGAACATTAAGGTTTGACGCCTTGCTCAAAGCAGGCCACCATACTACGACCCCATATAGCAGGATTGGTCGAATGATCGCAGTGTAAATCCACCTGCAAATGCTGGGACTAAGTCCCCACTTTTTGCCTATGGCTCTTTTGCATGTGTATAAAGCAATATATGCTTTGTTTTGACGCTGAATGATGTTATCCTTCCAGTTCAGCTTTTTGTCCAGAACTACCCCTAGGAACTTAGCCTTGTCGGCCAGGGTCAGGCGAACGCCATTTAGTTCTGGTAGATTTAACGGTGGTATTTTATACCGCCTAGTATAGAGGACAAGTTCCACCTTATTTGAATTGACACTGAGCCCACAACGAGAGGACCACGCTGAGATCTCTCGCAGTGCTACCTGCACCAGATCACATAAGGTCTGTGGGAACTTCCCTCTGTATGCTAAACCAAGGTCGTCCGCATATGCCACGACTCTCCCGCCGCCCCAAACTGCGTCTCTTTTTAGAAGTGAGTTGACAGTGAGGTTCCATAGCAGCGGGGAGAGGACACCACCCTGGGGTGTGCCTCTGAAGACGTAGCGTGTAGATTTGACCTCGCCCATTGATGAGAGTACAATCCTTCCCCTCAAAAGTTGATCAATCAACCCAATCAGAGATACGTCAACGCCTAGGTGACTTAAAGCGTTGCTTATCGCCTCTGGGGTGACATTGTTAAACGCGCCTTCGATATCTAGAAAGGCCACAAGGCAGAACTCCTTATCGGTCAAGGATGATTCAATGGTAGAAACCAGACTATGTAATGCTGTTTCGGTTGATTTCCCTTTAAGATATGCATGTTTATATCCAGAGAGAAGTTTACTATCAATTGTAATAGAGAGGAAATTACTTATTATCCTCTCCAGCGTCTTGAGCAAGAAGGAGGAAAGGCTTATTGGCCTAAAATCCTTCGGCTCATAGTGCGAAGCTTTCCCAGCCTTAGGAATGAATATAACCGAGACGCGTCTCCACGTATTCGGGATATGATTGCAAGCAAGACAAGCAACGAAGATGCGTTGAAGCCAGCTAGTTGATGTCTCCAGGGTATATAGGAGTTGTGCAGGAATGATCCCGTCTGGTCCCGCAGCTGTGTAGGGTTTGAAGCTTTTCATTGCCCACCTAACCCGTTCCTCAGTCACAGGTATATTAACAGCGATACCCGTTGATGATGTCGCCAGTCCGTTTCGCGAGCTACCAGGAAAGTGTGTGTCCAGCAGCAGCTCTAGAGTTTCCTTTTCCGAATTGGTCCAGGATCCATCAGGCTTCCGAAGGTAGCCCAATGACGTGTGTGTCCTTGAGAGCACGCATCTAAGTCTTGCCGTCTCATCGACGCTTTCGACTCCGGTACAGAAGTTCCTCCAAGAGGTTCTCTTCGATTGTCTCAGGGCTTTTTTATAAGCCCTTAGATTTTCTTTATATTGCAGCCACTCGGGCTCATTGTCGAGTCGTTTGGCTCTATTGAATTGCTTCCTGCAAGATTTTCGAAGTGAGTCCAGATCGCAGGACCACCAATGAGGTTTCCGCTTGCCACGCGGTCTTGGTTCCGGACAAGCTAAGTTAAAAGCGTTTGAAAGTGCATTAGTGAAGGTACCGACCAGATCCTCCAACTCCCCTGTCGATGAGGGATTACAGGGTGGAAGATCCGGTAGCCCCTTAACAAATAGTTCATTGTGAAGATCCCAGTTCGTGTTACGTGGGTTCCTTTTTAAAACGGATTATTGAATGGAGAAATCTAAGATTATTTCTATATATCGGTGGTCAGAGAAAGAGTGTTCATCAAGAACGCGCCAGCCTTTGACACCCTCATAAGTTTTTTCACTACATAAATTGAGGTCTAGTACCTCTCTTCGATTTTTTGTAATAAATGTTGGTTCATTACCTATGTTACACACTACCATGTTAGTTGTCAAAAGGTAATCAAAAAGTGACTCACCCCTTTCATTTGTGTCAGAGCTGCCCCATTGTACATGATGCGAATTTGAGTCCGCTCCGATGAGTAGATGGCCGGGGCAATATTTGGCCACCAGGTCCATCATCAAGCCTTGTGGTGGAGGTGTGTGTGAATCATAGGGCATATACACCGATGCCAGAGTTACCGGTGTGCCCTTGGTCGTTGTGCTGGCCGCAGTAATGTCGCCGTCGCTGAAGTTAGGCAAGAGAAACATTGTTAGCTCGTACTTAACCAATATACAGGTTCTTATATTACCTTCAACACAAGCTCGGATGAGCCTGTAACCAGTGGCCCCCAGTCCGCAAATCCTCAAGTTATTCACCCAAGGTTCTTGGCCTTGAGAAAGGCAACTGATTAGAGCGGCTGAAGCCGCTTTAGATCGGTGGAGGTTTATCTGTAGCACTCTCATGAGTATCTACAACCCCCTCAACCTCCGTGACGTCGGCAGCCTCTTCGTCGCTGTCCAGCACGACATCCTCCATTGTCAAATCATGCAGAGGATCTGCACAGTTTGACGTGGCGGACTTCATGCTGTCCACGTCGGAGAGATCCGCCTCCGCTTCGGGCGCCTCGATGTCCGAGTCGGTAGTTAGGGCGAAAGCAGCCCTGCTGGTTCTAGTTACAAAGATGTCACGTTACAAATTCCAAAAGGGTGTTCCAGAAATATACTTGTTAAAAAGTAGGCGTGGTCAAAAACCGATTTCAATAAATTTTTGCGTGTCTATTAACACAAGTTATAAAAGTGTATAAACCAAGTTTCGTCATAATATCTCAATTATTTTTCGAGTTATAGGCTAAGAAATCTCGTATATTCCTTTGTCTAAAAAGAGGCGGTGATACGCTCATTTTCCAAAATTTTTATATTTTGTGTTACCGGTCTATTGTGGAACTCATGCCACAAAATTTCTATGAATTATCTCTATATTTGACAAAGATATCGCTTAAAATCTCGTATATTCCTGTTTCTAAAAAGAGGTGGTGCCACGCCCATTTTCCAAAATTTTTGTGTTTTTCGTTTTATGTCTGCAGTTGGACTCCTGCTATAAAATTTCAATGATATATCTTTATATTTGACAGAGATATCGCTTAAAATGTTTTTATTAGGCCACTTTATAATACACATATATAAAAGTGGGCGTGGTCGTCAACCGATACTCATGCGACAAAATTTCAGTGATAGATCTTTATATTTGACAGAGATATCGCTTAAAATATTTTTATTAGGACACTTTATAATATACACATATAAAAGTGGGCATGGCCGTCAACCGATTTTAACTATTTTCCTTCCAAACGTTTGCCTAAGTAAGTAAGTTACGCATACCAAATTTTATCGTTATATCTTCAATGGTTTCTGAGTTATGACATATAAAACTTTCAATGTTTGGCCCTTAATAAGTGGGCGTGGCACCGCCCATTTTCCAAAATTTCATCAAATTTCTTCCTAGGGGTCTGAGCTCAACACGTGGGTAAAATTGCATCGCTCCAGCTATATTATTGACTGAGATACCAAATTTCCGATTTTTTCTATATAGGAAAAGTGGGCGTGGTTATGGTCCGATTTCGCCCATTTTTAATACCAACCGTCCCAGTCTCGATACCAACTTGCATTTCAAATTTCATCAAAATATCTCAATTTTTGCGTGAGTTAGAGTGTTTACAGACGGACGGACGGACGGACATGGCTCAGTCGATTTCTCTTTTCACCCTGATCATTTTGATATATATAAGTCTATATCTATCTCGACTATTTCATTCTGTTACAATTCACCGTTATGTGATTAAAACTATAACACTCTGTGTACTAGTACAGCTGAGTATAAAAATCGTTTGAGCAACTTGGATTTGACTTTGCACCAAATTTTAGATGTCATTTATGCATACCAAACTTTTAAACAAGTAAGGAAGCCTAAGTTCGAGTGGAATCGAACATTAGATACTCAGCTGTATAGTTTCATAGTTTGTTTGCGCTTGATGGAAACACGGTGTACTTTATATAAAGCGAGTGCTGCATAAAGTGGGCGTAGCCACGCCCATTTTCAACATTTTTATCAGTCATCCTACTAAGCATATGAATATTCTTCTTTGTGCAAAATTTCATTCTTTTATAACTTCTAGTTACAAAGATGTCACGTTACAAATTCCTAAGGGTGTTCCAGAAATATCTTTGTTAAAAAGTAGGCGTGGTCACAAACCGATTTCAATAAATTTGTGCGTGTCTATTAACACAAGTTGTAAAAGTGTATAAACCAAGTTTTGTCATAATATCTCTATTATTTGTGGAGTTATAGGCTAAGAAATCTCGTGTATTCCTTTATCTAAAAAGAGGCGGTGCCACGCCCATTTTCCAAAATTTTCCTATTTTTTGTTTCCGGTCTATCGTAGAACTCATGCCAGAAAATTTCAATGAATTATCTTTATATTTGACAAAGATATCGCTAAAAATGTTTTTATTGGGCCACTTTATAATACCCATATATAAAAGTGGGCGTGGTCGTCAACCGATTTCGCTAAAATATTCAACATGTATTACCACAAGTAATAAAAGTGTACACACGAAGTTTCGTCATTATATATCAATTATTTGTCGAGTTATTGGCTCAGAAATCTCGGACGGACAGACGGACGGACATAGCTCAATCGATTTCTCTTTTCACCCTGATCATTTTGATATTTATAAGTCTATATCTATCTCTATTATTTCATTCTGTTACAATCCACCGTTATGTGATTAAAACTATAATACTCTGTGTACTAGTACAGCTGATTATAATAAAGTATTTCATTATATTTGTAAACAAACTACATACGCAGCATTAACCCTAATCACCGAATTTTGAAAAGTTACGTCCCAGCAGTATTTGAGGTAAGGAGGTGCATATTCAGTAGAATATTCAGTATGAAAAATACCCTGAAACTGAGTTCAAAAATCATACCTGAAAAAATAACTGAACACGCAGTGAAGACATCAGGTGTATTGAAATATATGCTATGGAAGTTCTCCCTGCGTATTCAGCCCTTTTTTCATATGGAAACTCTCCCTTCTCGTTCGGCAGTTTTTAGGTAGTTGATTTTCGACGCAACCTCTATATAAAAACGAAAGCGAAAGTTCAGATTTTGGAACTACATCTCTACTGAATATTCAGTAGGAAATATGTGCTGTTTTCCAGCTGATAAATACTGCTGGGGTAAAACCGAAAGTGAGACTCTGAGGCTCACCTATGGGGAAATTTTGAAACACATTATTTTGGTATTTGTTTTTTACTTTTATTTATGCAGTAATGAATGCAGAAGCATTTTTATACATTCTTATAACTGTTTATGACAATTTTTTTAGTATATAAAGATAAAAAAGTATTTTCATAAAATAGGGTAAATTAATGAACTGCAATTTTCACACATTTTTGTAGTTGTTGAATGTTCATTACACATGGTTTTATTACATCTGTTATAAATTTGTTTTTGTGCACACAATGAGAAAAACTACGAATCAAATGAATATGAATAAATTTTTCATATGATCGCCCCTAATATATATTTTCCGCGATCAAATTTAAATATTTTGAAACGCGACGTTCGTGGTGAAATTATTGATGCATAAAAGCAGACGATCGTTCGTTTCTCTATCTGAACGCATCTTTTCCGTAATTTAGAATCTCAGTAAACAGAAAATGATAAGATTTTAATGGTTTTGAAATTGCTGACTTTACCGTTCTCCATAATTTTATGCCATCATATGATCTAAAGATCTACGGTGAAATACGACGAATTCACCAAAATCCGGGGGAAGTATGGTGAGTTCACAATGTAAAAACCTCACTGGATAAACCTTGTAAACAACGGATTCAAAATTTAGTTGAATTCTAGAAATGTAAGCTTATTGCGATAAAGATACTTAAGGTGAGTCTTTGAGGCTCACTTTCGGTTTTTCGTTACAATTTTATACGATTGCAAAAATGGTTAAAAATAAATAAACAGCCCAAAGATCAAAATTATTTTATAATTTATGAACACAAATGGAGGAATACCCAAAATTTTAAGCAAAAAGCTTTTTTGGTTTGGGAATAATTCGCTTTCAAACTTTAAAGTGAGACTGAGAGGCTCACTTTAGAGGATTAGGGTTAAGACTAGCAAAAGCACTTTCGCGAAAAACTTAGATTTTTTCAACATACTTTTTATACCACAACTTAAGTTCAAAAATAATGTGGGTTACACATGTCTGCTACACATTATTTTTGTTCCTTAAGTTCTGGTATAAAAAGTATAGCTGAAAAACGCTAAGTTTTTCACGAAAGTGCTTTTTCAAGTTACCAAAGTTTCTTGGTAAGATATTACCTAAGTTATGGCAGTTAAAATAACTAGGATAATTGTGCAATATGCCTAAGGGAATTCGTTGAATATTACGCAGATCCTTTTGCAAGTTACCAAAGTTTCTTTGTACGATATTACCTAAGTTATGGCAGTTCAAATAACTAGGATACTTGTTCACTCAGCCAAAGGAACTTTGTTGAATATTACGCAAATTACAGAGAATAAGCTGACTAAATATTTTGGTTCATTTTTTCAAGTTAAAAATTCCTTAGTAATACATTTTTTATTATTATTCAAATATTTATTTTATGTCCAAAGCGTTGCTATATTTGTGCGTTTACCGCATATGCTTATTTCTTACACCACTGTTGCATAAATTTCTCTGTTCTCACTAACACAATCTCAGTTTTAGTTTTGCCGGGGTCTGATGTAAATGGATAAAGGTAGGTATGTATATATCAAAGATCAAACTCTAGAAATAATTTTCCAATTTTCATTTCTGTTGTAAAAGAAAAATGATTGTTCATAATATTCGGAAAATACTTAACTTTCCAGATTTTGAAAAAGTTAAATTCAATTAAAAGAAACCAAAATATTGTAATGTTTTGTCCATGCTGAAAATCGAACCTTCAATTTGCATGCAAAACGAATCGAAACCATTTGTATCATTTAAACGAATTGCTTTATTTTTGGTCGTACATATCATGTAGGTATATGTTAAAAATGCGTCACAACAATATCCTCTTCGAGATCATAAAGTTCATCATCGGCCTCTTCCACTTCACCGTTAGCGGTTGCAGCGGCCGCAGCTTCCTCCTCCTTTGCGGCAAATTCCAGTACCTCCTGTTTCTTTAGTTTGCGTTTCTGCAAATAATGAAAAAGACACATTTTCAGTATATGTATACAATATTTGCTTAAGCTCACGGGATAAAAATTTAAACATTCTCCACTTACCTTTTTGTAAAGAATCCCTGGAATTGTTTAGCCAACGCAACCCAAAGCCAATACAGCTATCAGCACATACTTCATGCGGGCACACATCATAAAACCAGCCGATTCCCACAGGCGATAATTTGAGAATGCCGCTTTCTTGTTGCGTCTGAACAACATACCATACAACACCCCATAATCCAGACATCGCATATAAGATTAGTTGATTCTTTGGACTCGGCCGCCAGAACAGCTCGATGGTGATTAATGTGAAATGAACAACGTCTCCGAGTATGATGTTTGGAAGACGTCCAATATATTTCATTACAGAACCAAAGAAAATGGAGCAAATGGCACTTGATTGTAGTGATGTGCCGAGTCGGCAATTTTTGGTATTCGAGTACTTTGGTATTCGTTAAAAAAAGAATCGAGTAAGTACTCGAGAAAGGTATTCGAGAACAATACTCGAGTACTGGTTTAGTACTCGAATACATATTACATATGTATATTGACTAATTGACATCAAAACCGAAATGCTGAATTTTAAAGCACATCGGCGTTGATTATTACATATGTTTGCACATATTTTTGATAGTACAAACTTTTAATAAAAATAAATACATGCATATACACTTCGGGTCTGATATTAAAAAATAAGTTAAGGCTGATTATGAATTAAAAATATATATTCAGTATTTAAAATTCACCATTTTTTTAAATATTTGAGATTTAAGTTTAAAATTAATTTAGGATCTGTTACAAACAAACAAATTATTTTAAACTGATTAAACAATGCAAATACGTAGTTGTGCATATATATTATAATAATATATTTTTATACTCAGCTGTACTAGTACACAGAGTATTATAATTTTGATTTCATAACGGTGGATTGTTACATAATGAAATAATCGAGATAGATATAGACTTATATATATCAAAATGATCAGGGTGAAAAGAGAAATCGATTGAGCCATGTCCGTCCGTCCGTCCGTCCGTACGCAGGATAACTCGCGTAAAAATTGAGATATTTTGATGAAATTTGAAATGCAAGTTGGTATCGAGACTGGGACGGCTGGTATTGAAAATGGGCGAAATCGGACCATGACCACGCCCACTTTTCCTATATAGAAAAAATCGGAAATTTGGTATCTCAGCCACTAATATAGCTAGAGTGATAAAATTTTACCCACGTATTGAGCTCAGCCCTTATGAAGAAATTTGATGAAGTTTTGGAAAATGGGCGGTGCCACGCCCACTTATTAAGGGTCAAACATTGAAAGTTTTATATGTCATAACTCAGAAACCGTTGAAGATATATCGATGAAATTTGGTATGCGTAATTTGCTTACCTGTACAAATGTTATGGCGAAAAATTATCAAAATCGGTTGACGGCCACGCCCACTTTTATATATGGGAAATATAAAGGGGCCTAATAAAAACATTTTAAGCGATATCTCTGTCAAATATAAAGATCTATCACTGAAATTTTGTGGCAGGAGTCCAACTACGGACATAAAACAAAAAGTACAAAAATTTTGGAAAATGGGCGGTGCCACGCCCACTTATTAAGGGGCAAACATTGAAAGTTTTATATGTCATAACTCAGAAACCGTTGAAGATATATCGATGAAATTTGGTATCCGTAATTTGCTTACTTAGACAAATGTTTTGACGAAAAATTATCAAAATCGGTGGACGGCCACGCCCACTTTTATATATGGGTATTATAAAGTGACCTAATAAAACTATTTTAAGCGATATCTCTGTCAAATATAAAGATCTATCACTTAAATTTTGTGGCAGGAGTCCAACGACGGACATAAAACAAAAAGTACAAAAATTTTGGAAAATGGGCGGTGCCACGCCCACTTATTAAGGGGCAAACATTGAAAGTTTTATATGTCATAACTCAGAAACCGTTGAAGATATATCGATGAAATTTGATACGCGTAATTTTCTTACTTAGACAAATGTTTTGGCGAAAAATTATCAAAATCGGTTGACGGCCACGCCCACTTTTATATATGGGAACTATAAAGGGGCCTAATAAAAACATTTTAAGCGATATCTCTGCAAATATAAAGATCTATCACTGAAATTTTGTGGCAGGAGTCCAACTAGGGACATAAAACAAAAAATATAAAAATTTTGGAAAATGGGCGGTGCCACGCCCACTTATTAAGGGGCAAATATTGAAAGTTTTATAAGCCATAACTCAGAACCGTTAAAGATATATGGATGAAATTTGGTACGCGTGATATATTTACTTAGCCAAATGTGTGGGCGAAAGATTACCAAAATCGGTTGACGACCACGCCCAATTTTATATATGGGTATTATAAAGTGACCTAATAAAAACATTTTAAGCGATATCTCTGTCAAATATAAAGATCTATCACTGAAATTTTGTGACATGAGTTCTACAATAGACCGGAAACAAAAAATAAAAAAAGTTCGGAAAATGGGCGTGGCACCGCCTCTTTTTATACAAAGGAATCTACGAGCCTATTACTCGACAAATAACTGAGATATTATGACGAAACTTGGTTTATACACTTTTATAACATGTGCTAATAGACACGCAAAAATGTATTGAAATCGGTTTATGACCACGCCTACTTTTTAACAAAGATATTTCTGGAACAACCTTTTGGAATTTGTAACGTGAAGTCTTTGTAACTAAAAGTCATAGAGGGATGCAATTTTTCACTAACAATAATATTTATATGCTTATTTGGATGACTGATACAAATTTTGAAAATGGGCGTGGCTGCGCCCTGTTTATGCAGCACTCGTGTCATATAAAATACACCCTATATCGAACAAACGCAAACAAACAATGAAAGCATACAGCTGAGTATCTAATGTTCGATTCCACTCGAACTTAGGCTTCCTTACTTGTTAAAAATAGTTTTATGTATTTTTTTATTCACATTTTTGGAAAGCGATATCATAAAGATATAAAACATGGGAAACAAATATAATTGAAATCAAAATTTAATTCGGTTCCTTGTGTACTTTCTTAGTTCTACGTTGACTGTTCAAAAACAGTATCTGATCAACCTTGTTGGGATCTAATCTATTTCTCCGGTTGTTGCATAACAACGCCGCTGTCGAAAAAACTCGTTCCGAAGGTACAGAGGTAGCTGGAATGCAAAGATATTTTTGCGACATTTGAAATAAGCCTTTAAAAATTATTCTTCTTTTTTCCCAAAACTCGTACGGATCCATATTCCGTTGTAGGTACGGAAGTTGTACGTATTGTTTAACTTTGACTATAGCAGAAGTAGTAGGCGTTGACAGATTCGAATGTTGTTTCACTTTGTTATCTAAGTGGTTCCACAATAAATTATTACCTTTATCATCTGCAGTTGTTTCGTGATCAAGAGGTTGGACTGAGTTCGTGGAAATCTGGGCATCGTAACTTAAGGGACGTTGCTCCGGTGTTAAATATGATTCATTTTCATGATATTTTAGTTCCTCAATTACCCAATTCTAGACACTCTCGGCATTTCTTTCCATTCCAAAACCAAATTTTTTGAATCTTGGATCGAGAAATGTGGCTTTACCCGCTGTTTTGTTTGTTTCATAAGAACCTAAACGTTTTTCAATAGTTTCGATCATCTTACTTTGTAAATCTATCGCCGTGTTGGTAGAAGCTTTAATGTTATGGAGAGATAATTGAACACCCCGAATAAGAGGTATGACACACGATAAGGTGGGATAATTTTGGCCAGACAATATAGTTGTAAGTTGCTCCACTGGCCTTAAAACATTCACGCATTCATGCAGTGCATTCCATTCTTCACTAGTCAAATTATTAGGAGACGAAGGCAAGGCAGATAAAGCAGCTGATAATGGTACCTTTACTCTTTCTAATCTATCGAACATAAAAAAAAGTAGAGTTCCAGCGTGTTTGAACATCTTGTTGCAGTTTGAGTGGTTCTAAATCCATTTGCTCTTGAATTTCTTGAAGTTTATAGCTTGCTATATTGCTTTTTTTGAAATGCATAACAATTTCCCGGCACTTCACTGTTAAGTCGAATAATTTTTTATTATCTTTCATGCAATCAGAAACTGCTAAATTTAAAGTATGTGCCACGCAACAATGATGGCGTTTCTGCAAAATTTCAACGACTGCTTTTTTCATGTTACTAGCATTATCAGTTGTAACGCATACAACTTTGTCAAACAGTTTCCATTCTTCTTCAAGAATTTGGCGTAGTAAACTTGCTATGTTTTCTGATGTATGTGAATCCATCATTTCTTTCGTGGCCAATACACGAGACTCTGCCCGCCCATGATAAATAAAATAAATTGTCAAAGTTAAATAATTTTTGTTACTGTCTGATGTCCATAAATCCGTAGTACTTGCTACAAAATCCACCTGCTGTAACATTTCAATTAGTGCTGCTTTGGAAATATCATATTGTTGTGACAGCAATTTTTCAGCCAAAATTTTTCCCGAAGGCAGTTAGAGTTTAGCTGATAAGTAAATTTTCGGAAACCTTCATCTTCAACTATGGACAGTGGCTGCAAATCTATACAAATCATATTAACTAGTTCCCTATTCACATTTCTCGAATTGACTTGTGCAGCCTCTTTTGATAAAAATGTCATCTGCAATGTTCTCTTACGACTTCGCGTTACTTCAGTTTGACCTGCCTCTTCTTCTTGGGAATCCATCATTGCTTCAAGTGGTTGACTGCCAGATGCATCCATATCCGAACTACTGTTTTGGTTCCTTGATTCTTGTACAGAGGGTTTTTGAATATAGGTCAAATATAGGAGAGAGTGCACGCTCCTAAAATGCTTCAATAAATTTGTAGTATTTCCGAAATCAGTTAGCGTCTTTTTGCATTCTTTGCACTCCACTTTTTTATTTTCAATTTTGTTATTATAGAAATGCCAAATGTCGGAGGAACGTTTTGGAGCCATGGTTGAATTTGGAAATTAATATGCAATGCAGGCAGCAATTGTTTACAAATTTATTATTTATCCGTTAATATCTAGTGCTCGCAAAAGTCAACTTTTAAATACACATGTAAAATCGAAATTTCGGAAATCGTTCGTATGATACAATCGAAGCTAAGGCCTTAGCCACAGAATACTTCATATAGAACGCAACAGTTGTGCTCAGCTGAATGTAGGTTGTTCGCCATTCCTTCATTCTCGAATGATTCCGTACTTTGATACTGAGTACTCGAGATCAGTACTCGATACCAAGTATCCGAATACCGTATTTTGCTTACTCGAGTACTCGAGTACTTCTGAAGTATTCGAGTTAGTACTCGAGAAAGCTGGTACTCGGCACATCACTACTTGATTGATGCCTAATGCGCGTGACACGTAGGACTGTTAAATTGGCTCCAAAAATTCGTTTTCCATGCCAATGAAAACCGTAATGGGAATGATCAATTGTTGATTGGATTTCTTCCTTTGACGGAAAGTGGCCGAGTATTGTACATATGTACATACATACAGATGTATGTACATATGTATGTATGTTTGCAAATTTTTCTTTTTTTTTTGTTAAACAAAATTTTTGTTTGAACAAAAAAAGCAACGACTTGAAAATTACATACATATATACATACATATGTCATACATATGAATCTTTTCTGAGAATTTCATACCTAAATAGAGAATTTTATTCTTAAAACAAGATATTTTCAAATTTTTATATTGCTTCAAGAATGCTATTCCTGTTTCAAGATTGGAGGAACTTAAATTTTATATATGTATTTCTCCTTAATTTCCGTAATTCTTAAATCAAGTACGACACAGATTGATTTTCGCCCGCAACTTTCTCTGAGTGTGCGTTTGCTACCACCATGGGCATGACTCTTTTTTGAAACATTTTCACTATTCTTTATACCATTTTTGTTATTTTAAAAAATAATTTATTAATTTTCTTTAGTAGAAATAATATGTGCATAAAAAATATGTACTTTGAGAATTTATTTTTTAGCATCCAATATATTCTGCCAACTGTATAAATAAAATATATCTAACAATTTTGTGGTTCGTTAATAGTAATTATTAATTAATAATAGCTTAATAAACTTGGTGGGCGTGTATGGATTGCTCTCAGTAGTGAATCCATTTATTGTAGTGCATCAATAAAGATCTGTAAATGATTTTCTTTGAGGCGTACGAAATTAGTTAGTCTTGGCGTCAGAGCTAGAGCGAGTGGGTTGGGGTGACCTAGTACACTCAGCAAAAAGCGCACGTAAATCTGACTATTTACACCTTGATTTGACTATTTTTACCAATGCACACTGGGGCCGAGCGTGCTCAAAATTCAGTTTTTAAATAATGAGTTTTTCAAAAAAATAAAAACGCAGTATTGTTCCCTATAAAATTCTACACTTCTGGCCCAATCTTCAGCTTTCTATCGTTTTTCAGTTGGGAGTTATCCATACACAAACATGGCAAATTTTCCAAAAAATAATTTTTTTTCTAAGTGAGAAATTTTAATGTGTATTTGAAATAGTTGGTGTAAGAGAAGGATATAAAATTTTATTATTCTGCTTTTTCCATAACATTAAGTGAAGCTTATATAATCGATGAGTGTTTTTGTTTTGGAACTAGATGTTTTAAAAAATTAATTTTTAGTACAAAACTAAACGTACCTCTTCTATTTAAATATTTTTTTCAAAATGGATTTTTTTTAATTTGCGCAAAAAAGTAGCAAAAGTAAAAATGCAACAGTAAAATATGGTCCTTTGTGACAAAGAAGCCGAGTTCAGAACCAAAAGCAAAGTGCGCATTTTAAAAAAAAGTGAATTTAAAAATTGCATTCCAATTTTAGTTAAAAAAAAAATACCTATATCTGGTTGAATTTGATTCTGTTCTATCTTAAATTTAGTTGATCCATTATTTACTGGTTACTTTAATTACAAATTGTGGTTAAGGTTACTTGTCAAGCCAGGTTTCTTTAATTTAGACTTGTAAGTTGGATTATAATATGAGTTCTTTGAAGCACAAGTTGTGTTACTCCAATTTTGTTTTTTTTTTATGTTAGCCACGAAAATGTGTGGGGAAATACGTGTTCTGCTTAAAACGCTAACGGTAAAACTCCTAATTCCCATATAAACATACTTGTGACAACAGAAAACTTTTAATATCTCGAAGCAAAAAATTGGAGAAAACCATTTTTGTATACATACATATGTACCTGCATCTGCATAATTCATCAATGGGTTAATAAATAGCCGCTAATGGGTTAATATAATACACATTGGCTATTTTTGTACAGACATACTAATATAATAATAATATAACACAATGGCGCTATTATAACTCTGACGAGTTTTATGGCCGAGCTTCTGTCCCAATTCGAGGTGTGCTCCTTTTGTTTTTCCTACCTATTGGGTGGACATACAGTTTTATGCCGGCTCCGAACGGTGAATGCATTTTTTGTGAGAAGCTTTTTCATTGCAGAAATACACTCGGAGGGTATGCCGCCCACTGCCGCGAGGTGACCGCTGCTCTTAAAAATCCAATAATTGGATTTTTACTAATTAGAAAAATTTGTTTGTTGTTTGCTCGGACTGGGGTTTGATCCCGAGACCTCTGGCATAGCAGGCGAGCACTCTACCCACCGCACCACAGCGGCCACCATACCACAGACGTACTAATTGTGATTTAAATAATTTGTGTACAGATCTTAATAAAAACTGGTCACCAATGGGTTAATTCATGACCGTTAATGGGTTAAGATTCCAAAGATTACTGGTTTTAGTGTAGATACAACAAATATTATTTAAAAATTTGATCTTAGAATTAAGTGAAAAAATTTGGTTAAAAATGGGTTAATGCGTGGTCGTTAAGGGGTTAAAATTCTTGGGATTTACTATTTTAGTATCGATATACCGATTCTGATTCAAGAAAATTAAACTCGAAACTAAAATAAAAAACATAGGTCACCAACGGGTTAACTCATGACCGTCAATGGGTTAAGATGCTATAGGATAACTGCTTTAGTGCAGATAAAGCGATTCTGATGTAAAAAAGTTGATTTCAGAATTTTGAGCGTCCTCATATATATAAGTGGCCCCAGTGTGCAATGGTTTTGCGCCTAGGATGAAAATAGTGATTCTGACTACGTTGCACTTCATACCATCATAATAAATATTAAGTAGTTAAAATGAAAATTAACCATACTCGACTTGAAGTGTTGTCATAGTAAAAACAACTATGAAAAATGCAGCATATTCAAGTTGAATATTTTTATAGTCATGTTAAAGTTACAACATAGTTGTTTTAAAAAATGTTCATATTGAAGCTGACTATGACATATTCTTAAGTTTACTATGATTCATATTGAAGTTCAATATGTTTCTAATCAAGTCTAAGAGACAGTATATTTATGGCCGCTGTTTTGCAGTGGGTAGAGTGCTCGCCTGCTATGCCAGAGGTCTAGGGTTCAAACCCCAGTCCGAGCAAACACCAACAAAATTTTTCTAATTAGTAAAAATCCAATTATTGGGTTTTTTAAGAGCAGCGGTCTCCTCTCGGCAGTGGGCGGCATACCCTCCGAGAGTATTTCTGCCATGAAAAAGCTTCTCACAAAAAATGCATTCGCCGTTCGGAGCCGGCATTAAACTGTAGGTCTACCAAATTAGTAGGAAAAACAAAAAGGAGCACACCTCGAATTGGGAGAGAAGCTCGGCCATAAAACTCGTCAGAGTTATAATAGCGCCATTTTATTATATTATTATTATTATATTTGTTTTAAATATATTTAATATTGAATTTAACTATGTGTCTAAACTTTTTGTGTACATATCTACATACATACATATGTGCTTTTTTAAAACCTTTTATGTATTCACGTGGGGGAAGCGCTGTAGCGCCAAGGTTGGGCGAGAGTGCCAACCTCTTGGGTATGAAAAATGGCTTTAAATAAGCCAACCCATTTCCCTTGTGGAAAATGAGTTATATTTCAGTTGCTCAATCATGCTATATAGCTCGAACACTGCATAAACCATCTAAGAATAACGGAAATTTGAAAAGCCGCATTCAAATGAAGGAACGAAAATCTACGCAGCATAAATTGCTAAATATTTAAGTTTACTATGAACCATATTGAAGTTGAAGCATCAACAGTAGTTAAAATAAATATGTTTCAACTTGAAGATGACTATTACAAATTTTATAATGACAGGTGTTAATACTTGTCCCGTTGGATTAGAATTTACTAGTCAACTCAAAGTTTTTCATATTCAAGTTGAATATCTTTCATACTTGAACGGTTGAAATAATACGTTTATATTCAGATCAAGTTGTTTCAAAGTCATATTTCCGTGTTTTCATAGTAAAAAAGCGAATAGTAAAGCTGAATATTTTCATAGTCATTTTTACGATGCGGGTTTTCTCTGAGTGTAGTCTCGTTTTATATACTTTCATACTTTCTGATTTCTTGACCGATAGTAGGTATCTTTAGGTCGGTCGTTCGTGACGTAGTAGGGTACATTTACAATCATTCTAAGGGTTTTCGATTGGAATCTTTGGAGAATTACTATATTTTAGTTTGCTTCGGTTCCCCAGAGCTGTATGCCATAGGTCCAAATGAGTTTTAAAATTGATTGATAGTGGGGAGTTTCGATTCATGAGCCAATAAAGATTTCTTAGTTTTATACCAAGAGCTTTTCGTTTGGTGAATATATGGGTTCTCCATGTTAGTTCTCTGTCGAGGTGCATACCAAGGTCCTTTGGTACGCCACTTTGCGGTATATCGATGCCATTGGGAGGTCATACGTGTAAAGTAGATACCTACAGTATTGGGCCCATTACACTACCTTGCGGAACGCGTGCTACACTCTCGTAAAGCTCAGACTGCTCTACTCCTTCTTTGACGAAAAAGTCACGATTTTTTAGATAAGATTGTATTAATAGAAAGTAATTTGTAGGGAGAGTATTTTTTATTTTATGAAGGAGGCCGTCGTGCCATACGTGATAAAAAGCTCGGGATGTATCTAGAAATGAAGCTGTACATTATTTTTTTTTCTCAAAGGCAGAGTAGATTTTTTGGGTAAGTCTATGTACTTGTTCAATTGTTCCGTACCCTCTTCTGAAGCCAAACTAGGTATAATATTACGCTCTTCTATTATGGGTACGAGTCTTTTAAGGAAAATAACTTCCAAACCTTTTGAGAAAATGGGCAGCAGGCTAAGGGTCTATAAGACGCTGCCGTATCAGGGGGCTATTATTGTTATTGTATATTGTGAAAATATGAAACTGCTATTTGTTCCACACGAGCTGTGTTCTTTAAAAAAATTAAATGTGTATGAAATATTTAATATGGTCAATTTTCTGACTGCTAACGTTACATTCGCATGGAGTTTTTATTTAGTTTATACGAAATAATAACAAAAATGTTAGAAACGTCCAAGGTTCTGTTACTTATGCTATCAGGTAGACCTATACCTTCATTTTAAGAGTAAAATTAGTCTGATGGCTACCATACCGTAAAAGTTATAAGCGCGTGAAACGCACTGCTAACGTTACGGGATCAAGATACAGATCATGTTTGGTTTAATTTCTGCGAACTTTGCTGAGACAACCATCCCAATTTTACTTCATGTTATATAGCAAGGATGTCACAAGGTCATGGCATACCGCTTTACCAAAATCTTTAGGATTTTTTAACGTAAGTTATCATAAAATAAGGCACTGCCTACGTTACACAAAGCACTGCTAACGTTACACGTGCGAAAACTGAGTATCTCTACATATAATAAAATTGTAGCCGTTGATCTCTGTACATTACAGATATACAGAAAAAAAATAAAAAATAAAAAAAAGGAGCCAGAGGAATCCAAATTAACTGTTTTTAAAATTTCTGTCGGTCTGACTGTCTATCTGTCCTTATGTTTGTGCGCGGGTCACTAAAAATTGGAATGATGGAATTGAATGAAACTAGTCAGAGTTATAATAGCGCCATTGTATTATTATTATTATTATAGATGTCTACTTTAAGATTTAAGATATCCCTTATTTCTATAGCTCAACTAGTTTTGGAGTTATCGACCAATATGTGGACCAAGGGTGATCCAAAATTTGTTAGTACAATATGGGTATCAAATAAAAGGTGCTGATGAGTGCTGCAATAAGTAATTCTATTAAATTCAATATCTCGATTGGTTTTGGAGATATCTCCCTATCCCTATCCCTATCTCTCCAAGTTTTGATATCCTACGGAAAACACTTCCAGAAATATTCAGCATGAAAGATTAAGTTTGTATGGGTTGTGCCACGCCCCTTTTCCAATAGCTCTCATTTTTTCTATCCAGAAAATGAGTATTGAAAGTTTCATTCATTTCTATGCAGTCGTGTTTGTGTGACGCGGGCGTTATGGTAAAAAAAACACATTTTTGGTCACATTTTCCCACATTTTGGTCAATAACTCGGGAACTGGATGAGATATCCAAATGAAATTGTCCTGAATTTTAAGTTAGCCGTTAAGTGATAGAATGGTGAAAGTTTCATGCAATTCTATTCAGTAGTTTTTGCGTGATGCGCGCACAATCATACAGACGGCAGACAGACAGATAGACATCTAAAAATTTTAGGTTTGGGTTCCGCTGGTCCAATAATGACCTCTCCTATCAGTTTTTCTTGAATATCTTCAATGTACAGACATCGACCTGTTAAAATTTTATTATATGTAAGTTAACAAATCCGCCGACACTCGGCGTGGTGCATTCCCACAGTCTGATAATACACGTGCGCCACGTCAGCATAATTATCGTTCACATAATAAGCGTCACCCGACACCTCTGTCAAGGCCAAGCTAATTACACTATATTGCGCAATACAGAATTGCGCGGCGCTATCAAGACACCTGTGGGAAACGTTGGCCATAGTTAGGCAATGCATTGCAGCGGTGTCAGCATAATTCTATTTTACACGATTGTGAAATCAGTGCATTACACATTCCAGGCTACCTGTGGGAATTCAAGGCCAAGGCGGCTCACCGACGCCGGATGCGTCGGGCTAAGTAACACCAGCAGCAACATTATAAAAGGGGGACAGAACTTGAAGTACGGCAGTTGCGTCGGGGTTGCAGTAGATTAAGCTAGTTTTAGTGCTTGCTATAAGTTAATTAATAAATTGTGAATAAAGTGTTTGTCATAATATTATAAATTCAGTGTTTGCTTTGCAGGGCGAGTTGGCCCTTTAATTTTTTTCTGTCTCAAGGACCTTCAGTCCGTAACTGGCGCCCGAGCAGGGACCAGTAGTGATAGTAGTGGAGTTAAAAAGTGAACAAAAAAGAAGAAAGAAAAATCCCCAAGAAAATCAGAAATAAATAATTAAGAAAAGAGGGAAGAAAAAAAACGTGCATGTAAGGTGAAGAAAAAAAGAGATAAAAAATTGCTTAAAGGAAAAAAGTGTGAAACGACAAATAAGAAGAAAATATAAAGAAGAAGGAAGAATCCCCAAGAAAATTCAAAATATAGAATTGAGAAAAAAGGGAAGAGAATACGTGTGTCTTGAGTGTGAAAAACAAAGAATCCCCAAGAAAATTAAAATAAAGAGTTTAGAAAAGCGGGAAGAAAAGAGGGAAGAAAATACGTGTGTGAAAAACAAAGAATATAATTGCAAGTTATGCAGCTTACCTTACTGTAAGTATACAATTAAAACTTTCCCATACATAAACATATAGCAAAATGCAGAATGGATGCCCTTCAAACAACTGTTACGAACCTTACGGGCGCGGTAAACGCGCTCTTAGGAAAAATGAAGACATTGGAGAGACGAGTTACGCACCTAGACGAATTGGGCTCGAGGGTAACTTTGCCTCAACCTGATGCTGGGCGACAAGAGGAGGTGATAGCGCAAGCCCCCACAACTGAAGCAGACATTAAGGACATCAGTCGACTCCCGGATTGTGTGAAGGAGTTGCAAGTTTTTGACGGCAATCCCGTACAATTCGTGTCCTGGGTGCACACCGTTGAGGTGATATTGTCGGATTTTGAAGTAATTAAGGGTAAACCTTTATACCGTGCTATCTGCATTACGCAGACAAGAGGGATGTTCGCACCCTTGAACACCAGCTGCACCAATTGCAGCAACGCGGCCTTAGCGTAGACGAATTCTACTCTAGGGTAAACCATATCTTTAATTTGATAATCAATAAATTGAAAACCGAGTCCTACACGGGCGAAACGGTTGGGGTCCTTGCGGAAACATAACGCAATCGTGCCCTAGATGTCTTTGTTCGGGGCTTAAATGGGGAATTGTCTAAAATGTTATTGATTAGGCGACCAAATAGCCTCCCTGAAGCTTATAAAACATGCCTTCAAATCCAAAACATCGACTTCAGGAATTCGATACATCCCTCCTCTGCAAATAACAAAGTGGTGGTGCCCATTAATACATTACCTAGCGCTAATAGCTTCCCGAGCCGCTGTGGTGCAGTGGGTAGAGTGCTCGCCTGCTATGCCAGAGGTCTCGGGTTCAAACCACGGTCCGAGCCAAACAAATTTTTCTAATTAGTAAAAATCCAATTATTGGGTTTTTTAAGAGCAGCGGTCACCTCTCGGCAGTGGGCGGCATACCCTCCGAGAGTATTTCTGCCATGAAAAAGCTTCTCACAAAAAATGCATTCGCCGTTCGGAGCCGGCATAAAACTGTAGGTCCACCCAATTAGTAGGAAAAACAAAAAGGAGCACACCTCGAATTGGGAGAGAAGCTCGGCCATAAAACTCGTCAGAGTTATAATAGCGCCATTGTATTATATTATTATTATTATTAATAGCTTCCCGAGTAAAGGCAGAAATCCCCAGTGGAACCCCAAACCTTCTTGGCGTACTCAGGATCAGCGCTCATCTTACACAAAAACCGATCGTCCTTCCGTGAAGAATTACAACCAAGCAGTACAGCCGCCAGTTGAAAAAATGGAAGTGGACTCCTCCGTACAGACGCGGCGGTCGAACTATAACAATCGACCAAACCCTTTTAAACGTAGTGCAGGGTCAGAAAGTTATCCACGTAAACAGTAGCGACTGTTCCACACCATCCCCGAAGCTTTAGAAGAGGTAGAGGAAAACGTAGGCGAAAAGGTTGAAGATGACCATAAATCTGAGGATTTTCTATCTTCAGGGCATCTAGCGTACCATACTTAGAATACACACTACCAGATGGTCGCGTGTTAGATTTCCTGGTGGACACGATGCCAATAAAAATTTCATAAAACCAGGCATTGCTCAAATAACAAACCCAGTTGCCAACCCTTTCGATATAACTTCTGTAGGGGGTAATGTACCAATTAGCGCTAAGGTAAATATAAAAATTTTTGGAAGCATTGGCAACACGAACGAAATTGAATTCTTCATATTGCCCCACTTGAAGGGATTCAGCGGAATCATTGGGGATGACACTCTGCGCGCAGTGGGTGCAATAATAGACAGGAAAAATAATCTCCTCGATATTGGGGGTTATAAAATTCCGCTTAAGGCACGGGCATCAAATAATATCCATTTCACATTAGGTAGGGATTTGCCTGCTGGCGTGCATGACAAAATCAACGTCCTTTTAGAAAAATATTCAGCACTCTTCCGGCCGCTGAACGGCCATGAACTCATAGACACGAACGTCCGCGCCGAGATAAGAACTTCAACCGATGACGCAGTTTACAGCAAAGTGTACCCTTACCCAGCATGCATGAGAGATGAGATCGAGCGACAGGTAAACGAACTCCTTGAGGAGCGCGTTATTCGTCCTTCCAAAAGTCCCTATAATTCTCCCATCTGGGTGGTACCCAAAAAACCTAAACCAAATGGTGAAAAGCAATACCGCAAGGTAATAGATTACAAGCGTCTGAATGCGGTAACTATCCCGGACACCTACCCAATTCCCGATATTAATGCCACCTTGTGTAGCCTCGGCGAAGCCAATTACTATACGACAATAGATTTGACCTCCGGGTTTCACCAGATTCCAATGAAGTATTCTGATATCCCTAAAACGGCCTTTTCAACAATGAACGGGAAATACGAATTCCTGCGCCTGCCGTTCGGCTTGAAGAACGCGCCTGCCATCTTCCAAAGAATGATAGATGACGTATTGAAGGAGTACATAGGAAAAATCTGCTATGTATACATTGACGACATCATAGTATTCGGTAAGGACGCGGCCGAGCATATTGACAATATTGACAAGGTCTTCGCTAGATTGTTAGAGGCTAACCTAAAAGTAAATTTGGAAAAAACGTGTTTCTTTGAAAAAGAGGTCGAATTTCTTGGGTACATAATCACTCCGAAGAAGCACACAACTCCTTTCACGAGCTAAAGCAGCTCTTGGTATCCGCCGATGTACTAGCCTTTCCAGATTTTACCCAACCATTCAACCTAACGACGGACGCATCAAATTATGCCATCGGCGCTGTATTATCTCAAGGGACGATAAGGCAGGATAAACCCATAGCCTACATTTCACGGTCGCTAAACAAATCAGAGGAGAACTACGCCACGAATGAAAAGGAGCTCCTAGCTATAGTCTGGGCGCTTGACAATCTGCGCTCCTATTTGTACGGGGCGAAGAAGATACGTATTTATACTGATCACCAACCTCTAACGTTTTCCTTGAGTAATCGAAACTATAATGCAAAACTCAAACGATGGAAAGCACGAATAGAAGAGTATAATTTTGAATTAATATATAAGCCTGGTAGGACCAATGTGGTCGCGAATGCTCTCTCGCGTCTTAAAACCGAAGTTAACGCCTTAACGGATTCTGTGGTGGCTCAACCGTCAGGAAGTGAAATAGGAAATAATGATGAGGACACAACATCGGAGGCAACGATGCACTCCGCTGAACAGGATAATTCTGATCTTGTGCCACACGTTGAAGCTCCCATAAATGTTTTTAGGAATCAAGTAATATTCAGGGTAGGTCAGGAATCTCGATGCTATGAACAACCGCATCATGGCTACCGTAGATATTTTATTTCTCTACCAAGTATCGATAGTTCGAACATCATTCCAATTCTTAAGGAATGCCTTAATCCTAATGTTATAAACGGTATAAAAATCCCTGAGGAATTTCTCCAATTATTACAAGACGTATATGTCAATAATTTCCACAGGTATAGAATCAGGATAACACAGCGCGTAGTGGAGGACCTGACCGTCCGTGAGAGAATGTTCAATATAATCGAAGGGGAACATCGCAGAGCCCACAGGAATCCGAAGGAAAATAGGGAACAGATCTTAGAGAAGTACTATTTCCCTGGTATGGCAAAATAAGTTAGAGATTATGTTAAGCAGTGCGAAGTGTGCAAACTTAATAAATACGACAGGCATCGGGCTAAGCCTCATCTTCAGCCGACACCAATTCCCAGCTACCCATGCGAGATTGTCCACATTGACATTTTTGAAATAGAAAAACAGAAGTTTCTGAGCTGTATAGACAAGTTCTCAAAATTTGCAAAGTTATTCGCTATAAAGAATAAGTCCTCAATTTATATCCGAAGGAAGCTTACCGACGTTTAACATTATTTTTCCGTTCCAAAAATCTTGGTCATGGACAACGAGAGGGGTTTCCTAACTCCACTCGTACTCAATTACGGTAGATCTCTCGGGATTGAAATTTATCAGACACCCACACAACGCAGTGAAGCAAATGGCCAGGTAGAAAGGTTACACTCAACGCTGATCGAAATATATCGGTGCATATCTAACGGTCTTCCTAGGATGACTCCGAAAGAGAAGATAGCGATAGTGGTAGATAGGTATAACAACACAATCCACTCAATAACGAAAAGGAAACCGGTAGATATATTCTTTAACAGAACTGCTAGGGTCAACTATCAAGGCTTAAGGTACTTTAGGGATCAGACACACGAGAATGTTAAGGCTTTGCTATTGCAAGAGCAAGAAAATAGAAATGCGAGGATTAATTCGAAACGCTCGCCACCCAAAGAATTTAATAGTGGCGATACTCTGTTCATAGCAAACAGACAAATAGTAACTGCAAGTGGCAAAAAATTCCACAAAGCAGATATAAAAAATGTGTAAGATAACATTGGGCAAAAGGTTAATAGAAGCTTAAGATTGCCAGAATCCGGCGGTCTGGAATGCAAGCGTTTATGCGTTTGTAGTTGACGAAGTCATAGTGGTTCAATTCCACCTCGCTCAGCGGTGAGATGACGGACTAGAGGTTGTTCGAACTCCTCCACGGTAATCTTCTGCTCATTTGCGTGAAGCCACCCGTGCCATGAGTAGGTCATTTGCAATTATAAACGCTTATGACTAAAAGGGATCAACGCGGGCCTTCCATAGTCAAATAATACCTACAGCTCGATGCAAAAAAACATAAATGCACATCCTGATAAAGAAGCCAATAAGAGCTAGAAATATATAGCGTGAAAAGAAGAAAAAAAGAAGAGAAAATTTTTCAAAAATGAAATATCTTTTATGAAAAAGAAAACAATATGTAGGCATATATGCCTTCAAAAATGAAATATCTCTTATGAAAGAGAAAACATTATGTATGCATCATGCATGCGTATAAAAAAAAAAAAAAAAAAAAAAAAAGAGGGAGAGTGAATTCCCAATAGCTAACCAAAATATCTTCAAAAAATTAACTTTAACTTAACTTTTTCTTACTAACCGATTACCACAACTAATGACATTTCATGCAACCTACTTCTACACATTGATTCTACCATAACCGGCATTCCTCTCATTAACCCATGGCAACTATTAACCTAACGACTAACTTCATTACTGCTTCACTACTGGGTTCCCAAAGAAAATACACATTAAGAAAAAAATGCAACCAAACCTTCTTCTCTACCCTATGACTACTAATCCCACGCAACTCAAAACTAGAATAGGGATTTTAAGAATAACATTTTGAATTGTATAGAGTCACTATCTTCTTAAGAATAACATTTTGAATTGTATAGAGCCACTAGCTTTTTAGGAATAGGACTTTGAATTGTATAGAGTCAATATCGTTCCACAATACGTCACAACTATAGCATACGTATAGGTAATTAAACATTAGCAGAATAACATTATTCTAACCCCTAGCATCTGCCTTTGCGCCATTGCGCATTCATACGATTTATTCAAAATAAACTCACCCCTAGTCACCATACGGGATGGGTATGGATGGATCATCGACGGACACTTCAAGCTCATTCATGTGGTAAATTTGGAGCGGTATGAACTGGCAGCGAACCGGCTCGAACATGCAATAACAACATTAAACGAAACAACAGCATCGACAGAGGTACTACTATTCCAGCTGCACAGGATCCGAACACGTTTATCCGAACTAGGAGGCCACAAAATGGCCAGAGTAAAACGATCTATCGACTGGATTGGCTCAGCTTGGAAATGGTTCGCTGGCTCACCTGATGCTATGGATTGGGATGAGGTCCTGCGAAACGAGAACGCCCTTAATGAAAACAATAATCAACAATACAAGGTAAATAACGAAATATTTAAGAAAACTGACCAGTTATTACAGAGACTCAATGGCATTGTGGTCACCACAAACGATGTGATCAACAAGAAGAACCTGGAAAGAATTACGCAAGAGGTCCAGCATAAGATCGTTATCCTTAATGAAGACATCAACGAATTGACCCGTGCTTGTCAGATGGCCAAGGCAGGGGTCGTCAACACCAACCTTCTGAGCATGGAGGAAGTCAACCAGCTTGTCAGTGAGATCGACGTCCTCCCGTACAACAATGCCATCGAAGCCATCGAATATAGCAAACCATCGATCTATACTAACAACACGCTCCTCCTATACGTGTTGTCCCTACCAAAAGTAACGGAGACCAGATTGAACCACCTAATCGCAAGGGCTAACATACAAAACCGCGCGCGAGTCGCACTGCCATATCGAACAATTCTGACGAATAAGCACCAGACATTCGGCATCAAGGAACACTGCCTGCAACTATCAGCCACGATGATCTGTGAATCAAAATCACTCGATCTACAACCAGAATCGAGTACCAGTATATCAGGAGCACAGGTGCTTCCACCAATCTTGGCCAGCGTCACTAACCGCAGTATTGCTATGAACCTCAATCTCGTACACGCAATCGCAGCCGACAATATAAAACTCCTGCGGTCCCTCAAGGATAAAACTAACTGGTACGTATTCAGCGAAGGGCTAGTAATGGTGGTACTGATGTTAGTCCTTTGGTACATTTGGAGGAGGATTACGGCGAAGATACACTTACCCGTATTGCATACCGATAACGAGACCAATGCAAAAACCCAAGACCGTTCTTCGCCGTCGAATCTGCGGGACGCAGATCTTTGAGGGGGGAAGAGTTGACACATCCGCCGACACTCGGCGTGGTGCATTCCCACAGTCTGATAATACACGTGCGCCACGTCAGCATAATTATCGTTCACATAATAAGCGTCACCCGACACCTCTGTCAAGGCCAAGCTAATTACACCATATTGCGCAATACAGAATTGCGCGGCGCTATCAAGACACCTGTGGGAAACGTTGGCCATAGTTAGGCAATGCATTGCAGCGGTGTCAGCATAATTCTATTTCACACGATTGTGACATACATTCCAAGCTACCTGTGGGAATTCAAGGTCAAGGCGGCTCACCGACGCCGGATGCGTCGGGCTAAGTAACACCAGCAGCAACATTATAAAAGGGGGACAGAACTTGAAGTACGGCAGTTGCGTCGGGGTTGCAGTAGATTAAGCTAGTTTTAGTGCTTGCTATAAGTTAATTAATAAATTGTGAATAAAGTGTTTGTCATAATATTATAAATTCAGTGTTTGCTTTGCAGGGCGAGTTGGCCCTTTAATTTTTTTCTGTCTCAATGACCTTCAGTCCGTAACTTGTATTATATAGATAAAAAATCACTGCTAACGTTACATATTATTTAAGCTAACAATGTCTTCAAATCTTTGGAAGATTAACTTTTTTTAATTGGAACGTGAGATATACGTACAGTATTAAGAAAATATATAAACAAATTAAATTAAAACGTATTTTAACATGTCTTAAAAAAACTTTTTTGGTTTTGCACTGCTAACGTTACATAGATTTTTGCGGCACATTTACTTTTCACATAACTCCTAGTTGGAACATAACTTTTTTAAAAACTTTACGTGTTATGATATTATAACTAATTTTCTAATAGATAAAACTTGAACGGCTAAATTTATTCGCAACAAACATGTTATATTTTAGTTTTTGTTTACTGAACTACTTCCGACCATATTTTTTTTTATCACAACGTTTTATAAAAAGAGCGAAAATTTTCATTTAAAACGACTAAAATTGAATGCCACTGTTTTCAACAGCTACTATAATATGTCATGAACCCCGCAAGACCCCAGTGCTTGCAATATTTGACAAAAAAAAAACTACTTGGTTTACTTTCCCAGAAAATTGGCCATATGTAGATATGAGTAGTCCACTATCAAAAGGCTCTATGCGATTTTTTCCGATATTGAGTTATTGCTGGATTGTGTACCAGTATTTAAAGCATTAAATAAAAAAAAACTCCTTCAAAAGTCTCAATGTTTCATTTATACACTTTTAAAAGTCTTTAGGTTTTATTTACTACATATGTGAAAAATACTGTCTCAAAACTAGCTATGTAAAATATTTAACATTGAATTTGCAAAAATCTGTCATATTAGGCGTATTCGCGTACAGCAATTTGTTACAATTTATTACAATTTTGCAACAAATATCCGCTTTTTCCATTTTTTACGCAAAAAAATTGCAGAAGAGAGGAAAATGAGAGAGAAAAGTGACGTTTATTTTTGTAAGAGGCTGCAAAATTCTGCTGGAGAAATTGTTTCCATCACATTTGTCCACCAGCAAAACAGCTGATGAAAAAACATATGTTTGTAATTTGCGAAAATTGCAAAATTGAAATTCAAATTTAAAAATGTTAAATATGGACGAATTAATTATGAAAGGTGTAAATAAATAACATTTGATTATGTCTGCATCTGTACTTGAGCTAAATTTCGGATGATAACAGCAGCATTGTATGTTTGTTGCTTAATAGTGCAACTCTAATGAACCGTATGCAGATGCGTATGCGTGTGCGTGTCACTGACAGCCGTGTTGCATACCTGTGTTTAAATGAGGCAAACCCCAGTGGCACGGATGTAAATGCACCATACGCATAGAAAATTCGAAGATGATTTCGAACACGCAGCTAAGTTGAAAATTTTCTACTTCTATGCGTTTTCTATGCGTATCGCAGCCAATATTAGGTTGGTTGCTACATCGGTATACATATTTTTTGGTAAAAACTTCGTTAAATTGATTTAAAGTGAAGTAGTGAAAATGTGTTTGCCAGCAGAAGTTTAATTAAAAGGGGTTTTAAATATATTTAGAGATGGTTAATATTAATTATATGTTAATTACTATCTGCATACCCATGTACATAGTACATGAATTTAAATTACATATACATATGTAGTTACCCGTGTGTAAATACATAATTGAAACTTAAATAAGTTTAACTGTAAAAAAATAATTAAGTGAAGTGAATAGGGAGTTTTCGCCAGATTTCTGAGGTTGTGCATATATGCATATATATATATATGTATATATACATATTTGTATTAACCAAAATTTTCAGTCTTATATTCTAAGGCAAAGAAACTGTAATTCTTACAATACATAAAAATCAACGGATAGCAATTTGGCAATATGGCCGCTGTGGTGCAATGGGTTCGTCTGCTATACCGTCCGGACAAAATCCAAAAAAAATTTTTTCTAATTAATTAAAACCAAATTATTGAGTTTTTGGAAATAGCGGTCACTTTTCGGTAGTGGGCGGCTACCCTCCGAGTATATATCTGCCATGAAAAAGCTTCTCACAAAAAATGCATTCGCCGTTCGGAGCCGGCACAAAACTGTAGATCCACCCAATTAGGAAAAACAAAAGGAGCAGCTCGGTCATTAAACTCGCCAGAGTTATAATAGCGCCAGTGTATTATCTATATTATTAATACGCTAACATAAATTTTGTTCCATCTTTTCCGTCGAAACTACTGAACCGATTTTAAAATAAAGAACACCATTAGAAAGGTATTGCTCTCAAATGGAACTGCGCCAATTTTCATGAAAAGAGCAGAAATAGAAAGATAGAAGTACATATGTAGGAGAATTGTGAAGACGATTAACGACAACAACAACAACAAAATAGTAGCAGTGACATTAGCAACAAAAGGAGCAGCATCAACACGAACAACAATAAAATAGTAACAGTGACAATAACAAAAAAAAATTATGCAAAATCTATAGTTGCACCTTAGTCATAAGAAAACATCTAGAAAACTGTCGAATTTCGACAGTAGGCAGCACTCTAGTTATTATTATTATATTATTATTATATTATTATTAATTTGGAATTGATCCACTTCACGGGTTATCATCAAATTAAAAAATAAAACACTAACTTCCCTTTCCAATTACAAATCACGTACCCGAGTGCTACGTTTCTTTTTATACTCAGCTGTACTAGTACACAGAGTATTATAATTTTGATTTCATAACGGTGGATTGTAACATAATGAAATAATCGAGATAGATATAGACTTATATATATCAAAATGATCAGGGTGAAAAGAGAAATCGATTGAGCCATGTCCGTCCGTCCGTCCGTCCGTACGCAGGATAACTCGCGTAAAAATCGAGATATTTTGATGAAATTTGAAATGCAAGTTGGTATCGAGACTGGGACGGTTGGTATTGAAAATGGGCGAAATCGGACCATGACCACGCCCGCTTTTCCTATATAGAAAAAATCGGAAATTTGGTATCTCAGCCACTAATATAGCTAGAGTGATAAACTTTTACCCACGTATTGAGCTCAGGCCCTTATGAAGAAATTTGATGAAGTTTTGGAAAATGGGCGGTGCCACGCCCACTTATTAAGGGTCAAACATTGAAAGTTTTATATGTCATAACTCAGAAACCGTTGAAGATATATCGATGAAATTTGGTATGCGTAATTTGCTTACCTGTACAAATGTTCTGGCGAAAAATTATCAAAATCGGTTGACGGCCACGCCCACTTTTATATATGGGAACTATAAAGGGGCTTAATAAAAACATTTTAAGCGATATCTCTGTCAAATATAAAGATATATCACTGAAATTTTGTGGCAGGAGTCCAACTACGGACATAAAACAAAAAGTACAAAAATTTTGGAAAATGGGCGGTGCCACGCCCACTTATTAAGGGGCAAACATTGAAAGTTTTATATGTCATAACTCAGCAACCGTTAAAGATATATCGATGAAATTTGGTATCCGTAATTTGCTTACTGAGACAAATGTTTTGACGAAAAATTATCAACATCGGTAGACGGCCACGCCCACTTTTATATATGGGTATTATAAAGTGACCTAATAAAACTATTTTAAGCGATATCTCTGTCAAATATAAAGATCTATCACTGAAATTTTGTGGCAGGAGTCCAACGACGGACATAAAACAAAAAGTACAAAAATTTTGGAAAATGGGCGGTGCCACGCCCACTTATTAAGGGGCAAGCATTGAAAGTTTTATATGTCATAACTCAGAAACAGTTGAAGATATATCGATGAAATTTGATATGCGTAATTTTCTTACTTAGACAAATGTTTTGGCGAAAAATTATCAAAATCGGTTGACGGCCACGCCCACTTTTATATATGGGAACTATAAAGGGGCCTAATAAAAAAATTTTAAGCGATATCTCTGTCAAATATAAAGATCTATCACTGAAATTTTGTGGCAGGAGTCCAACTAGGGACATAAAACAAAAAATATAAAAATTTTGGAAAATGGGCGGTGCCACGCCCACTTATTAAGGGGCAAATATTGAAAGTTTATAAGCCATAACTCAGAACCGTTAAAGATATATCGATGAAATTTGGTACGCGTGATATATTTACTTAGCCAAATGTGTGGACGAAAGATTACCAAAATCGGTTGACGACCACGCCCACTTTTATATATGGGTATTATAAAGTGACCTAATAAAAACATTTTAAGCGATATCTCTGTCAAATATAAAGATCTATCACTGAAATTTTGTGACATGAGTTCTACAATAGACCGGAAACAAAAAATAAAAAAGTTTGGAAAATGGGCGTGGCACCGCCTCTTTTTATACAAAGGAATCTACGAGCCTATTACTCGACAAATAACTGAGATATTATGACGAAACTTGGTTTATACACTTTTATAACATGTGTTAATAGACACGCAAAAATGTATTGAAATCGGTTTATGACCACGCCTACTTTTTAACAAAGATATTTCCGGAACACCCTTTTGGAATTTGTAACGTGAAGTCTTTGTAACTAAAAGTCATAGAGGGATGCAATTTTGCACTAACAATAATATTTATATGCTTATTTGGATGATTGATACAAATTTTGAAAATGGGCGTGGCTGCGCCCTGTTTATGCAGCACTCGTGTCATATAAAATACACCCTATATCGAACAAACGCAAACAAACAATGAAAGCATACAGCTGAGTATCTAATGTTCGATTCCACTCGAACTTAGGCTTCCTTACTTGTTTTTAATAATTTCAGTATTCCGTATATACGGAAATAATACTTTCTATCATAATTAATATCAATTCTAAATCGTCATCCATTATACATTTTATTGAATCTTTCGCGAATTGGTAAAATATGTATTTTCAAAAATAACAATGGCGGGAATTGTATATATGTAGTGTAATTGACAGACGCAACCATGCGCATACACTGGAGCAGTCAGAGCCGCACGCAAGAAAACGTTTAGATCAGGGTTTGAATTGCTGACTGTGCTGCGACTAGCTCAGTCTAGTCGCATAGTCGTTTAACAGAAATAACAACTAGCTCATTCGGTTGCTAGTCGTTTTTTTTTTGGCAACTTGACTAGACTACGACTAGGAAAAGTAAACAACTTGACTAGAAAATGAGATAGTCGTTGGCCAACAAACAGCTTGTAACTGTGGCAGCAAATGCGACGGCGCGCAACTTGTAGTTTTTAGTCGCAGTTATTTTCTCAATAAACAACTATGAAAATGTGTATACATGTGGTGCCTCCACCTCAAACTAACTCAACTCTCAACTCTGTTCTATAAAGTTTCTCTTTAATATGTTATCTCTTATTATATGTCTTTTACTTTTTATCATTGACAATGTACATAAATGAACTATGTAACTTTTCATTTTCTATTCCGTTATTAAATAAACGACAGCGAGCCTATGTTTTTTTTGGTCACATAGCGGTCGCTCTCATAACATTGACTGAAAAGCACAAGGTCAATGCAGTGACAGAGCAGCTTTGATGATTAACCAATTTTTAGTCTCGCTCGACTACCAAACCGAACACACGTAAGTTGGAAATTATTTGGATTAGTGTCTACCAAACAAGTGAAGGTAACAACAACACTAAAGTGGTGACCCCGACGTTCCAACCATTTTAAAATAGAGGATTATATTTTTTCGAATTATAATGTCTAAAACGGAAACGGGAACAATGGCCCTGGATAACGGCGCTGGAGGTACATCAGAGCCCCAACAAGAGGCAAAGCAGCAGCCACATGGTTCCACCGACGCAGCAGATAATCCGCAAAGCCTCGCAGCCAGCGCCGACGTCAACGCAGTTACGGTAAAAATTGATATGCCGCCAATCGACCGAAGAAATATCGAGGGCTGGTTTTTAAGCCTCGACTATTGGTTTCCAGCAATGGGCATAAAAAGCGATTCGCAAAAATTTAACACGGTAATGGCAGCACTAGGCCCAAAAACCTTACAAGATTTTTTAACATCGATCGGGAAGATACCAGAACAAGGCCGCTATGAATTTGTAAAACGTCGACTAATAACATTCTGTACCGACAGCCAACAACGTCGGCTTAACCAGATGTTGAACGAAACGCAGTTAGGCGATCAACGTCCCAGTCAGCTCTTCACAGAAATGATGCGATTAGTAGGCGACACCATGAGTGAATCAGCGGTAAAGAACATCTGGGCAAAACGACTTCCAATATACGCACAAGCTGCAGTAGCCGCTTGTTCTGGACCAGCAGCGGAATACTTAAAAATCGCAGACGCCATCGTGGATACCATCAGCTTACAAGTCAATAGCTGCACAGCTGTAAATACACAAACAACGACGACAATACCAAGCGCTCCGCCAGCCAACAGCCAACCGAAGGACCAGTACGCTGAACTATGTGGTGCCATAAACGAATTAACAAAACGCGTAGATAGAATGTACACTGATCGCGGCAGAGAACGCGACCGCCGACAGCTAGGATATCGAGGTCAATCACGCGAACGACGACGTAGCAGAACACCAATGAATCCCGACGAGTGCTGGTATCATCGAAAATTCGGTTCGATTAGCAAGAATTGCCGTCCACCGTGTAAACACCATAAAGGCAGCACGAAAGACGCAACTTCTAAATGAATCGAATCGGTCGCTGGCGATACATACGAGGCGGTCGCCAGCGTTAACCGCTTAACCATCGACGACCGAAAAACCGCCATTTCATTTTTAATCGACACTGGCGCCGACATCTCTGTTTTACCACGTCGCTACTCGCAAGGCGCTAAGCCTACCCCTGTAAAATTATACGCCGCCAATGGTTCACCTATCGCCACGTATGGACAACGATACCTTCGCCTCGACCTTGGGTTACGCAGACCTTTCGAATGGATGTTCACAATAGCCGAAGTACACACACCAATAATCGGCGCGGACCTAATACGTCACTACGGGCTCCTAATCGACCTGAAAAACAGTATTTTAATCGACAAGGAAACAAACGTGAAATCAGCCTGTAAACTGCAAAAGTTAAGCGAAATAGCGTTACGTACTTTCGATGGTACAAGTAAAATAGCTGAACTATTGGAGGAGTTCCAAGACATCACACGCCTACCCGCGACAAACGAACGAAAACTATTTTCAACGCAACATAGAATAGAAACCACTGGTCAACCAGTATTCGCGAGAGTAAGACGTTTAGAGCCACAAAAGTTGCAAGCAGCCAAAGAAGAGTTTGAATTTCTACTACGCCAAGGTATAATTCGCCCATCAAGTAGTAACTACGCTAGCCCACTGCACATGGTGAAGAAAGCGGACGGCTCTTGGCGACCTTGCGGCGATTACAGAAGGCTAAACGCTCAGACTACCCCAGACCGGTATCCTATACCTTATTTACAGGACTTTACAGCAACACTCGACGGTAAGAAAGTCTTCAGCAAAATCGATTTGCAAAAAGCCTACCACCAGCTTCCGATACACCCTGACGATGTACACAAGACGGCGATAACGACCCCATTCGGACTCTACGAGTATCTCTTTATGCCATTCGGCTTACGAAATGCCGCTCAATCCTTCCAACGACTGATACACGAAGCTCTCCGAGGGTTACAGTTCGTATTTGCGTATATCGACGACATACTCGTCGCATCACGGGATGCGGAAGAACATCGCAGCCACTTACGCTTAGTATTCGAACGACTAAGAAAATACGGTTTAGTCATAAACCCAGCCAAATGCGAATTTTGTGTCACCGAAATAAAATTTTTGGGACACTTAATCACAAAACTCGGTATCCGCCCCCTACCCGAACGTGTCGAAGCGATCAAAATATTCGAAAGACCTACAGTAGCTCATCAGCTGAAGAAATTTTTGGCCATGGTAAATTTCTACCACAAATTTCTTCCACACGCCGCGCAATACCAAATGACGCTAACAGAAATGATTCCTGGTAATAAACGAAACGACAAAACACCACTCGAATGGACCAGCAAGCAAATAGAAGCATTCGAAAAATGTAAGCACGAGCTCGCTAACGCCGCCATATTAGCACACCCTCAGCACGATTCCATTTTATCACTCGTCACCGATGCATCAGACCTTGCCGTAGGTGCGGTGCTTAATCAGTTAACAGAAGAAGGCCCACAGCCACTTGGTTACTTTTCCAGAAAGCTCACACCTACAGAACAAAAGTACAGCACGTACGACCGTGAACTACTTGCGATATATAAAGCCATCAAACATTTTAAATACATGCTTGAAGGACGACAATTTCATATATTAACCGACCATAAACCGATTACATTCGCCTTTCGACAAAACAACGAAAAAGCAACACCCCGCCAACAAAGACACCTCGATTTCATCAGCCAGTTTTCTACAGACATCCGACATATAAAAGGCGCTAGCAACCACACAGCCGACCTCCTCTCAAGGATCAACGTTGTCAACGATAAACGCGAAATCGACTATACTTCGATAGCAAAGGCTCAACAAAATGACGACGAACTAAAGCAGTTGATAGGTAATTCAACATCCCTTAACTTCAAGCTTTTAAAAATTCCAGGTGACACGAGCGAATTGTGGTGCGATATATCAACATGTAAGATTCGCCCGTTTATACCAACACCTTTTCGGAGGAATATATTGAACCACGTTCATTCAATGGCACATCCTGGTACGAAAGCCACGGTCAAAATGGTTACCGAACGTTTTATCTGGCCTAATATTCGAAAAGATACCGCCGCATTCGTTCGCAACTGTCTACAGTGCCAAAAGTCGAAAGTAAACCGCCATACCAAAACGCCACTAATGCAATACCAACCGCCAGACCGCCGTTTGGACCATATAAACGTGGACATAATCGGACCACTACCCCTGCACAACGGTCAACGATATTGCCTAACTTTAATCGATCGGTTTACCCGTTGGCCTGAAGCGATACCAATACCAGATATGACGGCCGAGACAGTCGCAAAAGCTTTAATATCAACGTGGGTTGCCAGGTACGGATGTCCGCAATTCATAACGACAGATCAAGGGCGACAGTTTGAATCCCACCTACTCAAACAACTGTTCAGCCTTCTGGGAACAATGCACGTCAGAACGACACCATATCACCCGCAGGCCAACGGCATTATCGAACGTTGGCATAGAGTGCTCAAGGCTTCCATCTTAGCAGCCGGAAAAGATTCATGGACCGAACATCTACCCCTCATTCTTCTAGGCCTCAGAACAGCATACAGGGGCGATTTAAAAGCATCACCAGCCGAACTTCTATATGGTACAACGTTAAAACTCCCAGGCGAATTCGTAGAAGAACAGCGGTCAATGCATACGCCATATGAAGTACTACAGAATCTACATCGATCGATGAAAGCGTTGCAACCAACCCAAACACAATTTCATTCAACCCCAACGCCGTACATACACCCGGACTTAACTAAATGTTCCCACGTCTTCGTGCGAAATGACAGCGTACGCCCTTCACTCACGTCACCTTACGAGGGCCCATTCGAAGTATTACAACGTCACAAAAAATATTTCACAGTCAAGATCAGAGAACGAAAAGTACAAATCAGTATCGACCGCCTAAAACCAGCACACATCTGGCTAGAAGAAAATGAGCCAAACCAAATGAACGAACGTCAAACGCAACGACAAACAGAAAAACCGGCAGACGAATGCATGACGTCAAATAAAGACGACAAAACAGCGCATACATCGAAGTCCACAACAACATCACAAAGGCCCAAACGCATAATACGGAAACCCGTACGTTTCCATTAAACGGGGAGTACTGTGGTGCCTCCACCTCAAACTAACTCAACTCTCAACTCTGTTCTATAAAGTTTCTCTTTAATATGTTATCTCTTATTATATGTCTTTTACTTTTTATCATTGACAATGTACATAAATGAACTATGTAACTTTTCATTTTCTATTCCGTTATTAAATAAACGACAGCGAGCCTATGTTGTTTTTGGTCACATAGCGGTCGCTCTCATAACATTGACTGAAAAGCACAAGGTCAATGCAGTGACAGGGCAGCTTTGATGATTAACCAATTTTTAGTCTCGCTCGACTACCAAACCGAACACACGTAAGTTGGAAATTATTTGGATTAGTGTCTACCAAACAAGTGAAGGTAACAACAACACTAAATACATATACCCGGATACCGGTCAAAATGTGATTGCTCAAACACATTAAAATTACACTACAATATGGGTATCAAACGAAAGGGGGAGGCCCCAGGTTTCATTTGGACGTCGATATATTTCGATAAATTTATCGATAACTGAGTTATCGGTCAAAATGCGATTGCGCAAAAACCTTAATATTACCTTACCATATGGGTATCAAACGAAAGGGGATGGCCCCAGGATTCATTTGAACTTCGATATATTTCGATAAATTTATCGATAACTGAGTTATCGGTCAAAATGCGATTGCGCAAAAACCTTAATATTACCCTTCAATATGGGCATCAAACGAAAGGGGATGGCCCCAGGTTTCATTAGGACTTCGATATATTTCGATAAATTTATCGATAACTGAGTTATCGGTCAAAATGCGATTGCTCAAAAACCTTAATATTACCTTACAATATGGGTATCAAACGAAAGGGGGTGGCCCCAGGTTTCATTTGGACTTCGATATATTTCGATAAATTTATCGATAACTGAGTTATCGGTCAAAATGCGATTGCACAAAAACCTTAATATTACCTTACAATATGGGTATCAAACGAAAGGGGATGGCCCCAGGTTTCATTTGAACTTCGATATATTTCGATAAATTTATCGATAACTGAGTTATCGGTCAAAATGCGATTGCACAAAAACCTTAATATTACCTTACAATATGGGCATCAAACGAAAGGGGATGGCGATCTCTTTTAGCGATGGCAATTTCTAGAATCCGGGTATTGCTTAGCCATGGAATATTTCTGAGGAATATTGGTATCAAATGAAGGAGCATTCCATGGTTTGTACGGGACAAATTGTACGAATTTTTACAGTTTTCGATTTGAATTAAAGGCACACCAAAATGTTAACCAACAGAATATCTGGCGCATTATTACTGTTTGATAATTAGACTGCGGATCTTTATGCAATTGCATATTTTTAAGGAAAAGAGATAGCGATATGGTTCCAAAGAGAAAAATGAAAGTTATTAACAAAATATTCTAAATTTTCATATTTATTTCTGCATATTTTGCATATTGCATATAACTTGCATATTGCATATAACTTGCATATTTGCATATAACTTGCATATTTGCATAATAATTGAGGTTTAGCAGTTTTAATCCGCAAGTTAGAATCTCGCGGAGTTCCCCTAATGGCTTCAATGGCCCTAATAACATAAGCTTTTGAAGGACTTGACGCTACGTCAGGATCATGTGGGCAAATAGTTTTGGTCAAAATTGAAGCTATTTCAAAAAAGAACCTGCTTTTGAAGTCATATTAGGAGTAGCCAAAATACTTTCAGGTGACAACAAAATATTAGAAACTGGAATACAGATTCCCAGTCAATTTTGGAGGTAATATTAAGGTTTTTGTGCAATCGCATTTTGACCGATAACTCAGTTATCGATAAATTTATCGAAATATATCGAAGTCCAAATGAAACCTGGGGCCATCCCCTTTCGTTTGATGCCCATATTGAAGGGTAATATTAAGGTTTTTGCGCAATCGCATTTTGACCGATAACTCAGTTATCGATAAATTTATCGAAATATATCGAAGTCCAAATGATACCTGGGGCCATCCCCTTTCGTTTGATACCCATATTGAAGGGTAATATTAAGGTTTTTGCGCAATCGCATTTTGACCGATAACTCAGTTATCGATAAATTTATCGAAATATATCGAAGTCCAAATGAAACCTGGGGCCATCCCCTTTCGTTTGATACCCATATTGTAAGGTAATATTAAGGTTTTTGTGCAATCGCATTTTGACCGATAACTCAGTTATCGATAAATTTATCGAAATATATCGAAGTCCAAATGAAACCTGGGGCCATCCCCTTTCGTTTGATGCCCATATTGAAGGATAATATTAAGGTTTTTGCGCAATCCCATTTTGACCGATAACTCAGTTATCGATAAATTTATCGAAATATATCGAAGTCCAAATGATACCTGGGGCCATCCCCTTTCGTTTGATGCCCATATTGAAGGGTAATATTAAGGTTTTTGCGCAATCGCATTTTGACCGATAACTCAGTTATCGATAAATTCATCGAAATATATCGAAGTTCAAATGAATCCTGGGGCCATCCCCTTTCGTTTGATACCCATATTGTAAGGTAATATTAAGGTTTTGCGCAATCGCATTTTGACCGATAACTCAGTTATCGATAAATTTATCGAAATATATCGACGTCCAAATGAAACCTGGGGCCTCCCCCTTTCGTTTGATACCCATATTGTAGTGTAATTTTAATGTTTTTGAGCAATCACATTTTGACCGGTATCCGGGTATATGTATACACATTTTCATAGTTGTTTATTGAGAAAATAACTGCGACTAAAAACTACAAGTTGCGCGCCGTCGCATTTGCTGCCACAGTTACAAGCTGTTTGTTGGCCAACGACTATCTCATTTTCTAGTCAAGTTGTTTACTTTTCCTAGTCGTAGTCTAGTCAAGTTGCCAAAAAAAAAAAAAAACGACTAGCAACCGAATGAGCTAGTTGTTATTTCTGTTAAACGACCATGCGACTAGAATGCACAGTCGTATTTATGTTGCTTTGACTACTTGCTAGTCAGCAATTCAAACCCTGGTTTAGATCCGCATACACACACGCATCCGCATACGGCGCATTAGAGTTGGACTATAATGTAGGAAGTCCGCCGGTTACCCTCTGCTAACTTATATGTACATATGTATGTATGTATGTTAATATGCAATGCCAGCAGACAGCCGCAACTCCGAATTTATATGCATATGCACATACATCTTTCTTTGTTAGTAAAATACAATGCAGGCATAATCTACAGCTGAAACTAAGCTAAAGTAATACAAATTTCATATACATTTTTGTAAATATAGGATTTGTATATATTTTGTTAATTCCCATAATTTTAATTTGATCAGCTGTTCATCTTTCCTGCAAGATTTGAATAGATTTGCGTTTTTTTACTTTTTTGGATATTTTTCTCTTGTGGGAGGAAGAATGATATTTGGCGAGATAGAGAGTGATAGAGGCAAACAGAGAAAAGCTGCTGGAAAAAGTACGCGAGTACACCTATTGGTTAAGCTTACAGGTAATAACAAAAAATATTCAAATAAAATAGAGCTTGAGGCCGCAGTGTTTTTTTTTTTTTAATTTGTGGCTTAACATGAAAAATTAACATAGGGATTTTTGGGAGTGTACTACACATATGTACATGTCGCCGTACCATACGAAGACTATCACCGACTTTTTGTGTCTGACGAAAACCAACGCTATACATTTTTGGCTTACGAAAACAATATATATCTATTGCTACTTTGCGTCAGCAAACCGTCGAAAGTGCAACTTTTCGTACAGAATTTTAATTTGCCAGTTTTCGTAAGAAATTTTGGAAGTGCTAGTTTTCGTATGGTACGACGATATGTACACTGAGGGAAAAAGGCAATTGTAAAAATAGCTACCAACGGTGACAATGTTACATTTTTCAATGTCGCCTAATTTCTTGTTGAATCACACTTTTTTTATAGTTAAAGTACATATTTTTCAGTTGGTTTAAATGTAAAATGGTCAATTTAGCAATAGTTCGTAGTTAAAAATAACTTTACAATATAAGCAATTTCATTACAACATCAACATTTCTAATTTCGCATGGCTACATTGGCAACTTAAAGTTGGCATTGTTGATCTGACGTTCAGAAATTTTAACTCTGTATGAATACACTTTCAATTTAAAGTGGGCATTGTTGATCTGACAAATTTCAAATGTAAACAAACGTGTAAGTGGGCAAGTACGCAAAATTAGAAATAAAATTAAATTTGGATCGGGATAAAAAGAAAGAATTGCGGTGTTTTAAAAACTCAAATGTTGTTAATTGTGCGTGTTATGGCATTTATCGCGCTTCAAATCACATACATATTTAATTCGCTTTTTAATCACCCCGATTCTAAACGAAAAATCCACAAGGATTTTTCCGCTTCTCCCTGTTCTCTTATTCTAAACACAAATTCCTTGTGGATTTTTTCGCTTCTCCTTTTCCGGCTATTCTAAATGATGTTCGAAAAAGTGAAAAGCGAATAAGGAAGAAAAGTAGGTATCATGAATGAAAATAAAAGCGAGAATTTATGCCATTATTTTGTGAGATTTTTCACAAGACAATTTTAAGTGAATGTTGAACAAAATGTGAGTGAATATAACTTTTGTTAATAAAAAATACATAATTGAATTAATTATGTACTGGTTTGCTTATTTTTATGACGGAAAGTATAAACAGCAAATAGATATTTTAGTAAGTTTATTGAAGGGGCAGCCGGATATTTCGCGGCTTGTAGGCTGTAGTATCCCTTCCGGTTGTAGTAAGGGTGCTTGTTTTGATATGGAGCGATGATACGGACATGTGTTCCATCAATACATTCAAGGACACTAGAGATGTCGTAGTTTTAAAAACCGCACTTAAAAACTTTCTTTTTCGTCGCTGTTCATAGCTTTATGAATCCAAATCGGATACAACTCATTTTCAGAAATTTCAACAACTTTTAGAACTTTGCTGAAGGTGGATTGAGCCAATCAAACGTCAGAATTTTTTCCAACTCCCGTTTGATATCCGTCTTCAAGCAAAAAAACGGAAGAATGCGCATAGTTTTATTTATGAGAGATTGCAAATAGTTTCTTTGGCTGCTGTGTATGTGATATTAAAATGTCCAATAAATATTTGAACGCAGGTTTATTAATTCTATAGTATTTAATAAAGCTGCAAATTAATAAAATCAATGCAATACTCTCAAAAAACTTTTATTTCCTATAAAGATTCCGTCAAACAGATTCGTACCATCGCGCAATCTTCCTCTTATAGACCTCTGCTACTTTCGAAAAGCAATACCATGTATATTCACTCATAATTTTGTTAAATTTGCAATTTTTTAACAAAAATGCAAAATTTGTGGGGAAATTTCGATACGGGCCAGGCCCCTGAATTTTCGGTTTTTTTTTTTTTATTATTTTAGGGTAGGGGGGTCATATGGATCACTAAAATGCAAACGAAATCTTGTGAAAACTTATAATTTATTAATAATAAATTATTTTTGCGTAGTAGTAGTACATCCTAATGCGTTGGCGGCCTTCGGCTGCGCTTCAAAATTCTCTTTCTGGAGTAAAATCTACGGACCGATCCACAGTTGTTTTGAGTAGAAAAACATTTTGCGTTTGCGGCCTTCGGCCTCGCTTCAAAAAAAATTACCCTCAGCCGGCGGAATTCCCTTTCTGGATTTATATTTCTGGAGCAGTCCACAGCATTTTTGCATAGTGGGGTTTTAAAATTTGTAAAATTAACATTCACATAACATTTCCAGAAAATTTTATTGAAAAATTCTTAGTGGTTTGAAAATAAATACGGCATTCGCATAATATCGAAGGCGACACAGGTAGGCGCATAGGCAAATTCCGAAGTTACTTTTTTATTTACAAAAGTAGAGTGTAATGTAAAAATCAAAGCGAATTCACATCATGGCCCAATAGGAATGGGCCAGTCCCAAGTGAATTCAGGTTTTAACCAAGGCGAAATATCATTTTGACACCACACTACCAAATACAATAACAAAATGCATCGGAAATTTCTGAATCCGCTTATGCGCCTACCTTCCTAGATCTGCCTTGCAACAAAAAAGCTGACTTCGAAAATCCGCTCACATGTTCGAAATTCTGTTCGCCAGTTTTTCTTCTCGCTAGTGAAAGAGAATAGGAGGAAATTTTCCTGGTGAACAAAAAAATCCACAAGGGCTGAGATCCTGGCGGATATTTAGAATCGGGGTGAATATTTCGCTTTGCTGCTGCAAACGGGCGTTTCATTGCGACGCGATATCTACTTGAATAGTTTCAGTTCGGTGTTGAGTTCTGTGGGCATGTCCATTGGCTTGTTTATTGCGGGTGCGCATGAAAATATGACACAATGGATTTATGCCACTACAGCGGGTTCGTTTTTGTACATTGGCGGATTTTGTTCCGGAAATGTGGAAAATCATGCTGCGGATGCTAATGGCAAACTGAAAGGCATATTAATACAGATTGATGGCATGTTATTGGGTGGTTTGGGTCGGCTTTATATTAAGGAACCACGGTCCGAGAAAAATTACTTTTTCGTGGGGGTAGGGGGGCTCTCACAAATCTCAAAACTGAAATCAAAATTTCCTGGAGGCTTATAGTTCACGAGATGGTAGTTGGTTCATAGATATTACCCCAAAAAGAGAGCTCTGCCCACTGGGGGTTATTTTTTTAAAGCGCGGCCGAAGGCCGCCTACGCAAAGAGTATTTTACACGCAAATTACTTTAGCAAGGTATATCTCCTGAACTAAAAGCGTCCGGCAGGTGCGACTTTTGTTTTCGTTTTATCGGACCGTGGTTCTTTAATGTAAAGCCGATAATTTTGGTAGGCAGATGGAAATGTCAGCCAAAATATTATATATTACTAGCGTTTGTTCGGGTTAAGTTAAATTTTTGTAAATTTGTTGGAGTGTGTAATCTATTAAAATAACCCAATGTACATATTTACATAATTTATATATTATATTATATATTTACATATGGTACATACATACATATGTGTTTATTTAAATAAATAAAAAATAAATTCTACAACAAATATTCTACGTTTTTAAATTGAAAGTGTTATTGTTAACCCATCAATAAAAGCGCGTTTACTTAACATTCAAACAATTTCAAATTGGCATTTCAATTTTGATTGAACTAATCCTCACTTTAAAATAACAACGATACCTACTTCACATCAACGTATTATTGTTAACCCATCAATAAAAGCGCTTTTACCTAACATCACAATAATTTCAAATTGACATTTCAATTTTGTTTCAAATAATCTTCACTTTAAAATAACTACGATACCTACTTTGCATCAACCAATAAAACGTTGAATTAAAATTTTATTTGTTCTTTCATAATGGAACGTGTTTACATTATTATTTAAATCCTGATGCATTATCCACTCACATGATATGTAAAATTGACAATCGTGATAGTCATATTAAATATAAATGCGGTTGTTTTCATTGTAATATTTGTAAAATCGGAAAATATCAATTAATATAGTCAATGCAACAATTTTCAAGGTAGGCTGACTATCATGACTGTTTTTTGTTGAGTTGATGTCGTTTTTGTTCGATATACGTTGTTTTTCCTCAGTGTACATATATGAACAACTGTTAAGCCCACAAATATTTACCATTTGTATTATTTTTAATAAAAAGGTGAAAATATATCAATACAAAATTCTTTCTTTATTTGCGTCAATTAACATTAACTCATAAGAAAGGACTCGTTTTAATTGCAACAATTGGATCGCGGGGTGTCTCCTCTTTTGCCTAAATAACTTTTTCAACTGGAGTCTGTATTTAACGAATTTTAGTGCAAATGAATTTATTCCAGGGACCGGGATTTGTATTCCTTTTAAAATAAAAATCCATTAAAAAAATAATTCCATCCTTTTATTTTATAAAATTATGCCCATCCTTTTATTTTATAAGGATAGAATAAAAATCATTTGTCAATAACTAATGCACCGCTTCACAGTGCCGCGACTCCATACAAATGATGGACAAAAATAGAAGGAGTGGTCAGAATTGGCTGGAACTTCACACCTATAAGTATTATGCCATCCTAATTTCAAAAATGATCGGTTTTTCGGTACCGGTTACTCATTTCGAGAAAACCGAGTTTTTCTTGCATTTTTATATGAAAATAGTCATTGTGAACATGTGTTGATATAAGTGGAAGCAGTCATCAGAATGGCCTGAAACTTTACACCTCAAAGGACTATATCACACCAATTTCACAAAATAAATACGTTTTTCAGCATCTGTTACCAGTTAATTAAAAACAATTTTTTTTTACAATTTTTTAAAAAGGTAAAAATAACTCATAATCATCGTAGATATATGTTTATAAAAACCGAAATAGTATTCAGAACTTGTTGAAACTTCACACCTAAAAGAACCAAGCCATGCTTATTTCAAAAATGAAATTAATTTTTCGGTATCGAGTACTCATTAAAAAAAAAAACCATTTTTTTTACATTACTATATGAAAGACAAATAAGGCATAATCATTGCTGATTGTGGTGTTTACGAAAACATGAAGGAGTTGTCAGAATTTATTGAAACTTTACATCTGAAGTGTCTATATTACTCTAATTTTAATAAATAATAGCTTAAAATAACTAAAAAACACGCTTTAATCTTAAAAATCGTACTAAAAATTGAGAAATAATTTAATTAGAAACAAAATGATGAACGAAAATATAAGTATTTAAGGAAAAGCGTGGGGTGCTCAGTATGTCAAAAAATATTTAAAATCGGTGTTTTTTTACTAATAATTTTATTTTGACTTTTTTGAGATTTCATATATCGTACTCTTTAATTTCGCAACTAGGTATATTTTTGTACTAGTTGTACGAATCGAATATTTTCATGTTCAAATATTATTGAGCACCCCCACGCTTTTCCTTAAATACTTATATTTTCGTTCATCATTTTGTTTCTAATTAAATTATTTCTCAATTTTTAGTACGATTTTTAAAATTAAAGCGTGTTTTTTAGTTTTTTTAAGCTATTATTTATTTTTAACTTTTTAGTGAAATTTTTCATTAAAGGATGTTTTATGCGGACGCAAGAATAAAAGTAAAAAGAAGTCTGATGGGATGTGGTGTTCTCCGAAATAGATCTACATACATATGTGTTTATAACTTCTACCAAAAATCCCAATATGCAGTGAAGTAAACTAGCTTATTATGCAATAATTTCCAAACCCTTTTATTCAAGGTTTTCCAAACTAGTTTGGAAATACAAAATTTCCCAAACGTTTTGTTATGTTTTACAATCAGAAGGTGAAGAGGAGGGCTTTGTTCAGAAACTCAGTTTGAAGCGCAATTTGCTTTTGTAGTACAAGCAGAGCGTTCATTAACGCAAATGTTTCATCAAGCGTCGCTCATCACAATCATCAAAAATATGTATGTATATCATAGATGGCCAAAACTATCACATTCAAACATTTCTATTTTATGAAGCGATGAGAGAATGAGGAGAATAAGTCGCTCACGCGTCTCGTCAAAACAATGTTGCCAACATTTCCAATTTATGCGGAAAAGGGAATTTTAAGTAGAAGGGACTATTTATAATGCAAATAGTGCGATAAGTAAATTTTTTGACCGTAATGCTAAACGGCTTAACACACATATCGATTAAAATATGATTTAAAATTAAATAATAAGTAGTGAAAAAGTTTATTCATCCTTTTCTTACTATTTTATATAAATTGTATACATATATGGTTATGGTTTCCGTGATTATAAAAAAAATTAATAAAATCATCGCTAAGGATATACTCGAAAATTCGGCTCGGTATGTACTATGTACACATATCTCATTAACTCAATATTCGGGAACTCAGATAATTAACTTAAGCAAGAATAAAAAAAATATGTAATAATAAAATGGATAAATATTTAGCTTAAGCGATAATCGAATATTCGCAAGACCCAAAGCAATCATGTAAGAGGCTGTTTTAACTTGTTTGCTCCAATTTGGTTTATAAATCGTATTGGGAAGTTCTGCTTTCAACGCTCCTTTTAATCGCAAAACCAAACTTTCTCTCTCCATATTTAACCTTACGATTACCAGAGATTTTTATGTACGTGGTTTACCAATACCCACCCGGGTGACCCATATACATTTTCTTACATTACGGGCGCTTTCGCGTGCTTTAACTTTTTATTGTCCAAACATATTTATTACTATTGTAAAATGTAAGCCTGTGAATGATTAAAAATATTTAATTTAACTATATTTGGTGAAATTAAGCCAACAAAAACAAAAAACACCCCGTAATGGATGTATATAAAGTAAAAAATTCAAAATTTTGAAACCTAAGGCAAAGGTTGAGTGAATACTACGATTAAGACACATTAATTATCTACTTGAATATGGCGTTGAAGCATTAAAATCCAAAATAACATTATTAAAAAAAAATCGATCAAAACAAGGCGAGCGAGTTGTGAAGGACTTTGTTGACCCGTAAAAGGATTCCTGTAGAAATATCGCCATATATACCTTTTGATGTGTAAACATCTTTGCTGTAGCTACGAGTAATTTCGAAAAACAGGTAAAGTTTACGCGTAAACATGTAAATGCGTAAACGCGTAAACATGTAAATGCGTAAATGCGTAAACCGTAAATGACCTTGGCATTGTCAGTGGTAGGTAGGTAGCTAGGCATGTACTTACAAATGCTTGCATGCATAGCCGTGCAAATGCGAAGTTGTTGTTGTTTTCTGCAACAATGCGACAAATAGGCAAAATAAAAGGGACCAACCTGTTTGAACATGTATGCAAATGTATGGATATGCATACCTCTCTAATTTTCTGAGCAACATTGGTATCAAATGAAAGGTTTTGAGCAGGCCTTCTACATGGAGCTCTATTCTTTATGATTCCTAGGACGGGTCCGGAGATATGGGTCAAAACGAGGACCCGGATGATCTTGCATGTTTCTGAGCAACATTGGTATCAAATGAAAGGTTTTGAGCAGGCCTTCTACATGGAGCTCTATTCTTTATGATTCCTAGGATGGGTCCGGAGATATGGGTCAAAACGAGGACCCGGATGATCTTGCATATTTCTGAGCAACATTGGTATCAAACAAAAGGTTTGTAGAGCGTCAAATGTAGTTACACAAGCGCAAACATACATACGTAATAAATTTCCATACATTGTATTGTCACGCGCTGGCGCTGACTACTTAGTCAGCCCCACACAAATTGTAATGTACACAAAATTGCTGACGCTGCCATTCTCACGCTTCCAATGTTATTCTAAGCCTAAGCGCTCATAGGAGCATACATATGTACATGTACGTAGGTACATGTACATATGTACAATATACCGTGGGAAAGAGTCCCATTATTTTTAAGTACTTAGTGTAAATATGTATCATAGTAAATAAGTAGTACATAAGAGCAAATATTGTATAAAAGGCAAAATTCTTGATAATAAAATTGAATTCGTTTTTAGCAACCAAAGTGAGACGTTGTTTCAATTAATACATGGCGACCCTTGCCAGATAAAGTCCCGGCGAATTAATTCGCCTTCCCTTTGTCTGAGCGGCAAGATAGCCACCAGGACAACATGATATGATTTGTGCTTTGAATTGATATCGTATCCTTGTTGAGCAAGAAGAAGCAATAACAAACAGCTTGGTACACGAAACAGCAACAACAGCAGGGCAGATACAGCAGCAGCAGCGGCAACAGCAGAACACTAACGTCAAAGGGCCGAGCGAAGAAAGGAACATAACATTAATTTTCTGACCAGCAGCAGCAGCCATAGAATTTAGAGTTAATGTATTTTATTTAATACACACGTATATATATTAACACACCTTGTGGCAATCTAATGGCTGCCTACTCAGTGGCGATAATCGAAAGATTTTCGCCTACAATTTTTTTTCTCTTCTTTACTAACAAACTCGATGGTCAACCAACAAGAGGTTGACGAAATATTTGAAAGGTGGTCGAGATTCTTTATAGAAAGAACTCAACAACCACCAGAAAGCAATAGGCCAGGTCCTTTGCCGATAACAATTGAGGAGTATCGGCAAAGACAACAAACTAACAGAAGGGTGGAGGAACCCAAAATTCCGAAGCCCATAGCCTTCAGGCGAAAGAGGGGTGGCAAGAAGTATAACATGCGAAAAGCTCTTGCCATCACCCACGAGAAAATTAACCTTGCAACCAGTATTGAGGAAAAGAAGGAATTAAAAAATAAGTTGAAAAAAAATAAGAAAAATGTTTAAATAAAGAAAAAAAATAATATAAATAAATATAAATAAAATAAAAAGTGGAAATGTCTTTTGTTCTTTTCAAGCATGTCTAGATCTAGAAACCCAATTACTGATTTATCTAGCGGAGTGGAAGTGAGAGATTTGAGAGATTACGACAGGGAATTAGAATGGTTGCGAAGATTTTGGCGTCGCATAGGAATGACTAGGGAACCGACTATGGAGGACGTTATTAACCCTACAACACAAGCAGAAGAAATTAATCGAATGGGTGAAGTTTTCGGCATTCCAAGATACCATTGAGATTTTTTTTACAAATAAGCAAATATGGGTGGCAAAACATCCATGATTGACAAACCAAATGCCAATGTGGTTAATTCCATTGAAGTGGTTGATCATACTGAATCCTTGGATTCAATTAAATTCATTTTACTCGTTATTGCAATCATTAGTTGCATCAATTTATTTTTGAAAATATACTCTACCCACAACAAAATTCTGAAAAAGAGATACATTTCTCGCGCTAACGATCTAGATAAAGTCTAAACAGATTTTATTTCTTTTTCTATTTCATTATTTTTCAATGGCCAAATGGGAAATAATTCTTAAAACACTCATTGAAGAAAAAACCACGGCAGAAAAAGCATATAAATGCATAAACAACAAGTAAGGAAGCCTAAGTTCGAGTGGAATCGAACATTAGATACTCAGCTGTATGCTTTCATTGTTTGTTTGCGTTTGATGGAAACACGGTGGACTTAATATAAAGCGAGTGCTGCATAAAGTGGGCGTAGTCACGCCCATTTTCTAAATTTTTATCAGTCATCCAACTAAGCATATCAATATTATACTTTGTGCAAAATTTCATTCCTTTATGACTTCTAGTTACAAAGATGTCATGTTACAAATTCCCAAAGGGTGTTCCAGAAATATCTTTCTTAAAAAGTAGGCGTGATCATAAACCGATTTCAATAAATTTTTGCGTGTCTATTAACACAAGTTATAAAAGTGTATAAACCAAGTTTCGTCATAATATCTCAATTATTTGTCGAGTTATAGGCTAAGAAATCTCGTATATCCCTTTGTGTAAAAAGAGGCGGTGCCACGCCCATTTTCCAAAATTTTTCTATTTGTTGTTTCCGGTCTATTGTGGAAGTCATGCCACAAAATTTCAATGACAGATCTTTATATTTGACAGAGATATCGCTTAAAATGTTTTTATTAGGCCCCTTTATAGTTCTCATATATAAAAGTGGGCGTGGTCGTCAACCGATTTCGCTAAAATTTTGAGCGTGTATTACCACAAGTAATGAAAGTGTACACACCAAGTTTCGTCATTATATATAAATTATTTGTCGAGTTATGGGCTCAGAAATCTCGTATATTCCTGTTTATAAAAAGAGGCGGTGCCACGCCCATTTTCCAAAATTTTTGTGTTTTTCGTTTTATATCTGCAGTTGGACTCCTGCTATAAAATTTCAATGATATATCTTTATATTTGACAGAGATATCGCTTAAAATGCTTTTATTAGGTCACTTTATAAGACCCATATATAAAAGTGGGCGTGGCCCTAAACCGATTTCGGAAATTTTTCGTCCAAATATTTGACTAAGTAAGTATATCTCGCGTACCAAATTTCATCGATATATCTTCAACGGTTTCTGATTTATGACTCATAAAACTTCCAATGTTTGCCCCTTAATAAGTGGGCGTGGCACCGCCCATTTTCCAAAATTTTTGTGTTTTTCGTTTTATGTCCGCAGTTGGACTTACGCGACAAAATTTCAATGATAGATCTTTATATTTGACAGAGATATCGCTTAAAATGTTTTTATTAGGTCACTTTGTAATATACATATATAAAAGTGGGCGTGGCCGTCAACCGATTTTAACTATTTTCCGTCCAAACGTATGCCTAAGTAAGCAAATTACGCGTACCAAATTTTGTCGATATATCTTCAATGGTTTCTGAGTTATGACATATAAAACTTTCAAGGTTTGACCCTTAATAAGTGGGCGTGGCACCGCCCATTTTCCAAAATTTCATCAAATTTCTTCCTAGGGGCCTGAGCTCAACACGTGGGTAAAATTTCATCGCTCCAGCTATATTAGTGACTGAGATACCAAATTTCCGATTATTTCTATATAGGAAAAGTGGGCGTGGTCATGGTCCGATTTCGCCCATTTTCAATACCAACCGTCCCAGTTTCGATACCAACTTGCATTTCAAATTTCATCAAAATATCTCAATTTTTGCGCGAGTTAGAGTGTTTACAGACGGACGGACAGACGGACAGACGGACGGACGGACAGACGGACGGACGGACGGACGGACATGGCTAAATCGATTTCTCTTTTCACCCTGATCATTTTGATATATATAAGTCTATATCTATCTCGATTATTTCACTCTGTTACAATCCACCGTTATGTGATTAAAACTATAATACTCTGTGTACTAGTACAGCTGAGTATAAAAATATAACAATAACAAGTAAGGAAGCCTAAGTTCGAGTGCAATCGAACATTAGATACTCAGCTGTATGCTTTCATTGTTTGTTTGCGTTTGTTCGATATAGGGTGTATTTTATATGAAACGAGTGCTGCATAAACAGGGCGCAGCCACGCCCATTTTCAAAATTTATATCAATCATCCAAATAAGCATACAAATATTATTGTTAGTGCAAAATTTCATCCCTCTATGACTTTTAGTTACAAAGACTTCACGTTACAAATTCCAAAAGGGTGTTCCAGAAATATCTTTGTTAAAAAGTAGGCGTGGTCATAAACCGATTTCAATACATTTTTGCGTGTCTATTAACACATGTTATAAAAGTGTATAAACCAAGTTTCGTCATAATATCTCAATTATTTGTCGAGTTAAAGGCTAAGAAATCTCATATATCCCTTTGTCTAAAAAGAGGCGGTGCCACGCCCATTTTCCAAACTTTTTTATTTTTTGTTTCCGGTCTATTGTAAAACTCATGTCACAAAATTTCAATGAATTATCTTTATATTTCACATAGATATCGCTTAAAATGGTTTTATTAGGTCACTTTATAATACACATATATAAAAGTGGGCGCGGTCGTCAACCGATTTTGGTAATTTTTCGTCCACACATTTGGCTAAGTAAATATATCACGCGTACCAGATTTCATCGATATATCTTTAACGGTTTCTGAGTTATGGCTTATTAAACTTTCAATATTCGCTCCTTAATAAGTGGGCGTGGCACCGCCCATTTTCCAAAATTTTTGTAGTTTTTGTTTTATGTCCATAGTTGGACTCCTGCCACAAAATCTCAGTGATTGATCTTTATATTTGACAGAGATATCGCTTAAAATGTTTTTATTAGGCCCCCTTATATTTCCTATATATAAAAGTGGGCGTGGCCGTCAACCGATTTTGATAATTTTTCGCCAAAACATTTGACTAAGTAATTATATTACGCGTACCGAATTTCATCGATATATCTTCAACGGTTTCTGAGTTATGACTCATAAAACTTTCAATGTCTGCCCCTTAATAAGTGGGCGTGGCACCGCCCATATTCCAAAATTTTTGTGTTTTTTGTTTTATGTCCATAGTTGGACTCATGCGACAAAATTTCAATGATAGATCTTTATATTTGACAGAGATATCGCTTAAAATGGTTTTATTAGGTCACTTTATAATACACATATATAAAAGTGGGCGTGGCCGTAAACCGATTTTGATAATTTTTCGTCAAAACATTTGTCTATGTAAGCAAATTACGCGTACCAAATTTCATCGATATATCTTCAACGGTTTCTGAGTTATGACATATAAAACTTTCAATGTTTGACCCTTAATAAGTGGGCGTGGCACCGCCCATTTTCCAAAACTTCATCAAATTTCTTCATAAGGGCCCGAGCTCAATACGTGGGTAAAATTTTAAAACTCTAGCTATATTAGTGGCTGAGATACCAAATTTCCGATTTTTTCTATATAGGAAAAGTGGGCGTGGTCATGGTCCGATTTCGCCCATTTTCAATACCAACCGTCCCAGTCTCGATACCAACTTGCGTTCCAAATTTCATCAAAATATCTCAATTTTTGCGCGAGTTAGAGTGTTTACAGACGGACGGACGGACGGACGGACGGACAGACGGACGGACGGACGGACGGACGGACGGACGGACGGACGGACGGACATGGCTCAATCGATTTCTCTTTTCACCCTGATCATTTTGATATATATAAGTCTATATCTATCTCGATTATTTCATTCTGTTACAATCCACCGTTATGTGATTAAAACTATAATACTCTGTGTACTAGTACAGCTGAGTATAAAAACGGAAACAGTAAGAAAACACCTCAAAGCAATACTAGATTCATTAAATAATTTAGGTGAAGTGATACGCAAAGTTAACAATCAACTCACTGCAGCTCACCAATTGGAGGCATACTAAATATTTTCCTTTGTTAGAGACAAACTAGTATCTTCACTAGCAAGATACAATATTGATGCATTAGTACCAAACACATACGAAAGTACTATAACACTCGACTTTAGCATTTTATTAACAGAACCAGAAGAAATAGAAAAAGACAAAATGCCACAAACAGTGGTAGAGTTCATTAAAACGGCTTCATCAATTCTGCCTGAATTTGATGGTAAGCCGGAAAATCTGCATAGTTTTTTAGATGCAATTGAAATTCTCGATCAGATCAAGGATACGCATGAAGCGTTAGCGATATCCATTATAAAAACTAAACTTAAAGGTACTGCACGAAATTACATCAGTACTGAAAATACAATACAACAAGTTAAACTAAAATTGCAAACTTCAATTAAAGGCGAGTCAGTGGAAGTATTGACTGCAAAGCTTTTGAATATTCAACAGCGCAGTAAAACAGCTAATCAATACACTACTGAAATAGAGAAGCTAACAAAGTCATTGGAAGGAGCATATATATCTGATGGGCTTACCTCAGACTTGGCAAGCAAATATTCTACACAAGCAGCTGTAAAAGCCATGTGTAAGAATTGCTCAAACGAAAAAGTAAAAATGATAATGCGAGCAGGAACGTTCACTTCCATGAACGAAGCTATCTCTAAATTCACAAATAGCTGCACTGAAGTAACTGGAAACCCAAACTCATTACTTCACATCCGCCAACAAAACTATTACCGCGGTAGCTTCCGTCGAAGTTATCAAAGTAATAATAACAGAAGTAACCAAAGACGCGCGTTTCCCACGCGCTACAATTATAACAATAACAATAACATGCAAAGGCGAGACTATAGAAACCAAACACGCTCAAATGCTCGCAATAACAACAACAATAACAATAACAATACAAACAGCACACGAAACATACGTAGCTACGATCAACAGGAAAACCAGCAGACTCCACTTCAACAGTAGAGAGAAAAATTTTTGTATTCAATTTACATTTGAACAGCTACATATCTTCCAAGTCAACATTAAATAACTCATTTTCTACTCTCCTAGTAGACACAGGAGCAGATATATCTATTATTAAGAAGGGTCAAATTCAGAATGATGTTTCAATTGATAATTCACAAAAAACAGATTTAAAAGGCATTGGTCAGGGTATAACAAGTACCCTCGGAACAGTTAAAGCAGATTTGAAGGGTGACGATCTTTTGATTCGACATAAATTTCACATCGTAGAAGATGATTTCCCAATCCCATGTGACGGAATTTTGGGACTAGATTTCATTAAAAAATATAATTGCATTTTGGACTATCAAAATAATAAAGATACTTTGATATTACGTCCATATGATTTCCCAGAAGATATAGCAATTCGAATGACAAATGAGCCAACAATCAATAGTATATCAGTACCAGCAAGATCAGAAGTAATTAGACAAATTAAAATTAATAATAATAACGATTTATTTATACCACATCAACAATTAGCCGAAGGCATTTTTATTGCCAATTCAATAGTGAACCCAAATCAAGCATTTGTTAGAATTATTAATACAACAGATAAAAATGCAACTATTCAAAATTACAATATTAATACAGAAAATTTAGAAGACTACATAATTGTAAAAAATAAACAGAAAAATGAAGAAAACAATAAAGAAAAACTGGAAAGATTAAATAAAAATTTTACCTTATGGTCTCAAAGTAGCACCAAACTCATTTCAGAGAATGATGACTTTGGCATTCGCAGGTCTAAAGCCATCACAAGCATTCTTATACATGGATGACTTAGTAGTATTAGGATGTTCCGAAAATCATATGATTAAAAATTTAAAAGACGTATTCGCAACTTGCAGAAAATATAATTTAAAATTACACCCAGGAATCAATCGCACAACCAATAAAATCAAACAGAAATATTATTGGAAAAATATGAAAAATGAAATAAAAAATCATATTAAAAAATGCATTCAATGCAATAAAAACAAAATAATCATTGCTGATTGTGGTGTTTACGAAAACATGAAGGAGTTGTCAGAATTTATTGAAACTTTACATCTGAAGTGTCTATATTACTCTAATTTTAATAAATAATAGCTTAAAATAACTAAAAAACACGCTTTAATCTTAAAAATCGTACTAAAAATTGAGAAATAATTTAATTAGAAACAAAATGATGAACGAAAATATAAGTATTTAAGGAAAAGCGTGGGGTGCTCAGTATGTCAAAAAATATTTAAAATCGGTGTTTTTTTACTAATAATTTTATTTTGACTTTTTTGAGATTTCATATATCGTACTCTTTAATTTCGCAACTAGGTATATTTTTGTACTAGTTGTACGAATCGAATATTTTCATGTTCAAATATTATTGAGCACCCCCACGCTTTTCCTTAAATACTTATATTTTCGTTCATCATTTTGTTTCTAATTAAATTATTTCTCAATTTTTAGTACGATTTTTAAAATTAAAGCGTGTTTTTTAGTTTTTTTAAGCTATTATTTATTTTTAACTTTTTAGTGAAATTTTTCATTAAAGGATGTTTTATGCGGACGTAAGAATAAAAGTAAAAAGAAGTCTGATGGGATGTGGTGTTCTCCGAAATAGATCTACATACATATGTGTTTATAACTTCTACCAAAAATCCCAATATGCAGTGAAGTAAACTAGCTTATTATGCAATAATTTCCAAACCCTTTTATTCAAGGTTTTCCAAACTAGTTTGGAAATACAAAATTTCCCAAACGTTTTGTTATGTTTTACAATCAGAAGGTGAAGAGGAGGGCTTCGTTCAGAAACTCAGTTTGAAGCGCAATTTGCTTTTGTAGTACAAGCAGAGCGTTCATTAACGCAAATGTTTCATCAAGCGTCGCTCATCACAATCATCAAAAATATGTATGTATATCATAGATGGCCAAAACTATCACATTCAAACATTTCTATTTTATGAAGCGATGAGAGAATGAGGAGAATAAGTCGCTCACGCGTCTCGTCAAAACAATGTTGCCAACATTTCCAATTTATGCGGAAAAGGGAATTTTAAGTAGAAGGGACTATTTATAATGCAAATAGTGCGATAAGTAAATTTTTTGACCGTAATGCTAAACGGCTTAACACACATATCGATTAAAATATGATTTAAAATTAAATAATAAGTAGTGAAAAAGTTTATTCATCCTTTTCTTACTATTTTATATAAATTGTATACATATATGGTTATGGTTTCCGTGATTATAAAAAAAATTAATAAAATCATCGCTAAGGATATACTCGAAAATTCGGCTCGGTATGTACTATGTACACATATCTCATTAACTCAATATTCGGGAACTCAGATAATTAACTTAAGCAAGAATAAAAAAAATATGTAATAATAAAATGGATAAATATTTAGCTTAAGCGATAATCGAATATTCGCAAGAGCCAAAGCAATCATGTAAGAGGCTGTTTTAACTTGTTTGCTCCAATTTGGTTTATAAATCGTATTGGGAAGTTCTGCTTTCAACGCTCCTTTTAATCGCAAAACCAAACTTTCTCCCTCCATATTTAACCTTACGATTACCAGAGATTTTTATGTACGTGGTTTACCAATACCCACCCGGGTGACCCATATACATTTTCTTACATTACGGGCGCTTTCGCGTGCTTTAACTTTTTATTGCCCAAACATATTTATTACTATTGTAAAATGTAAGCCTGTGAATGATTAAAAATATTTAATTTAACTATATTTGGTGAAATTAAGCCAACAAAAACAACAAACACCCCGTAATGGATGTGTATAAAGTAAAAAATTCAAAATTTTGAAACCTAAGGCAAAGGTTGAGTGAATACTACGATTAAGACACATTAATTATCTACTTGAATTTGGCGTTGAAGCATTAAAATCCAAAATAACATTATTAAAAAAAAATCGATCAAAACAAGGCGAGCGAGTTGTGAAGGACTTTGTTGACCCGTAAAAGGATTCCTGTAGAAATATCGCCATATATACCTTTTGATGTGTAAACATCTTTGCTGTAGCTACGAGTAATTTCGAAAAACAGGTAAAGTTTACGCGTAAACATGTAAATGCGTAAATGCGTAAACCGTAAATGACCTTGGCATTGTCAGTGGTAGGTAGGTAGCTAGGCATGTACTTACAAATGCATGCATGCATAGCCGTGCAAATGCGAAGTTGTTGTTGTTTTCTGCAACAATGCGACAAATAGGCAAAATAAAAGGGACCAACCTGTTTGAACATGTATGCAAATGTATGGATATGCATACCTCTCTAATTTTCTGAGCAACATTGGTATCAAATGAAAGGTTTTGAGCAGGCCTTCTACATGGAGCTCTATTCTTTATGATTCCTAGGACGGGTCCGGAGATATGGGTCAAAACGAGGACCCGGATGATCTTGCATGTTTCTGAGCAACATTGGTATCAAATGAAAGGTTTTGAGCAGGCCTTCTACATGGAGCTCTATTCTTTATGATTCCTAGGATGGGTCCGGAGATATGGGTCAAAACGAGGACCCGGATGATCTTGCATATTTCTGAGCAACATTGGTATCAAACAAAAGGTTTGTAGAGCGTCAAATGTAGTTACACAAGCGCAAACATACATACGTAATAAATTTCCATACATTGTATTGTCACGCGCTGGCGCTGACTACTTAGTCAGCCCCACACAAATTGTAATGTACACAAAATTGCTGACGCTGCCATTCTCACGCTTCCAATGTTATTCTAAGCCTAAGCGCTCATAGGAGCATACATATGTACATGTACGTAGGTACATGTACATATGTACAATATACCGTGGGAAAGAGTCCCATTATTTTTAAGTACTTAGTGTAAATATGTATCATAGTAAATAAGTAGTACATAAGAGCAAATATTGTATAAAAGGCAAAATTCTTGATAATAAAATTGAATTCGTTTTTAGCAACCAAAGTGAGACGTTGTTTCAATTAATACATGGCGACCCTTGCCAGATAAAGTCCCGGCGAATTAATTCGCCTTCCCTTTGTCTGAGCGGCAAGATAGCCACCAGGACAACATGATATGATTTGTGCTTTGAATTGATATCGTATCCTTGTTGAGCAAGAAGAAGCAATAACAAACAGCTTGGTACACGAAACAGCAACAACAGCAGGGCAGATACAGCAGCAGCAGCGGCAACAGCAGAACACTAACATCAAAGGGCCGAGCGAAGAAAGGAACATAACATTAATTTTCTGACCAGCAGCAGCAGCCATAGAATTTAGAGTTAATGTATTTTATTTAATACACACGTATATATATTAACACACCTTGTGGCAATCTAACGGCTGCCTACTCAGTGGCGATAATCGAAAGATTTTCTCCTACAATTTTTTTTTCTCTTCTTTACTAACAAACTCGATGGTCAACCAACAAGAGGTTGACGAAATATTTGAAAGGTGGTCGAGATTCTTTATAGAAAGAACTCAACAACCACCAGAAAGCAATAGGCCAGGTCCTTTGCCGATAACAATTGAGGAGTATCGGCAAAGACAACAAACTAACAGAAGGGTGGATGAACCCAAAATTCCGAAGCCCATAGCCTTCAGGCGAAAGAGGGGTGGCAAAAAGTATAACATGCGAAAAGCTCTTGCCATCACCCACGAGAAAATTAACCTTGCAACCAGTATTGAGGAAAAGAAGGAATTAAAAAATAAGTTGAAAAAAATAAGAAAAATGTTTAAATAAAGAAAAAAAATAATATAAATAAATATAAATAAAATAAAAAGTGGAAATGTCTTTTGTTCTTTTCAAGCATGTCTAGATCTAGAAACCCAATTACTGATTTATCTAGCGGAGTGGAAGTGAGAGATTTGAGAGATTACGACAGGGAATTAGAATGGTTGCGAAGATTTTGGCGTCGCATAGGAATGACTAGGGAACCGACTATGGAGGACGTTATTAACCCTACAACACAAGCAGAAGAAATTAATCGAATGGGTGAAGTTTTCGGCATTCCAAGATACCATTGAGATTTTTTTTACAAATAAGCAAATATGGGTGGCAAAACATCCAAGATTGACAAACCAAATGCCAATGTGGTTAATTCCATTGAAGTGGTTGATCATACTGAATCCTTGGATTCAATTAAATTCATTTTACTCGTTATTGCAATCATTAGTTGCATCAATTTATTTTTGAAAATATACTCAACCCACAACAAAATTCTGAAAAAGAGATACATTTCTCGCGCTAACGATCTAGATAAAGTCTAAACAGATTTTATTTCTTTTTCTATTTCATTATTTTTCAATGGCCAAATGGGAAATAATTCTTAAAACACTCATTGAAGAAAAAACCACGGCAGAAAAAGCATATAAATGCATAAACAAAAATATAACAATAAAAACGGAAACAGTAAGAAAACACCTCAAAGTAATACTAGATTCATTAAATAATTTAGGTGAAGTGATACGCAAAGTTAACAATCAACTCACTGCAGCTCACCAATTGGAGGCATACCAAATATTTTCCTTTGTTAGAGACAAACTAGTATCTTCACTAGCAAGATACAATATTGATGCATTAGTACCAAACACATACGAAAGTACTATAACACTCGACTTTAGCATTTTATTAACAGAACCAGAAGAAATAGAAAAAGACAAAATGCCACAAACAGTGGTAGAGTTCATTAAAACGGCTTCATCAATTCTGCCTGAATTTGATGGTAAGCCGGAAAATCTGCATAGTTTTTTAGATGCAATTGAAATTCTCGATCAGATCAAGGATACGCATGAAGCGTTAGCGATATCCATTATAAAAACTAAACTTAAAGGTACTGCACGAAATTACATCAGTACTGAAAATACAATACAACAAGTTAAACTAAAATTGCAAACTTCAATTAAAGGCGAGTCAGTGGAAGTATTGACTGCAAAGCTTTTGAATATTCAACAGCGCAGTAAAACAGCTAATCAATACACTACTGAAATAGAGAAGCTAACAAAGTCATTGGAAGGAGCATATATATCTGATGGGCTTACCTCAGACTTGGCAAGCAAATATTCTACACAAGCAGCTGTAAAAGCCATGTGTAAGAATTGCTCAAACGAAAAAGTAAAAATGATAATGCAAGCAGGAACGTTCACTTCCATGAACGAAGCTATCTCTAAATTCACAAATAGCTGCACTGAAGTAACTGGAAACCCAAACTCATTACTTCACATCCGCCAACAAAACTATTACCGCGGTAGCTTCCGTCGAAGTTATCAAAGTAATAATAACAGAAGTAACCAAAGACGCGCGTTTCCCACGCGCTACAATTATAACAATAACAATAACATGCAAAGGCGAGACTATAGAAACCAAACACGCTCAAATGCTCGCAATAACAACAACAATAACAATACAAACAGCACATGAAACATACGTAGCTACGATCAACAGGAAAACCAGCAGACTCCACTTCAACAGTAGAGAGAAAAATTTTTGTATTCAATTTACATTTGAACAGCTACATATCTTCCAAGTCAACATTAAATAACTCATTTTCTACTCTCCTAGTAGACACAGGAGCAGATATATCTATTATTAAGAAGGGTCAAATTCAGAACGATGTTTCAATTGATAATTCACAAAAAACAGATTTAAAAGGCATTGGTCAGGGTATAACAAGTACCCTCGGAACAGTTAAAGCAGATTTGAAGGGTGACGATCTTTTGATTCGACATAAATTTCACATCGTAGAAGATGATTTCCCAATCCCATGTGACGGAATTTTGGGACTAGATTTCATTAAAAAATATAATTGCATTTTGGACTATCAAAATAATAAAGATACTTTGATATTACGTCCATATGATTTCCCAGAAGATATAGCAATTCGAATGACAAATGAGCCAACAATCAATAGTATATCAGTACCAGCAAGATCAGAAGTAATTAGACAAATTAAAATTAATAATAATAACGATTTATTTATACCACATCAACAATTAGCCGAAGGCATTTTTATTGCCAATTCAATAGTGAACCCAAATCAAGCATTTGTTAGAATTATTAATACAACAGATAAAAATGCAACTATTCAAAATTACAATATTAATACAGAAAATTTAGAAGACTACATAATTGTAAAAAATAAACAGAAAAATGAAGAAAACAATAAAGAAAAACTGGAAAGATTAAATAAAAATTTTCCATCATTTGCTAAATCTCAACTTAATACTTTATGTTCAGATTATATAGATATATTTGCATTAGAATCAGAACCTATAACCACTAACAATTTTTATAAACAAAAACTTTACATGAAAGACGACAATCCAGTCTATGTAAAAAATTATAGAATACCAGAAGCACATAAACAGGAAATTAATAAACAAGTAAATAAACTAATTCAAGATGATCTAATAGAACCATCTATTTCCGAATATAATAGTCCAATTTTACTAGTACCGAAAAAATCACTACCAGGTAATAACGACAAGAGATGGAGACTAGTTATTGACTATAGACAAGTAAATAAAAAACTAACCGCAGATAAATTCCCATTACCAAGAATTGATGATATTCTGGATCAATTGGGAAGAGCAAAATATTTTTCTTGCTTGGATTTAATGTCAGGCTTTCACCAAATAGAACTAAGCCCAGAACCAAGAGATATAACATCATTTACCGCAGACAATGGTACATACCGGTTCAAAAGATTACCTTATGGTCTCAAAGTAGCACCAAACTCATTTCAGAGAATGATGACTTTGGCATTCGCAGGTCTAAAGCCATCACAAGCATTCTTATACATGGATGACTTAGTAGTATTAGGATGTTCCGAAAATCATATGATTAAAAATTTAAAAGACGTATTCGCAACTTGCAGAAAATATAATTTAAAATTACACCCAGAAATCAATCGCACAACCAATAAAATCAAACAGAAATATTATTGAAAAAATATGAAAAATGAAATAAAAAATCATATTAAAAAATGCATTCAATGCAATAAAAACAAAATTAATAAAAATTTAAAAGAACCCATGACAATAACGGAAACGCCAACAAAAGCGTTTGATATAGTTCAAATTGACACAATTGGACCATTTCCAAAATCATTGAATGGAAATGAGTATGCAGTCACCATAATATGTGACTTAACCAAATATCTAGTAGCAATTCCAATTGAAAGCAAACATGCAAAAACAGTAGCCAAAGCTATTTTCGAACATTTCATTCTCATTTATGGATGTATGAAGACCATACTAACCGATATGGGAACGGCATATAAAAATAACGTTTTTGAAGAACTGTGTAAATTATTAAAAATAGAACACAAAACTTCTACACCTTACCATCATCAAACGTTAGGCACTGTTGAACGCAGCCATAGAACATTCAATGAATATGTACGTTCATACATATCCATTGACAAAGACGATTGGGATGAGTACCTCAAGTACTTTACCTATTGTTATAACACAACACCTTCAACAGTTCATGGTTACTGTCCTTTTGAACTAATATTTGGAAAACCGGCAACGACATACAATTTTTTACAAGAAAATACAATTAGCCCATTATACAATTATGAGGCATATGATAAGGAAGTTAAATTTAGGTTACAAATAGCCCAGGAAAGAGCTAATAGGTCAATAAGGCAGGCTAAGGAAAAACAAAAAATTAATTACGATAAAAACGTACAACTTAAGGAAATAAATATAGGAGATTTAGTGTTAGTCAGAGACGAAGCAGGACATAAGTTAGATAGTAGATATAAGGGGCCCTATAGAGTAACAAATATTGATAAGCAGAATAATTATAGTTTAACTCCCTATAAGGTAGAAAGTATAGGTAAAAATAATATTAATACAGAAAAGAAAATTATAGTACATAAAAATAGACTTAAAGCAATAGCATAGGACATTCCCACTTTTTACATCACAATAAATATGTAAGTATAAAAATAGGAACATAAATGTTCAATCTTAATTTTTATTGAAACGAAATACTCGATTCATTGAATCAACAAATGAAGCGAGCATTTTTTTTGGAAGGGTGATGTAGAGCGTCAAATGTAGTTACACAAGCGCAAACATACATACGTAATAAATTTCCATACATTGTATTGTCACGCGCTGGCGCTGACTACTTAGTCAGCCCCACACAAATTGTAATGTACACAAAATTGCTGACGCTGCCATTCTCACGCTTCCAATGTTATTCTAAGCCTAAGCGCTCATAGGAGCATACATATGTACATGTACGTAGGTACATGTACATATGTACAATATACCGTGGGAAAGAGTCCCATTATTTTTAAGTACTTAGTGTAAATATGTATCATAGTAAATAGTAAGTAGTACATAAGAGCAAATATTGTATAAAAGGCAAAATTCTTGATAATAAAATTGAATTCGTTTTTAGCAACCAAAGTGAGACGTTGTTTCAATTAATACAGGTTTTTAGCAGGCCTTCTGCATGGAACTCTATTCTTTATGGTTCCTAGGTCGAGTCCGGAGATATGGGTCAAAACGAGGACCCGGATGATCTTGCATGTTTCTGAGCAACATTGGTATCAAACAAAAGGATTTTAGCAGGCCTTCTGCATGGAACTCTATTCTTTATGATTTCCAGGACGCGTCCGGAGATATGGGTCAAAACGAGGACCCGGATATTCTTGCATGTTTCTGAGCAACATTGGTATGAAATGAAAGGTTTTGAGCAGGCCTTCTACATGGAGCTCTATTCTTTATGATTCCTAGGACGGGTCCGGAGATATGGGTCAAAACGGGGACCCGGATGATCTTGCATGTTTCTGAGCAACATTGGTATCAAACAAAAGGTTTTTAGCAGGCCTTCTGCATGGAACTCTATTCTTTATGGTTCCTAGGTCGAGTACGGAGATATGGGTCAAAACGAGGACCCGGATGATCTTGCATGTTTCTGAGCAACATTGGTATCAAATGAAAGGTTTTGAGCAGGCCTTCTACATGGAGCACTATTCTTTATGATTCCTAGGACGGGTCCGGAGATATGGGTCACAACGAGGAGCCTGATGATCTTGCATGTTTCTGAGCAATATTGGTATCTAATGAAAGTTTTTGAGCAGGCCTTCTACAGGGAGCTCTATTCTTTATGGTTCCTAGGTCGGGTCCGGAGATATGGGTCAAAACGAGGACGCGGATGATCTTGCATGTTTCTGAGCAACATTGGTATCAAATGAAAGGTTTTGAGCAGGCCTTCTACATGGAGCTCTATTCTTTATGATTTCCAGGACGCGTCCGGTGATATGGGTCAAATCAAGGACCCGGATATTCTTGCATGTTTCTGAGCAACATTGGTATCTGATGAAACGTTTTGAGCAGGCCTTCTACATGGAGCTCTATTCTTTATGGTTCCTAGGTCTGGTCCGGATATATGGATCAAAACGAGGACGCGGATGATCTTGCATGTTTCTGAGCAATATTGGTATCTAATGAAAGTTTTTGAGCAGGCCTTCTACAGGGAGCTCTATTCTTTATGGTTCCTAGGTCGGGTCCGGAGATATGGGTCTAAACGAGGACCCGGATGATCTTGCATCTTTCTGAGCAATATTGGTATCAAATGAAAGGTTTTGAGAAGGACTTCGATATGAAGCTCTTTTAATTGTGACCCCTAGGCCGGGTTTCCAGATATGGGTCAAAACGAGGACCCGAATGATCCTTGAATGTTTCTGAGCAATATTGGTATCAAATGAAAGTTGTTGAGCGGGGCTTTCATATAGAGCTCTATTCTTTATGATTCCTATGCCGAGTCTCCGGATGATCCTTGAATATTTCTGAGCAATATTGGTATCAAATGAAAGGTTTTGAGCAGGACTTCAACGCGGAGTTCCGAGATATGGGTCAAACGTGGAGCCGAATGATCTTGCATGTTTCTGAGCAAAACAAATCAAAATCAGAGATCAAAAATCAAAAATTAAAAATCAAAAACTAAAAATCAAAAACCAAACAACAAAAACAACAAAATGTAGCAGTGACAATGACAACAAGAAATTATAAAAACGATAATCGCATTTTAATCCATAGAAAACCGGGGAAAAAGGTATAAGGGAAAGGGTATAAAAATCCGATTTCGAAACTGTTTACACATCAATGTTCATGAGTACTCGTTACTCACGCTTTCTTTTTTTTTTACTAAATTATCATTAGCTAAAGATTAGTGGGATGATGTTTATGAAGAGAAGAATATATATGTAATATATAAAATATGTGTATGTACATATTATATTCTAAATGAATTCAACCCGTCAGAAACATGAAAGGATATTTTCTCTGCCTTGGCATTATCTTTTAATGCTCTAAATCAGGCATCGGCACTTTGATCCATATGAGTAAATAAAAAACATCACATAAATTTTAACCAATGTAGCGGAAACCGCTCTGTGCTCCCCAACACAATATCTTTCACAATTTTGCCGACCTTGCTTCTAGAAGTAGCAACACTAGCTGCATTTATAATATACGGAGGAAATCGACCAGGTAATATCAAGGTTCTTCAGTCATAGGCTTTCTCAGAAAGCTCTGTCATATCTGTTACATATTATACTGAAGTCCATTAGGCATAATATTACTTAAAGATTCTACATAAAATCGGCAATTGTATGTATCTTAGGAACTAGAAAGATACAGAAAGCTAGAAAGAATGAATTTATCAATTTATCAACAACCTTCCAGCAAGTTGATGAGAGTAGAGATGAAAGGAGAATATTATAAGTGTTTTGATATGAAAATTAAACCAAACACTAGTCAATATGCATAAAATGCAATAAACCCATTTGCGATGAACAAAGTATCAGCCAAACAAAATGCATAAATTGTTGTATAGATCCTTCGGTATTTCGCTTGGTTTGAAATAAATTTTTATTCTATAAATTTTCTATAAACTTTGTAAAACAATCAAAATATAGTTAAATAATAAATTTATAAAGTTATAGCAACAAGAATATGTGCATATACACGTCTTTTCATAGAAAAGTGTAATGGGTCACCCGGGTGGGTATTGGTAAATTACGTACATAAAAAGTAAAAATCGCAAAAAAAGCATATTCCAGATGAAAGAAAAGTTCAAACTTGTTATTATCTGAAAGAAATGGAAAAATTGATCAGTGAGTAAGAAGCATTTTAAAATCGGTCTAATAGTTGCTGAGTAATCCCAAAAAGAAAACGCGAAAGGTCACCCGGGTGGGTATTGGTAAACCTAAGGTTAATACGCCATCATAATCCCTGGCATGAATTGTCCTATAATAGCGTCCGACAAAAAATTTGGTCGCCTGGGCGATATCACTATGACACACCAAACATTTTGCCCCCTTTTCCCTATTGCTAATTACTAAGAAATCTTTTTCCCAATTTACGTTAAACATTTTTCGCAGCAACCTGATTACTTGAAAGTAGCGCGTCGAATGAGCACGATCACAACAAAACCGTAGTGTCGGCATCACTGGTTCATACAAAATGCTTATATGTGTGCGTTAGCAGTGAAGCTGATCTTGTGTACGTGTGAAAGCAGAAGAGAAAAAATTAGCACGCGTGCCTATGGGATGGCCATCATTGATGTATATATACTGCCGCTGTTGCGTTTTGTGCTGTGTTTCTGAACATACCAAGTTGAGGTGAAGCATTTGAAAAGAACAAAAAAAAAGAAACCTGATTGAATAAATTCGAATTTAGACAACAAAATTCCGAATACGATTGTAGCGTAATGGTGAGGTATGCTGCCTACGGACCAAGCAGCTCAGGTTCGAGTCCCGAGTGGCGCATTTTTTTTTTATTTTTTTTTTAGAGAAATTTTTTTCACCTCACGTTTACAAAACATTGTATAAAAATTACTTTCCAAACGTGAAATGCAATTATAGAATTAGGGTTCCTTTTCGTTGATTCAGCACTTACTATTAAATGAATTTTTAGTATATAATATTCTTTATTCAATAATAACAATCTTAAATATAAGTGTACGATTTGACACTCACTGCGCGACTGACTTCTTCTTAACCATGTAAGCTGAGTAATTATGTATTCTCTTAATCTTTACCTATGCATTGACATATCATACAGAACATATGCTACATTCATACGTACATATACATGTGGTACATAACAAAGGTAAATACATGGTTACAGTACTGCATTTTCTCTGCAGTGAGCGAATGAGTGAACTGTTGTATTTCTTCGAATGTTTGAGAGGCGCTTATACATAACACCCCTTAACGCCCAGTGTAAAAATCCGGTGGTCGTCTAGCTCGATGGGATCTACGTGGAGTGGATCCATCATTCAGATTGTTTGCGTCCCTCGCAGCATCTGCTCTTGTATGTGGAGACGGCGGATTCTGGATAGACTCTTCTGAAGTGGATTGCGGTTGAATCGATGGAGACAACGTCTTTGTATTCCCCGTGGTGGTTTCTGGTTCCGGTGCAGGTTCTGAACAGTTAGAGTCTTTGTTATGCTCACCTTCTTCATCTAATATAGAACGTTGGCGCATTTGATCAATATGTCGTTTTATTATGCGCGAATCCTCATCCAACTGAACATTGTAAGATATCGGTCCATTTCTCGAACTTACTTTTGCGGGTACCCACTTGTTTCCCGAAGAATAGTTCCGTATCCACACAGGATCTCCATTTTGAAACCCCTTTTCAATTTCTACTTCCTGATTTCCCGAAGATAGCTCATATGGGTGTATTTTATCAAAATATGTTTTAAGTTGTCTTTTGAACAATAACTCTGCAGGTGATCTACCTGTTGCAGTATGCGGCGTAATGTGTTGGTTGAATAAAAAACGTGAGAGTTTAACATCGAGGTCTTGCCAATGTGGAATTTTCTTCAAGAAATCTTTCGCTGTTTGCACCATTCTCTCCGCCTGGCCATTTGAAGACGGGTGAAATGGAGCGCAGCGAATGTGACGGATTAGGTTATCTCTCATAAAGGTTTTAAATTCCTCGGATGTAAAAGCTGTCCCGTTATCCGATACCACTTCATCCGGTAGTCCATGAGTTGCGAATAGTGAACGAAGTGGTTTTATAGCCGATTGCGACGACGGTGACTTTACCGGAAAAACTTCAAGCCACTTGGAGAATGAGTCCACTATGATTAAGAACGTCTTACCTCGGAATGGGCCAGCGAAATCAATGTGGAGACGTGACCATGGTTGTTTTGTTGTTTCCCACCAATGAACTGAGGCATGAGCATTGTCTTTGCGCGTAATTTGACACGGAACACAGGTTTTCACAATGCTCTCAATTTCCGATTCCATATTGGGCCACCATACATAGCTTCTGGCTAAAGCCTTCATACGTACTATACCTGGATGACCCGTATGCAGCGCACTTAGAATTACGCGCCGGCTTTCTGGTGGGATTATCGTTCTATTCCCCCATAGAAGACAACCTTTAATAGATGATATTTCATGCCGGCGAACATAAAAGGGATAGAGTTTGTCCGACCGATTCATGTTGGGTGGCCAGCCCCTTAACGCCCAGCTGAGAACTTTGGCAAGATCCGAATTTTTGCCTGTCTGAATGGCGATTTGTTTCGCATCCACCACTGGTTTGTTGGTCATTTCTATCATCAAAATTTCTTCCTTGGTAACTGGACACTCGTCTGATAGTGGAAGTCGGCTCAAAAAGTCTGCGTTGCTTAATTTATCACCTGGACGGTATACAATTTCGAAATCGTATGCATTAAGAAAAATACGCCGGCGAAGCATTTGTGTTGATATAACATTCGGTGTTGGTTTGGTCGGGCAAAAAATGCCTAATAATGGTCGATGGTCGGTTATCAAGGTGAATTTGCGTCCGTAAAGATAATCATGAAATTTTTTAACGCCTGCAATCAAAGCCACTGCTTCACGATCGATTTGGGCGTAATTTCTTTCCGGCTTTGATAACGTCCTGGAATAAAATGCGATGGGCCTTTCTGTTCCGTCAGCCATGCGGTGACTTAAGACCGCACCGATTCCGTATGGCGATGCATCGCAAACGAGCAATATTGGCAATTTTGGATTGTAGTGAACCAGGAAACGTTCAGATACCAGGAGCTGTTTGAGCTTTTCGAATGCCTGCTGATGTTCTTTTCCCCATTTCCACTGACAATTTTTGTCCAGCAAGCGATGTAGTGATTCGGCAATTGTTGCTTTGTTGGGCAAAAACGAATGGTAGAAATTTAGTAGCCCTAAAAATGCTTGTAGCTGTTTTTTATCCTTGGGCGCCGGAGAATTTTGAATAGCCTTAACTTTATTCTGTGATGGCCTGATTCCCAATGAGTCTAATTTGAATCCTAAAAATTCGATTGATGAGACTCCGAAACAACACTTGTCTTTTCGCAACCTTAGACCAGCGCTGTCGAAACGACGGAAAACTTCTTTCAGGCGATTAGCAAGCTCAGATTCGGTTTTCCCCATTACAACGATATCGTCGAAATAAGGTAAAACCCCCGGTATATTTTTTAATAATGTCTCTATAAAATTTTGGAATATCCCTGGCGCTGTTGAAATACCAAATTGAAGTCTATTTACTTTGAAGGCACCTTTATGCGTAACGATCGTTTGTAACAACGCCGACCTTTCGTCGACTTGCAGCTGCTGGTAAGCCTGCGCAAGATCTATTTTTAGCAAATATGCTGCCTCCCTCTATAGACGAAAGTAAGGTGCTTATGGCTGGTATTTGGAAATTGTGTGGCTTGAGTGCCTTATTAAGAGTCGATTTATAATCGCCGCAAATACGAATAGAACCGTCGCTTTTAGTTACCGGCACGATAGGTGTGGCCCAATCGGAATACTCGACTGGCTGCAAGATTCCTTGTGAACATAGACGGTCTAGTTCGGCCTCGACGAGGCTCCTAGTAGCTAAAGGAATACGTCGAGGGGGGTACCGAATTGGCTGCACTGACGTATCGATAACAAGAGAAACCCGATTACCTTTAAAACACCCGAGCTCATCTCTAAACAAGTGATTGAATTGCTTCAGTATTCCTTTGATGGATGAAGCGTTTTCGACGGCATGAACCCCCTGTATGCTAATGCCCAATGGCTCAAACCAATTACACCCTAATACGTCTGAACGCTTTCCGTCTGCGATAATGATGGGTAAGCCGCTGATTTCGCGGCCGCTGTAAACTATATCCGTATCAATTACGCCTTTCACTGGAATTTGGTTTCGTTGAAAATCAACAAGTTCAACATCACAAACTTGCAAAAGTGGCTTAGTCCCGGGCCACAAATGCTCAAAAGTGTGTGACGACAAGATGGTGTAATTTGAACCTGAGTCGATTTCGAAGGTGCAATTACGACCATTTATTCGGACGGTCGCAGTTTTCTTCAAATCAGTCAAGGGTAAAATTTGATTGATAGATTGGTGTTTCTGTTTTTTGGAATTGCCTGATGAACGTGATGGTTTTGGTTGCTGAGCCACGTTGGATGTGGACGACCGACAGACGCGTTGAAGATGTCCTTTATTGCCACATGATGAGCAGATTGTTTCTCGATGTGGGCACTGGTAGCGAGCGTGGGAGCCCCCGCAACCGTTGCATGGTTTTGGCTTCGCATTGGAGCTTACTCGCGTTTTATTACGATCTGGCCGTTGTTTGTTGTTTGACCCTACTAGGTGAATTGGCTCGGGGTGTCGCATCTCAGATGCGTTTTTCATGGCCGCTTCGGCAGCAGTAGCACGATCGATGACCTTTTGCAATTTTAGATCAGTTTCTGCCAAGAGATTGCGTTGTAACACCTCATCACGCAATCCACACACTAAACGATCCCGAAGCATGCGATCCAATGCGGATCCAAAATTGCAGTCAACAGCCAGTTTACGTAGTGCTGCAACATACTCAGGGAATCCCTCGTTTGGTTGTTGGTCACGTTTGTGGAATTTATAGTATGCAGCAATTTCCGAAGGTCGTGGAGAAAAATGATTTGTTAAAATCGTTTTGATTTCGTCTATGGCAATTTGACTCACCTGACGGGGCGATGCCAATGACGTAAGGAGATCAAATAACGGCGCTCCGGCCAATGTAAGAAATACAGCCCTTTGCCGCTCGTTTCCCTGTACGTCATTGGCCAACAAGTATAGCTCGAACCTAGCTATATAAGAAGTCCAATTTTCCGGGTGCTCCAGATTGAAAGGCTCTGGATTCCCAAGCGTCGACATTCTGCTGCGAACTGGAGCGTCTGTTGATTGTGGTGCTGGCTCAGATTTTTTTTCGTTGGCTGGCGGCATTTACGTATATGTATATGCCGAAACGGATGATCGCTAAAAGTCGACTGAAGGTGACTTGTTTGCCCTTCAACTTACTTTATGTCGAATGTAATGCGTGAGTATCAAAATTAAAAAGAAGAAATATTATATACTTGGGACGTTACAGTTATCCCATCCTCGTCGCCAGTTTAGTATATAATATTCTTTATTCAATAATAACAATCTTAAATATAAGTGTACGATTTGACACTCACTGCGCGACTGACTTCTTCTTAACCATGTAAGCTGAGTAATTATGTATTCTCTTAATCTTTACCTATGCATTGACATATCATACAGAACATATGCTACATTCATACGTACATATACATGTGGTACATAACAAAGGTAAATACATGGTTACAGTACTGCATTTTCTCTGCAGTGAGCGAATGAGTGAACTGTTGTATTTCTTCGAATGTTTGAGAGGCGCTTATACATAACAGAATTACAAACAAAACCAGTTCTTGCTTTGCATACGTATGTATGTACATGCGGCTGATTTCATTGCAAATACAACAAACCCAAAACAGAAAGCTACAAGCTTCATTTTTGAGTGAATTTATGCATTGAGTTAGTTCGCTCGCTATTTAGTGGTTATACGTTTTTCTTTGAACATTTGTGTGTGATTTGAGAAGAATGTATTTTTGAGCGTTCGTGAGTGAGTTTTTCCGTACCCTGAAAGCTTGTTACTTATTGGCTTATATACGGGTGTGAATTGAAATTCATAGAGGCTATTTTGAGGAAAGGTAACTTAAAAGCCGCAATGAAGCATGAAGTATAATGTTGAATGTCCTACTATATGATGCCGTTGGGCTGTTGATGTCATGTTTCGAATCCGGAGGAGAATAGAAATAATAGAGAGAACACAATAAAAGTGAATGTTTGAAAGATATAATAATTTAGTTAATTTAGTTAAATGTTACAACTTTTAGGATGGGATGAAGTTACATACATACATACATACATACATACATACATACATACAGGTGAAGCTAATAAAAGCGTGTTAAAAAAGTAACGGGTACCCATTAAAAAAACACCGAGTTTTTTTCACATCATTATTTAAAAATGAAATATGGCATATTATTGCTGCTAAGTGTTCAGAAAAATAGAGGTTATAAGCAAAATTTGTCGAAACTTTATTCCCTAAGTGAATACATTATGGTAATTTGAAAAATTAAGTAATTTTTTCCTTACATTTTAACATTTAGAAAAAACAATGTTAGGTGAACAAAATATAAAAAGACTCAATCAAAAAAAAATATATATAAAAATTGGACCTTCCTGATGTGCATACATTTTTACTATTATTTTCGCAAGCTGTTTTTGTTTGGTGCTTAAGCAAAATATTATTCACTATGCAGATAAAGAGTAATAGGTATGTTATTATACCTTTCATGAGAATGAAATGGTATTATAACTTAGTGCCAAAAATTTTTTGTCGAAAGTACCAGAAGGAAGCGTGGGGACCCACCAAAATATATACCGATATGATCAGAATCACGAGCTGAGTCGATTAAGCCATGTCCGTCTGTCCGTCCGCCCGTCTGTGTGAACGCAAACTAGTCCCTCAGTTTTTGAGATATCTGAATGAAATTCGGAATACAGGTATGTTGTTATATGCAGCTGATCATTTGTCGGAACCGGCCGAATCGGACCACTACAACATATAGAAAATAACCGATTATTCAGATATACATGAAATTTTTGGATGTAATTTGTGCATAACTTCCCCATTTAAACAGCTAAGGACATGAAACTTTGAAGTAGACGTGCCCATTTTGGCCCAAACAAGGTCACCGAAAATTGTCAAGATCGGACCACTATAACGTATAGTTCCAAAACATCCGATTATTCAGATATACACATTTTGGTGTATAACTCCTCTATTTTAACAGCTAACGGCCTGAAATTTTGAAGTATTTGTACCCATATGGGCCCAAACGGAATTACCGAAAATTGTTAAGATAGGACCACTATAACATATAGCTCCCATACAACCGATTGTTCAGATATGGACATTTTGGTGTATAACTCCACTATTTTAACAGCTAACGGCGTAAAATTTTGAAGTATTTGTACCAATATGGGCACAAACAGGGTTACCGAAAATTGTCAAGATCGGACCACTATAACATATAGCTCCCCTACAACCGATTGTTCAGATATGGCCAATTTGGTGTATAACTCCTCCATTTTAACAGCTAATGGCGTGAAATTTTAAAGTATTTGTACCCATATGGGCCCAAACGGGATTACCGAAAATTGTTAAGATCGGACCACTATAACCTATAGCTCCCCTACAACGGATTGTTCAGATATGGACATTTTGGTGTATAACTCCTCCATTTTAACAGCTAACGGCGTGAAATTTTTAAGTATTTGTACCCATATGGGCCCAAACGGGTTACCGAAAATTGTCAAGATCGGACCATTATAACATATAGCTCCCATACAACCGATTGTTCAGATATGGACATTTTGGTGTATAACTCCTCCATTTAAATAGCCAAGACACCATTTTTTCTAATAAATCTTTCCATAAATAACCCACAGAATTAAAATTATAAATTAAACTTAATCCGGATATGTATATACATACATACATAGGTAACTTTTCATTTCCCCACTCATGAAAGGTATGAAGTCTTCGGTACGGCCGAAGACAGCCGCGCTTTTACTTGTTATACTCAGCTGTACTAGTACACAGAGTATTATAATTTTGATTTCATAACGGTGGATTGTAACATAATGAAATAATCGAGATAGATATAGACTTATATATATCAAAATGATCAGGGTGAAAAGAGAAATCGATTGAGCCATGTCCGTCCGTCCGTCCGTCCGTACGCAGGATAACTCGCGTAAAAATTGAGATATTTTGATGAAATTTGAAATGCAAGTTGGTATCGAGACTGGGACGGTTGGTATTGAAAATGGGCGAAATCGGACCATGAACACGCCCACTTTTCCTATATAGAAAAAATCGGAAATTTGGTATCTCAGCCACTAATATAGCTAGAGTGATAAAATTTTACCCACGTATTGAGCTCAGGCCCTTATGAAGAAATTTGATGAAGTTTTGGAAAATGGGCGGTGCCACGCCCACTTATTAAGGGTCAAACATTGAAAGTTTTATATGTCATAACTCAGAAACCGTTGAAGATATATCGATGAAATTTGGTATGCGTAATTTGCTTACCTGTACAAATGTTTTGGCGAAAAATTATCAAAATCGGTTGACGGCCACGCCCACTTTTATATATGGGAACTATAAAGGGGCCTAATAAAAACATTTTAAGCGATATCTCTGTCAAATATAAAGATCTATCACTGAAATTTTGTGGCAGGAGTCCAACTAGGGACATAAAACAAAAAGTACAAAAATTTTGGAAAATGGGCGGTGCCACGCCCACTTATTAAGGGGAAAACATTGAAAGTTTTATATGTCATAACTCAGAACCGTTAAAGATATATCGATGAAATTTGGTACGCGTGATATATTTACTTAGCCAAATGTGTGGACGAAAGATTACCAAAATCGGTTGACGACCACGCCCACTTTTATATATGGGTATTATAAAGTGACCTAATAAAAACATTTTAAGCGATATCTCTGTCAAATATAACGATCTATCACTGAAATTTTGTGACATGAGTTCTACAATAGACCGGAAACAAAAAATAAAAAAGTTTGGAAAATGGGCGTGGCACCGCCTTTTTTTATACAAAGGAATCTACGAGCCTATTACTCGACAAATAACTGAGATATTATGACGAAACTTGGTTTATACACTTTTATAACATGTGTTAATAGACACGCAAAAATGTATTGAAATCGGTTTATGACCACGCCTACTTTTTAACAAAGATATTTCTGGAACACCCTTTTGGAATTTGTAACGTGAAGTCTTTGTAACTAAAAGTCATAGAGGGATGCAATTTTGCACTAACAATAATATTTATATGCTTATTTGGATGATTGATACAAATTTTGAAAATGGGCGTGGCTGCGCCCTGTTTATGCAGCACTCGTGTCATATAAAATACACCCTATATCGAACAAACGCAAACAAACAATGAAAGCATACAGCTGAGTATCTAATGTTCGATTCCACTCGAACTTAGGCTTCCTTACTTGTTTTTATTTTATTTTTGTTCGCTTTTGTCTAATCAGTGGGCACTGTAAGGTGTCTCGATTCCACTTATTTGCTTACCCGAATTGGTTAACATATTATTTGTTAACTGGTGTCATTGCTCTCCATATGTATGTATAATAATATAATACAATGGCGCTATTATAACTCTGACGAGTTTTATGGCCGAGCTTCTCTCCCAACTCGAGGTGTGCTCCTTTTGTTTTTCCTACTAATTGGGTGGACCTACAGTTTTATGCCGGCTCCGAACAGCGAATGCATTTTTTGTGATAAGCTTTTTCATGGCAGAAATCACTCGGAGGGTATGCCCCCCACTGTCGAGAGGTGACCGCTGCTCTTAAAAAACCCAATAATGGGATTTTTAAAAATTTGAAAAAAAATTTTTTTGGTGTTTGCTCGGACTGTGGTTTGAACCCGAGACCTCTGGCATAGCAGGAGAGCACTATACCCACTGCACCACAGCGGCCACTACATAGGTATAAACTCATTATTCCTAGGTCGCGTCCCCAGATGTGTGTCAATACGTGGACTCGGATGACCCCGGAATACAGCTGAGCAATACTGATATAAAATTAAAGGTGTTGACCAGGGCTGCTACATAGAGATCTTCATAATAATTCTTAGGTCCGGTACTCAATTATAGGTAAAAGAGTGGACCCGGATGCCACGGAGTGTTTTTAAACAACGATGGTATCAAATGAGGAGCGGAATGCAGGGATATGTTATGCTAAACCCGGTTCCCAAGGGAAAGGGAAAGGGGAACGGTAATGAGAATGAGAATGGGAAAGGGAAAGGCAAAGGAATGGAAAAGGCGAGCACTCTACCCACTGCACCACAGCGGCCATATATATATATACACATATGTATATTAGAGTGGCCCTTACGCCTATGGAAATTTTTTTTTTCTACTTTTTTGAGACGTTACCCCCTGAAATGGTTTCATGTACGAAGAAAATATTCCCTGTTTAATATTTGCTCGATTGGGCAACGTTAACCCCTGCCACAATGTGTTGAAATAATGAACCAAGGGTTATATGGTTCGGTGGACGTTTATATTGGACGAATTCTCTTATATTTTTGAAGCTTAGTAGATTACAACGTTGTTATTTATTAGACTCCACAAATAAATGTTTTATAAACAAACTATACTGATATTCTGTATATTGAAGTAGTGAAATGTCACGGATACTTATTTTCTCATATACACAAACAATTTAAGAAAATTGAAATTTGTAATGTATATTTTGCATGTACTCGTACATACATATTTATATGGGAAATTTTAAAAATAAGTGACCCTCTAACACCCTCTAAGTCCCAAAAATATTATTTCGAAGTACGTTTACTATGAACCATATTGAAGTTGAAGCATCAACAGTAGTTAAAACAAGTAAGGAAGCCTAAGTTCGAGTGGAATCGAACATTAGATACTCAGCTGTATGCTTTCATTGTTTGTTTGCGTTTGTTCGATATAGGGTGTATTTTATATGACACGAGTGCTGCATAAACAGGGCGCAGCCACGCCCATTTTCAAAATTTGTATCAATCATCCAAATAAGCATATAAATATTATTATACTCAGCTGTACTAGTACACAGAGTATTATAGTTTTAATCACATAACGGTGGATTGTAACAGAATGAAATAATCGAGATAGATATAGACTTATATATATCAAAATGATCAGGGTGAAAAGAGAAATCGATTGAGCCATGTCCGTCCGTCCGTCCGTCCGTCCGTCCGTCCGTCCGTCCGTCCGTCTGTCCGTCCGTCCGTCCGTCCGTCCGTCTGTAAACACTCTAACTCGCGCAAAAATTGAGATATTTTGATGAAATTTGGAACGCAAGTTGGTATCGAGACTGGGACGGTTGGTATTGAAAATGGGCGAAATCGGACCATGACCACGCCCACTTTTCCTATATAGAAAAAATCGGAAATTTGGTATCTCAGCCACTAATATAGCTAGAGTTTTAAAATTTTACCCACGTATTGAGCTCGGGCCCTTATGAAGAAATTTGATGAAGTTTTGGAAAATGGGCGGTGCCACGCCCACTTATTAAGGGTCAAACATTGAAAGTTTTATATGTCATAACTCAGAAACCGTTGAAGATATATCGATGAAATTTGGTACGCGTAATTTGCTTACATAGACAAATGTTTTGACGAAAAATTATCAAAATCGGTTTACGGCCACGCCCACTTTTATATATGTGTATTATAAAGTGACCTAATAAAACCATTTTAAGCGATATCTCTGTCAAATATAAAGATCTATCATTGAAATTTTGTCGCATGAGTCCAACTATGGACATAAAACAAAAAACACAAAAATTTTGGAATATGGGCGGTGCCACGCCCACTTATTAAGGGGCAGACATTGAAAGTTTTATGAGTCATAACTCAGAAACCGTTGAAGATATATCGATGAAATTCGGTACGCGTAATATAATTACTTAGTCAAATGTTTTGGCGAAAAATTATCAAAATCGGTTGACGGCCACGCCCACTTTTATATATAGGAAATATAAGGGGGCCTAATAAAAACATTTTAAGCGATATCTCTGTCAAATATAAAGATCAATCACTGAGATTTTGTGGCAGGAGTCCAACTATGGACATAAAACAAAAACTACAAAAATTTTGGAAAATGGGCGGTGCCACGCCCACTTATTAAGGAGCGAATATTGAAAGTTTAATAAGCCATAACTCAGAAACCGTTAAAGATATATCGATGAAATCTGGTACGCGTGATATATTTACTTAGCCAAATGTGTGGACGAAAAATTACCAAAATCGGTTGACGACCGCGCCCACTTTTATATATGTGTATTATAAAGTGACCTAATAAAACCATTTTAAGCGATATCTATGTGAAATATAAAGATAATTCATTGAAATTTTGTGACATGAGTTTTACAATAGACCGGAAACAAAAAATAAAAAAGTTTGGAAAATGGGCGTGGCACCGCCTCTTTTTAGACAAAGGGATATATGAGATTTCTTAGCCTTTAACTCGACAAATAATTGAGATATTATGACGAAACTTGGTTTATACACTTTTATAACATGTGTTAATAGACACGCAAAAATGTATTGAAATCGGTTTATGACCACGCCTACTTTTTAACAAAGATATTTCTGGAACACCCTTTTGGAATTTGTAACGTGAAGTCTTTGTAACTAAAAGTCATAGAGGGATGAAATTTTGCACTAACAATAATATTTGTATGCTTATTTGGATGATTGATATAAATTTTGAAAATGGGCGTGGCTGCGCCCTGTTTATGCAGCACTCGTTTCATATAAAATACACCCTATATCGAACAAACGCAAACAAACAATGAAAGCATACAGCTGAGTATCTAATGTTCGATTGCACTCGAACTTAGGCTTCCTTACTTGTTGTTAGTGCAAAATTGCATCCCTCTATGACTTTTAGTTACAAAGACTTCACGTTACAAATTCCAAAAGGGTGTTCCAGAAATATCTTTGTTAAAAAGTAGGCGTGGTCATAAACCGATTTCAATACATTTTTGCGTGTCTATTAACACATGTTATAAAAGTGTATAAACCAAGTTTCGTCATAATATCTCAGTTATTTGTCGAGTAATAGGCTCGTAGATTCCTTTGTATAAAAAGAGGCGGTGCCACGCCCATTTTCCAAACTTTTTTATTTTTTGTTTCCGGTCTATTGTAGAACTCATGTCACAAAATTTCAGTGATAGATCTTTATATTTGACAGAGATATCGCTTAAAATGTTTTATTAGGTCACTTTATAATACCCATATATAAAAGTGGGCGTGGTCGTCAACCGATTTTGGTAATCTTTCGTCCACACATTTGGCTAAGTAAATATATCACGCGTACCAAATTTCATCGATATATCTTTAACGGTTCTGAGTTATGGCTTATAAAACTTTCAATATTTGCCCCTTAATAAGTGGGCGTGGCACCGCCCATTTTCCAAAATTTTTATATTTTTTGTTTTATGTCCCTAGTTGGACTCCTGCCACAAAATTTCAGTGATAGATCTTTATATTTTACAGAGATATCGCTTAAAATGTTTTTATTAGGCCCCTTTATAGTTCCCATATATAAAAGTGGGCGTGGCCGTCAACCGATTTTGATAATTTTTCGCCAAAACATTTGTCTAATTAAGAAAATTACGCATATCAAATTTCATCGATATATCTTCAACAGTTTCTGAGTTATGACATATAAAACTTTCAATGCTTGCCCCTTAATAAGTGGGCGTGGCACCGCCCATTTTCCAAAATTTTTGTACTTTTTGTTTTACGTCCGTCGTTGGACTCCTGCCACAAAATTTCAGTGATAGATCTTTATATTTGACAGAGATATCGCTTAAAATAGTTTTATTAGGTCACTTTATAATACCCATATATAAAAGTGGGCGTGGCCGTCCACCGATTTTGATAATTTTTCGTCAAAACATTTGTCTAAGTAAGGAAATTACGGATACCAAATTTCATCGATATATCTTCAACGGTTGCTGAGTTATGACATATAAAACTTTCAATGTTTGCCCCTTAATAAGTGGGCGTGGCACCGCCCATTTTCCAAAATTTTTGTACTTTTTGTTTTATGTCCGTAGTTGGACTCCTGCCACAAAATTTCAGTGATAGATCTTTATATTTGACAGAGATATCGCTTAAAATGTTTTTATTAGGCCCCTTTATAGTTCCCATATATAAAAGTGGTCGTGGCCGTCAACCGATTTTGATAATTTTTCGCCAAAACATTTGTACAGGTAAGCAAATTACGCATACCAAATTTCATCGATATATCTTCAACGGTTTCTGAGTTATGACATATAAAACTTTCAATGTTTGACCCTTAATAAGTGGGCGTGGCACCGCCCATTTTCCAAAACTTCATCAAATTTCTTCATAAGGGCCTGAGCTCAATACGTGGGTAAAATTTTATCACTCTAGCTATATTAGTGGCTGAGATACCAAATTTCCGGTCATGGTCCGATTTCGCCCATTTTCAATACCAACCGTCCCAGTCTCGATACCAACTTGCATTTCAAATTTCATCAAAATATCTCAATTTTTACGCGAGTTATCCTGCGTACGGACGGACGGACGGACGGACATGGCTCAATCGATTTCTCTTTTCACCCTGATCATTTTGATATATATAAGTCTATATCTATCTCGATTATTTCATTATGTTACAATCCACCGTTATGAAATCAAAATTATAATACTCTGTGTACTAGTACAGCTGAGTATAATAAATATGTTTCAACTTGAAGATGGCTATTACAAATTTTATAATGACAGGTGTTAATACTTGTCCCGTTGGATTAGAATTTACTAGTCAACTCAAAGTTTTTCATATTCAAGTTGAATATCTTTCATACTTGAACGGTTGAAATAATACGTTAATATTCAAGTTGTTTCATAGTCATATTTCCGTGTTTTCATAGTAAAAAAGCGAATAGTAAAGCTGAATATTTTCATAGTCATTTTTAAGATGCGGGTTTTCTCTGAGTGTAGTCTCGTTTTATATGATGCAGCATACTTTCTGATTTCTTGAGCGATAGTAGGTATCTTTAGGTCGGTCGTTCGAGACGAGGGAGGAGGAGAGAAAAGGAGGGTCAAGGGAAAGGAAAATGAAAAGGAAAAGAAAAAGGAAACGAAAATGAAAGAGAAAGAAAACAAGTAAGGAAGCTTAAGTTCGAGTGGAATCGAACATTAGATACTCAGCTGTATGCTTTCATTGTTTGTTTGCGTTTCATGGAAACACGGTGTACTTTATATAAAGCGAGTGCTGCATAAAGTGGGCGTAGCCACGCCCATTTTCAACATTTTTACCAGTCATCCAACTAAGCATATGAATATTATTCTTTGCTCAAAATTTCATTCCTTTATGACTTCTAGTTACAAAGATGTCACGTTACAAATTCCCAAAGGGTATTCCAGAAATATCTTTGTTAAAAAGTAGGCGTGGTCACAAACCGATTTGAATAAATTTTTGCATGTCTATTAACACAAGTTATAAAAGTGTATAAACCAAGTTTCGTCATAATATCTCAATTATTTGTCGAGTTATGGGCTCCGAAATCTCGTTGATTCCTTTGTCTGAAAAGAGGCGGTGCCACGCCCATTTTCCGATATTTTTCTATTTTTTGTTTCCGAACTACTGTAGAACTCATGCCACAAAATTTCAATGAATTATCTTTATATTTGACAAAGATATCGCTTAAAATGTTTTTATTAGGCCACTTTATGATACCCATATATAAAAGTGGGCGTGGTCGTCAACCGATGTCGCTAAAATTTTGAACATGTATTACTACAAGTAGTGAAAGTGTATACACCAAGTTTTGTCATAATATGTCGATTATTTGTCGAGTTATGGGCTCAGAAATCTCGTATATTCCTGCTTCTAAAAGGAGGCGGTGCCACGCCCATTTTCCAAAATTTTTGTATTTTTTGTTTTATGTCCATAGTTGGACACCTTGCATAAAATTTCAATGATATATCTTTATATTTGACAGAGATATCGCTTAAAATGTTTTTATTAGGTCACTTTATAATACCCATATATAAAAGTGGGCGTGGTCATCAACCGATTTTGGCAATTTTTCGTCCAAACATTTGCCTATGTAAGTATATCACGCCTACCAAATTTCATCGATATATCTTGAACGGTTTCTGAGTTATGACTCATAAAACTTCCAATGTTTGCCCCTTAATAAGTGGGCGTGGCACCGCCCGTTTTCCAAAATCTCATCAAATTTGTTAATAAGAGCCTGAGCTCAATACGTGGGTGAAATTTCATCGCTCCAGCTATATTAGTGACTGAGATACCAAATTTACGATTTTTTCTATATAGGAAAAGTGGGCGTGGTCATGGTCCGATTTCACCCATTTTCAATACCAACCGTGCCAGTCTCGATACCAACCTGCATTCCAAATTTCATCAAAATATCTCAATTTTTGCGCGAGTTAGAGTGCGTACGGACGGACGGACGGTCGGACGGACGGACGGACTGACGGACGGACGGACGGACGGACATGGCTCAATCGATTTCTCTTTTCATCCTGATCATTTTGATATATATAAGTCTATATCTATCTCGATTATTTCGTTCTGTTACAATCCACCGTTATGAAATCAAAACTATAATACTCTGTGTACTAGTACAGCTGAGTATAAAAAGAAAGTAGAAGGAAAGGGAATGGAAGTCTAAGAGAGGTAACGTCACCAGACTGGGTTCCCAGATTTGGGTCAAAACGTGGACCCGGATGACACCGGGATATTTTCCACTGGTATTGGTATCAAATAATATTATTAAAAAAAAAAAAAAAAAAAAAAATGAAAGGTGTTCAGGAGGACTTTTATATCAAGCCGTACCCGTATGATTCCCAGGTCAAGTCCCCAGATATGGGTAAAAACGGGGACGAATGAACACGGAATATATCCCAGCGATAATCGTGTCAAATGAAGGAGTGTTGAGCTGGGGTTTTACATAGGTAATAATAATAATACAATGGCGCTATTTAACTCTGACGAGTTTTATGGCCGAGCTTCTCTCCCAATTCGAGGCGTGCTCCTTTTGTTTTTCTTACTAATTGGGTGGACCTACAATTTTTATGCCGGCTCCGATAGCGAATGCATTATTTGTGAGAAGCTTTTTCATGGCATAAATACACTCACCGAGAGGTGACCGCTGTTCTTAAAAATCCAATAATTGGATTTTTACTAATTAGACAAATTTTTTTGGTGTTTGCTCGAACTGGGGTTTGAACCCGAGACCTCTGGCATAGCAGGCGAGCACTCTACCCACTGCACCACAGCGGCCACTACATAGGTATGAACTAATTATTCCCAGGTCCCGTCCCCAGATTTGTGTCAATACGTGGACTCGGATGACCCCGGAATACAGCTGAGCAATACTGATATAAAATTAAAGGTGTTGACCAGGGCTGCTACATAGAGATCTTCATAATAATTCTTAGGTCCGGTACTCAATTATAGGTAAAAGAGTGGAGCCGGATGCCACGGAGTGTTTTTAAACAACGATGGTATCAAATGAGGAGCGGATTGCAGGGATATATTATGCTAAACCCGGTTCCCAAGGGAAAGGGAAAGGGGAAGGGTAATGAGAATGAGAATGGGAAAGGGAAAGGCAAAGGCAAAGGAATGGAAAAGGAAAGGAGAATATAATAAAAATGGAATGAACAGGATGGGAAGAGAGATAGTAAGACAGGGAATCAGAGAAGGAATAAGAGAAGAATGAAAGGGAGAAAGAAAGGAAAGGAGAGGTAAGGCAGAGCTGTAGAGAATGGGCAAGGAAGTGGAAATGTGACGGGAAAGGAAAAAGAAAACGGAAGCGGAAATGAAAGATAGGGAATATTATAGAGAAAGGGAGTGGGAGACTAATACGAAGAAAAATGGGATAAAGACATTCCTTCACTTTTTTTAAACTTAAAGGTACGCCAGTAAAAATATCCGAAATTTTTATATGATTTCACAGTGTGGACAATTTTTTAATTCAAAATTACAAACCTATACATATGTAGGTATGTATATGTAGTTTTATAAAAAAAAGAAGTACTGAAATTTATTGAAATTATTTATATTGATATTGAGTACAAATACTACAAAGTTTCATGTCCTTAGCTCTTTAAATGGAGAAATTATACGCCAAAATGTCCATATCTGAACAATCGGTTATATGGGAGCTATATGTTATAGTGGTCCGATATTGACAAATTTCGGTGACATTATTTTGGTCCATGTGTACAAATACTTCAATGTTTGATTCCTTCAGCTGTTTAAATGAAGAAGTTATACCCCAAAATGTCCATATATGAACAATCGGTTGTATGGGAGCTATATATTATAGTAGTCCGATCTTTACAATTTTCGGCAACATTATTAAGGTCAAGATGAGTACAAATACTACAAAGTTTCATGTTCTTAGCTTTTTAAATGGAGAAATTATACCCTAAAATATCCATATCTGAACAATTCACAGTCATTGAGGTCTCCGAAGTGGCGGGTACAGTAGAGGCGGACGTCAAGATGCTTTCCGACGACCAAAATGATGCAGGTACTGCAAATTAACCTGCATCACTCCAAAGCAGCTTCGGCTGCACTACTCTTACGTCTCAGCAAGACTGCTGAGGCGATCGTTCTGGTCCAGGAGCCTTGGGTCGTTGGATCCAGGGTCTGCGGCCTCAAATCTGCGGACTACCATGTGGTGGCAGCACCTGCGATACGGTCCTACCTGTCATGTATTCTAATACACAAAACTCTTTCCTACTTTATGGTATCTCTTTTCAGCGACGAAGATATGGTCTGCATCAGCCTCGAGCTGAAAGGCAAATCGATATGGATCGCCTCTGCCTATTTGGCGTATGACCGCCCCATTTTTGGGCAAGATCGGCTACTTGGTGCGGTTAAGGAAGCCGAGCGATTAGGGCTCCAACTGCTGTTAGGGGCCGATGCCAATGCCCACCACAAAACATGGGGCTCATCGGACGTAAACGCGAGGGGTGAGTCTCTTTTTGATTTTATTATATCTAATAATTTATCTATATGTAATTCTGGAGGCAAACCTACTTTTGTCACCGCAAACAGGAGTAAGATACTTGATATCACTCTGGTCACAGGCCCGCTCTCTGACTATGTCAAGGAATGGCAGGTGTCCGGAGAAAACTCCTTCTCTGATCATATGTATATAACTTTTAATCTACTATTGAGACCTCCACTTAGAGCGGGATACAGGAACAGGAGGCGTACGGATTGGGCTCTGGTTAGTCAGAAACTGTCTGCTACGCTCCTTGAGCACGCTTCTCTCGGTATGTTAAGCCTACCTCCAATGCAGAATGATGAAGCGCCTATCTCCAATAACGGGTCTGTTTCTCTCGGTGTGCTGGACGCATCGTCTAAAATCGATGAAGCAGTTGACTTTGTTACTAAACCCTGTAACGCTGCTTTCAATAGTGCCTGCCCGGAGGTCAAAGTTCGGGGTAAAAAGAAACCTTATTGGTGGAACCCCGAGATCTCCAAGCTTCGGCTTAACAGCAGAAAACTCTTCAACCAGCCGAAAACAACTGGCAAGCCTACAAGGATGCCTTAAAAATTTTCAAGAAGTCGATCCAAAGAACTAAAAGAGACTCATGGAAAAACTTGGCTAGCGACATAGAAGAAATTTCTGAGGCCAATCGAAAGGTCCTCTCTACTAATCCAGTTCCCCCAAGCTGTATCCGAATGCAAAATGGGGACTGGGCCACATCTAGCACTGATATTCTGAACACCCTGGTCACAACACACTTCCCAGGGTGCACCTCGGAACCTTATAGAACCTACTCTAACCCCAGGGCATCTAATGACTTGGAGCACATAATTACTAACACAAGGGTAAAATGGGCAATTAAATCCTTCTAAACATTTCAAATCTCCGGGAATAGATGGGATCTTTCCTGCCGAACTACAGGCAGCAGGTGATATTCTAATCCCTCTACTTGTTCCTATCTATAAAGCCTGCCTCAATCTGTAGCACATTCCTCTGGAATGGACCAAGGCGAAGGTGATCTTTATTCCTAAAGGGGGCAGAGCCTCCTACAGCATCCCAAAGAATTGCAGGCCGATAAGCCTGAGCTCTTTTCTACTCAAAGTTCTTGAGAGATTGCTGGATGTCTATATCAGACTTCGTGCAAACACTCTATCTCCTTTTCAACACGCTTATTCCAAAGGCAAGTCCGTAGAGACTGCTCTACACGTTATCACTTCCAAGATAGAAAAGGGGCTAGCCTTTAAGGAATTCACACTGGGCATCTTTCTCGACATAGAAGGAGCCTTCAACAATGTTCTCTCGTGAGTTTTGTCGAACTTCTTCTTAGTAGAAGAGCCATTATTTCTCAAATGGGTAATTCATCGATAACTAGGTATGCCAACCGGGGGACACCCCAGGGGGAGTTTTGTCTCCTCGGCCTTGGAACCTAACGGTGAACACCCTGCTATCTAAACTTCAGCACACGGGCTGCCAGGTCATTGCGTACGCCGATGACATCGCCCTGACAGCGACTGGCAAGCATATACCGGTGCTGAGCAACCTTGTGCAAAATGCACTCAACAATGTAAAAACCTGGTCTCTGAAATGCGGGCTCAGTGTCAGCTCTGAGAAAACGGAAATAGTTCTGTTTACCCGCAAACATAAGATACCCGAATTCAAACCTGCGTCCCTAAATGGGAAGGAGATTAAACTCTCTACCGAGGTTGGTGTGTGTATCACCAACGCCGTCGGCGTCACCGAAATGCCGAAAGCCACGGCGCCGAACTCATCAAAAATGGCATCAGCAACCCCGACGGTTCGAAGTTCAGTGTAGCCAAATATGTGAATGGTGTTCGAATCAGTGTTGCCAAGTATTGATGCGAAATTCAAGACAGGTAGTTTTTACTGAAATGGTAAATTGTTGGTAATACACATTCATAATTCGTTAGTTGCTTTTTTATAGTAGTCAAACAATAGTTATCAACTTCAGAAAATGCATTATTATTCTTTGGTGAAAATATATTTTAATTTCCAAAACCTACATACACACGTATTTAAATCACTGTTATTATCATTATTTCACAATTTTTTCTCTGAAGTTTTTCTTTGCATATAATATAATAATATAATATAATACAATGGCGCTGTTATAACTCTGACGAGTTTTATCGCCGAGCTTCTCTCCCAATTCGAGGTGTGCTCCTTTTTGTTTTTCCTAGTAATTGGGTGGACCTACAGTTTTATGCTGGCTCCGAACGGCGAATGCATTTTTTTGTGAGAAGCTTTTTCATGGCAGAAAACACTCGGAGGGTATGCCGCCCACTGCCGAGAGGTGACCGCTGCTCTTAAAAAACCCAATAATTGGGTTTTTACTAATTAGAAAAATTGTTTTGGTGTTTTGCTCGGACCGTGGTTTGAACCCGAGACCTCTGGCATAGCAGGCGAGCACTCTACCCACTGCACCACAGCGGCCACATTGCATTTGCCATGTTTGTGGCTTCTCGCGACCGGTTGATTAATATATTTACATATATTCACACTTATTAACACTTATTCCAACTTCATACATGCATTTGCACAATTTACTTAAACTTTTATTGTAATTTTTTGATATTTTGTTAATATCGCCGCAACCAAATACTTGCGGCAAATTTCAGCACGAAAAACTGTCAAAATGTTCGTTCATTCGGTGTTCATAATGTCGATTTACCGAACTTCGAAAGATTCGACGCGCCGTCGGTTGTCATAATGCCGATTTGCCGAAAACGTCATTTCGGCACCGCCGACGGTGGTGGTGATAGTGGCATAAATACCTTGGTGTTATTCTAGACAGAAAACTAAACTGGAAACGAAACGTAGAAGTACGATCCCAAAAAGCCATGTTAGCACTTTACGCATGTAAATCCGCGATAGGCAAAATATGGGGACTTAATCTCCAAATCGTCCATTGGCTGTACACAGCGGTAGTGCGACCTATTCTCTTCTAAGCAGTCACCATATGGTGGCTAGCACTGGAATTCGAAACCAATAAGAGCAAATTAACTAGAGTGTAGCGAATGGCTTCCATGCTTATTAGCGGAGCCCTTCCCTCCACCCCAACTAAAGCTCTCGAAACCATCCTATTTCTTCACCCACGGATATACAGGGGAAACTCATTGCCAGCTGCAACGCGGCAAGGCTCAATACAACAGAACCCTGGAGGGACACCAGATTCGGGCACGCTCACATTTTTAGTAACGTCCCTGCCAATTTTCTAAAGCTGGACTATGCAATACCAGCCTTCTGTTGGGATAACAAATTCTCCACGAGAATCCCGGAGAGGAGCGAGTGGAGAACTTGGGGGATCCCGATTCTAATACACTGCACCTTTACACGGACGGCTTCATCTCAAAGTAAGTTTGCGCTGCAGCATCTATCAGGCTGAGCTCATAGCCATATGGAAAGCAGCTCGTCGCCTGGCAAATCTGCCAGACATAAATTCTATCAAAATCTTCTCTGACAGCCAAGCTGCCATAAAATCCCTACAAAGTAACAATGCTACATCTGTAGTTGCAATGAAATGTAGGGAGTCTTTGTACAAACTAGCCGAAAGGTGCGACCTGAACGTCATTTGGGTTCCAGGCCATAGCAACGTTCGGCGCAACTGCATTGCGGATGAGTTGGCAAGGGAGGGCACAAGCTTGCAGGAAATCACATCTGCGACATGGGTTGGCCCACCGCTTAACTCATGCAAGCATTGGTTGAGATCTCGCTGCATTGAACAGGCTAACACTAGATGGGCTACGGAGTCAACTGGTGTGATTTCTAGGCAAATTTGGCCTAGACTGGATGAGGCTAGATCTGTATCGGTGCTACATCTGAATCGGCTCTCTAGGGGTCCGCTGGTGGGACTTCTAACAGGCCATTGTCTTATGGGCACTCACGCCTCTCGCACGGGCCTATATAAAAACGATTTTTGCAGTGGCTGCAGGGACGTGGAGGAAATAGAGAGTGTTGAGCACAATCTATGCCACTGCCCCACACTGTCGCTATGCAGGTATCGCTTTCTCCATAAACACTCTTTCCAGTGCCTGGCGGAGATGGAAAATGCAAGGACACTAGATTTTCTGCGCTTTATAAACAAACGGGCTGGTTTAGCTTCACGGGCATCTAGTGTTAACATACTATTAAATCTAATCTTCCGGAAAGGTTTGTAAACAGGGATAAGGAAGCTAGGGCTCCCGTGTGGTATCACAATGGGCCAACTCGGCCTAAGTGTGTCCCCGCTTTCATGAATTGCGGTGACAGCCACCTCAACCTAACCTAATGTACATGCCACTCACCCAAAGGCCTTTTCATATTACTCGGTACGACCAGCGTTCGAAATTAAACACTACGATAACATTCAATAACGTAGCGTAGCGTTCATGCGACAACGATATACAGAAACACAACCCCTAACAAACCTAACGGTACTAGTATTGTTTGCGTTTAAGTTTGTGTAGATGAACACAAACAGAACACTACGCGTAGTGTAGCTGGTGGAAGTACGCTAAGTGTAAATGAACCCTACTTAGCGTTCTTTTATTATAGCGTTCAGTTAGTGTTCTTTCTTAAATTTTGCAAATTTAGTTGTGCAAATCGGCGTTTCATGTATGTATACATATTTTATATGTATGTATGTATATACTAACGTATGTTTTTCATTAATGGATGCACATATGTACATTAAGCCGTATCACGTTATATGGACAAAAAAAAAAAGTTTAGTGTGTGTCAGTTTTATTTGAACACTTATATCGAAAAAATATTTTTAGTGTAAAATTTTTTTTTTAGGCCCGCGTTAAAAACAGCTAAATCGCGTGTTTTGTAATAACTTCCTTATTTGATGTCGGATCTCTATGATCTTAATGTCGCAGAAAAGGTCTCGCCCAGCACTATATTTGGCCCATATAAAGCTTCGACCTCAAAGGTTGTCCTGAGTTTTACCTTTAAAAATTTTGGAGTTACTATCCCTAGATTTTTTTATTTTTATCACTAATACAAAACTCTCAAAAAACCATGAGGAATCCCCCAAAAAAAATCTAGCCTTTATTCACAAACAAAAAAGTTATAACGTTGTAAAATGAAACACTTCTTTTTTTTATAAAAAAGTTACCACAGAGAAACGGCGAAACACGTCAGCTTAATTTTTGGCTCCAGATTACGATGGCGTTTTTAGAAAATCCGGATTAACTCCCATTTTCGAGATATTTAAGAAAACATTTTCAGTTTTCACATACAAAGCGATCCGATGGGGGGCGTATGAGTAACTATTGTTGAGGTAATAAAAATAAAGAAAAGGGGAAAAAACTATACGTACATATACATATGTATGTATATAAAATGTATATGAAAGGGAAGAGAATACCCTGTACATAAATTCCAATTTGTTTTAAACGTTCGAAACCTGCACTGAAAAAAACAACTTACTCAGATTATGGAAAAATGGGAATGTTTCGGCGCTAAAGACGTATTTTCATTGTTTTGATGTACAATTTTCTTTCAATCAAGGAATAAAAAGCACGTTTTAAAGAAAATTTTATTCAAAACAATGAAAATATGTCTTTAGCGGCAAATCATTCCCATTTTTCCATAATCTGAGTACTTTTTTTTTTTTGAGTGTGAGCAAAGTAACGATAAGCGACGAAGAATTCACTTTCAGAGCTCTGAAACTTCTTTCATAAATATCTCAAAATTTGGAGGACATCGTCATTTTCGGTCTCGGTTATCATAGATAAGAAGATGTCTTCCGGATTAAAGTAAAGTGCGTTGTTTTCAATTGTAGGCTGAATAATTAACTGCATTTCTAGGGCAGACGACGCATCCAGCGCAAGTATTGATAATACATTTAGAATTCCGTTGTCTCTTTAGTAGCGTATAATTTTACAACGAACTATAGCAGTTTTTCTAAACAAATTGGATGATTTTACGATACGCACGGATGCAGAAATCGTGAAGCCGTTGTAAGCCAGCGCGCTGTGCTTAGAGATCCCATTTGAATACTTACCAAATCTTCACTACAGCCATTATAATTCAATATAAATAACGTTGATCAGCACGAATAGTCCAATCATCAATAATTTTTTGCATATCATGTATCCAGTATTGGTAGCTGTTCCATCGCGGTACAATATTCTCAAGTCAAGCGAGGACTTAGAATACTTTTTAATCAAAAACTCATACTATATGGTGTTACTGCCTCATATAAATAAGAACTTGGGATAATTTTTCAAAAAACAGGTTCTCTGATTTTAAAACGGTATAAGTTTTTTGTTTGTGAATAAAGGCTAGAATTTTTTCGGGGGATTCCTCATGGTTTTTTGAGAACTTTGTATTAGTGATAAAAATAAAAAAATCTAGGGATAGTAACTCCAAAATTTTTAAAGGTAAAACTCAGGACAACCTTTGAGGTCGAAACTTTATATGGGCCAAATATAGTGCTGGGCGAGACCTTTTCTGCGACATTAAGACCATAGAGATCCGACATCAAATAAGGAAGTTATTACAAAAAACGCGATTTAGCTGTTTTTAACGCGGGCCTAAAAAAAATTTTTTACACCAAAAATATTTTTTCGACATAAGTGTTCAAATAAAACTGACACACGCAAACTTTATTTTCGTGATACGGCTTAATGTACATATATATGTATGTATGTATGTATATATTTTCTTTAATAAAAGACTTGTAAAAATTATTTTGGTTAAAAAATTTATGTAATATGGGAATTTTTAAGCCTAGATTTGGAAAATTATATAAAATATCTAGAATTAAAAAAAATTTAATTTTATAACATACGACGGCTGTGACCTGCTTGGGTACCCATATATACATACATATGTATGTATGTGAGGTAGGAATAGTTTTTAGTGTGTTAGGGTGCAAAATTTTTAAGTGTAGCTATAAATTTGGTGAATGTCCTTTTAAAAATTTTTTGCACTCTTCATTTTTGCAAACACATGTTTTATTTTCCATCACATGAAAAAACGCATACAATACATTATTTTTAGGACGCGGCATGTTGTTTTAGATACAGTCGAGCAAATAATAGAAAACCAACTAATTGCATGTTGTACTTCTTGCACATTTCCTCGCAAATTTGGTAGATTTTTTTCAAGTAAAGGGTACCTATTTTTTCGGCCTGAGTGGCAAAGAGTAAAGGCCAAGTTAGATGCAAATGAATATATGTACATATATATGTATGTATATTTATATAGTGGGAGATCGCAGAGCATTTGTGCAACATTCATAGACATATATGTAGATACCCTACAAAGAAATTCACATTAATCTGGGATGCTTTCGGGATCACGCGCAATGTAGCATGCGACTATTCTTAATTTTATATAAATGACGTTGTTCATAATTAATAATTTTTAATAAATTGTATATGTGTACTAGCTGACCCGGCAAACTTCGTTCTGCCCAAAACAGATTTTTTTATTAATTTCATTTCAAAAATTGTTATTACACCGGTATTATTTTTAATAGAAAATTAACGATTTTTCACTACTTCATTGTGTATACAACTTCAAAAATATATAATTTTAGTATTCAGTTTAAGGCTGCACGATACACAACATTTTTAGTTTTCTGTTCCGGATATTTATTTTCACTGAGTATTGGCTATTTTCAATAAGTAAGTAAGAGGATTGATATAGTATACCTCCATAATGGTTTTCAGGCCCCTCCTGCAACCCGTTTAGATATATTCAGCCTCAAAAGTTTAGTACGTATGGGAGGTGCAATGCCCCATTTTTCGGTAAATCTTTTTTTTTTTTGGTTGAACATGGTAGATATTGATATACGATATCTGCATAGTGATTTCTATGTACATGCCATGTACGCTTTTAAGGATATTTAGCCTTAAAAATTAAGAACGCATGGGAGGTACCACGCCCCCTTTTCCCAAAACTACTGTTTTTTTTCATAAGCACGCTATTGATATCGTTAATCTCCTGATCAATTTTCAGGTCCCAACCTTAAACACTTTTATAGATATTCAGCTTGAAAAATTAAGTTTGTATGGGAGGTGCCACGCCCCCTTTTCCGATAACCTACACTTTTATGCGCAAAAATTGTTTTGATATCATATAGCTCTGTACCAATTTCCAGGTCCCTGACTTAAATCCTTTTAAAGATATTCAGCTTAAAAAAGTAAGTGTTGTTGGGAAGTGCCACGCCCCATTTTCGTATAACTCCTATTATTTTGCGTTAATATGGAATTGTTATCGTTTATCTCCACACCAATTTCCAAGCCCCTAGCGTAAACAATTTTAGGGATATTCATCATGAAAAATAAAGTTTGTATGGGAGGTGCCACGCTCCTTTTTCCGATAACCCCCACTTTTATGCGTGGGAATGGTTTTGATATCATTTAGCTCTATAACAATTTTCAGCTCCCTACCTTGAACTGTTTTAGCGATAATCAGCTTTAAAAATTAAGGTTGTTTGGGAGGTGCCACGCCCCCTTTTCTGATAACCCCCAATTTTCTGAATGAGAAGGGTTTTGATATCACCTACCTCTAAACCAATTTTCAGCTCCCTACCTTAAACTGTTTTAGAGATAATCAGCTTTAAAAATTAAGGTTGTATGGGAGGTGCCACGTCCCCTTTTCTGATAACCCCCACTTTTCTGAGTGAGAAGGGTTCTGATATCACCTACCTCTATACCAATTTTCAGCTCCCTACCTTGAACTGTTTTAGAGATAATCAGCTTTAAAAATTAAGTTTGTATGGTAGGTGCCACGCCCCCTTTTCTGATAACCCCAACTTTTCTGAGTGAGAAGGGGTTTGATATCACCTACCTCTATACCAATTTTCAGCTCCCTACCTTAAACTGTTTTAGAGATAACCAGCTTTAAAAATTAAGGTTGTATGGGAGGTGCCACGCCTCCCTAACATTTTTAAATTTTTTCTTCGACTAAACCTTCGCGAGGTAACAACAAACAAACCCCCCTAAGGAAGTATTTGATTTGGTTCAGCCGTTTTCAAGTTTTAGCGTTTCAATTAAATACCAAATCATTTTTATACTTACTCAGCTGTACTAGTACACAGAGTATTATAATTTTGATTTCATAACGGTGGATTGTAACATAATGAAATAATCGAGATAGATATAGACTTATATATATCAAAATGATCAGGGTGAAAAGAGAAATCGATTGAGCCATGTCCGTCCGTCCGTCCGTCCGTCCGTCCGTACGCAGGATAACTCGCGTAAAAATTGAGATATTTTGATGAAATTTGAAATGCAAGTTGGTATCGAGACTGGGACGGTTGGTATTGAAAATGGGCGAAATCGGACCATGACCACGCCCAATTTTCCTATATAGAAAAAATCGGAAATTTGGTATCTAAGCCACTAATATAGCTAGAGTGATAAAATTTTACCCACATATTGAGCTCAGGCCCTTATGAAGAAATTTGATGAAGTTTTGGAAAATGGGCGGTGGCACGCCCACTTATTAAGGGTCAAACATTGAAAGTTTTATATGTCATAACTCAGAAACCGTTGAAGATATATCGATGAAATTTGGTATGCGTAATTTGCTTACCTGTACAAATGTTTTGGCGAAAAATTTTCAAAATCGGTTGACGGCCACGCCCACTTTTATATATGGGAACTATAAAGGGGCCTAATAAAAACATTTTAAGCGATATCTCTGTCAAATATAAAGATCTATCACTGAAATTTTGTGGCAGGAGTCCAACTACGGACAGAAAACAAAAAGTACAAAAATTTTGGAAAATGGGCGGTGCCACGCCCACTTATTAAGGGGCAAACATTGAAAGTTTTATATGTCATAACTCAGCAACCGTTGAAGATATATCGATGAAATTTGGTATCCGTAATTTGCTTACTTAGACAAATGTTTTGACGAAAAATTATCAAAATCGGTGGACGGCCACGCCCACTTTTATATATGGGTATTATAAAGTGACCTAATAAAACTATTTTAAGCGATATCTCTGTCAAATATAAAGATCTATCACTGAAATTTTGTGGCAGGAGTCCAACGACGGACGTAAAACAAAAAGTACAAAAATTTTGGAAAATGGGCGGTGCCACGCCCACTTATTAAGGGGCAAGCATTGAAAGTTTTATATGTCATAACTCAGAAACTGTTGAAGATATATCGATGAAATTTGATATGCGTAATTTTCTTAATTAGACAAATGTTTTGGCGAAAAATTATCAAAATCGGTTGACGGCCACGCCCACTTTTATATATGGGAACTATAAAGGGGCCTAATAAAAACATTTTAAGCGATATCTCTGTAAAATATAAAGATCTATCACTGAAATTTTGTGGCAGGAGTCCAACTAGGGACATAAAACAAAAAATATAAAAATTTTGGAAAATGGGCGGTGCCACGCCCACTTATTAAGGGGCAAATATTGAAAGTTTTATAAGCCATAACTCAGAACCGTTAAAGATATATCGATGAAATTTGGTACGCGTGATATATTTACTTAGCCAAATGTGTGGACGAAAGATTACCAAAATCGGTTGACGACCACGCCCACTTTTATATATGGGTATTATAAAGTGACCTAATAAAACATTTTAAGCGATATCTCTGTCAAATATAAAGATCTATCACTGAAATTTTGTGACATGAGTTCTACAATAGACCGGAAACAAAAAATAAAAAAGTTTGGAAAATGGGCGTGGCACCGCCTCTTTTTATACAAAGGAATCTACGAGCCTATTACTCGACAAATAACTGAGATATTATGACGAAACTTGGTTTATACACTTTTATAACATGTGTTAATAGACACGCAAAAATGTATTGAAATCGGTTTATGACCACGCCTACTTTTTAACAAAGATATTTCTGGAACACCCTTTTGGAATTTGTAACGTGAAGTCTTTGTAACTAAAAGTCATAGAGGGATGCAATTTTGCACTAACAATAATATTTATATGCTTATTTGGATGATTGATACAAATTTTGAAAATGGGCGTGGCTGCGCCCTGTTTATGCAGCACTCGTGTCATATAAAATACACCCTATATCGAACAAACGCAAACAAACAATGAAAGCATACAGCTGAGTATCTAATGTTCGATTCCACTCGAACTTAGGCTTCCTTACTTGTTATATATATAGATAAGCATTTATACGTATACATATATACATATGCCCATATTTAAGTATTGACAGGCCTAAAATTTTAATGACCGTAAATTATTGCTTTTTGGTGGGCTGTGCAGTTTTGTTGTCATAGAAAAATTACATTGAATTTCGCGTTAATGCAAATTATTGTATGATTTTGCAACTCAAACAATGGTTGGCCTTTACTCTTTGCCTCTCAGGACGAAAAAATATCAGCTACATACATATGCGCATTTCTGGTATAAACATGCAAATGAACGCTACGATTAGCGTAGTGTTCATTTTCGCTGCCAGCGAAGCACGAAATAGGTGGCGTTAGGTTTGTGTTCTTTCGCTCGTTTAGGGTTCGGTTTGTGTTTGTTTACATGAGCACAAACGCTATCGTAGCGTGCGCGTTTAGTGTTCTTTTTGGCGTAGCGTTTCCGTAGGGTTCAGTTTATTTGCGAACTCTGGGTACGACATTGGATCGACATTTTTTCCTCGCTATTTTCAGCTTACCGAAACGATTACGCGTTGCAGTGTCTTTCACACATGTGGGAATATTCAATAATAACAATAATGTCTTATAGCGATGAGGAACACGTTATAGCTTGGTACATTTGTAGCAGAAACGAGTTTTTCCTGACTTTCTTCTTCTGACCAGTCTTACCGCGTTGCGGTATACCGAAATTAATCCTCTCCGATTTCATGTATGCAGCACTAATGTGAAAGTGCCAGTTGAAATACATGTGGTCGGTAAGCTACAGGTACACTTTCGGTAAAAAAAACAAATTTCTTGATCCGATACCGCGCCGAGTAATGTGGAATCGCTCAAAGGGCAACGCCAAGCATGCGTGTGTATAACGGGAGCTATACGCACTTGCCCAATGGCGGCGATGGAAGTGCTTCTTGAGTTAACCCCGCTGCACATAGTTATTGAACAAAGTGCCAAGCGTTCCCTATTGAATATAATAAGGGAAGGCTATGGAAAAGGTAAAATTATATCATCGCAAAACATGGTCAAGCCTAGGGAGAAACTCCCGCTATCAACAGGATCACAAACTTTGAAAAGAGATTTAAGATATATATAGCTTAGGAAATCATCAAATTAGTTTTACAAAAAATTTACTTTATTAAGATTTAAGTAGGTTTTAAGTTGATTTATTTATGATTAACATTGATTTTGTTTTCACCCTAATTCAGAAAGGATGGTACTATATAATCGTTATTGATTTATGAAAAAATAAATCAATTTTTTTTACTCATTGCGACGTGATAAAGTTTTGCGCCTTTTTAATGCACATAGCTGTTTTTATACACCAATTTTTTTTTTTTTTTTTGGAAAAACGTATGTTATCTGTACGCAATACACCGCTAGTCCTAGTTTGTATGTAGAAAAGTTGAGTATCGAACTAATTAACCGACAGTTGCCATTTTGCCTGTATGCCTGTAAGCATATACCTTTTTCTCAAAACATTTATAGTCTATGGTATGTCATTTAGTCCATCTTCGTCGCATGCCTCATCTAGATCTTGAATGGATTCAAACATTTGTTGTAACGTTTAACCTCTAAAAACAGAAAATTTATAAAATTTCAACAAAATTAACAATATTACATTAGATAAATTTACACAACGGCAGAGAAAATCACGCGAAGTCCAATAAAAAAAAACCTGTACCCTAAGCGACCCACGGCTACCATATGGTCACGCCTTTGGAAAAATGTTAAAAAATGTTGGAAAGAAGAATTTTTTATTTAAAACTAATTTACATTATATAGATAATTCCATTAACTTTCAAAAAATGTAATTACACTACCCGACAAAATAATTAAAATCAACGTTATATTGACGGAGTTATAGCGACCAAAACATTTTTTTAATGAAAATTTTCAGTTTTTTTCCGACATTCATATACCTTTTTTAATTTTTTTAAATAAATATTAAATATAATCCAAGTTTAACACTTTGAGTCAATAGCCTATTTCTTGGTGAACATTTTGGCACTTTCCAGATTATAATCAGTAGAAAAATTACAATGCTATAAGAGAATTAATTAACAAATCTATGTTTATTTTTTATCACAATCTTGTTTTTAACTTCATTTTTTTTATTTATATGTATATTAAAAGAGTTTAAATGTTGATAGCTTTCGCCGTTATGGTAGATACACTTTGATCTTCTCGAAAAAGGAGCCAGCAAAAATGGCTCATCATTCAATGTCCCTGATATTCCAATGGCATTGGTATCGCAGTCCCATGTTTTTTTTTATTTCTCCGTGAGAACGCTCACCGTTGTAAAAGTCATCACTTATATATGTTGAGAGGGTTTCGGCACAATTTTTTTTTATCCCGCGAAATACCGCGGAATTATTTTTAGTTTTTTTTGCAACTTTTTTATTTGACACCCGATTTTTAAAATTTATATGTCATTATTTTACTCTGGTTGATCTCTATATAGCGCTTTAATGTCCTTTTGAGCTATGAAGTCGTTTTCACTCAACCAAGTTTTTCGTCTATAAAATATCCTTTTCGTTTCACCTGAAAAAAATCGCTAGAAATAGAGTACTAATGGGACCTTGGTAACATTACGCTTAAATAAATCATTTGCTAATTTTCCCAACTTTAAAAAAAAACTGTTTTCAAGATCAAAATTAAACAAGTAAGGAAGCCTAAGTTCGAGTGGAATCGAACATTAGATACTCAGCTGTATGCTTTCATTGTTTGTTTGCGTTTGTTCGATATAGGGTGTATTTTATATGACACGAGTGCTGCATAAACAGGGCGCAGCCACGCCCATTTTCAAAATTTGTATCAATCATCCAAATAAGCATATAAATATTATTGTTAGTGCAAAATTGCATCCCTCTATGACTTTTAGTTACAAAGACTTCACGTTACAAATTCCAAAAGGGTGTTCCAGAAATATCTTTGTTAAAAAGTAGGCGTGGTCATAAACCGATTTCAATACATTTTTGCGTGTCTATTAACACATGTTATAAAAGTGTATAAACCAAGTTTCGTCATAATATCTCAGTTATTTGTCGAGTAATAGGCTCGTAGATTCCTTTGTATAAAAAGAGGCGGTGCCACGCCCATTTTCCAAACTTTTTTATTTTTTGTTTCCGGTCTATTGTAGAACTCATGTCACAAAATTTCAGTGATAGATCTTTATATTTGACAGAGATATCGCTTAAAATGTTTTTATTAGGTCACTTTATAATACCCATATATAAAAGTGGGCGTGGTCGTCAACCGATTTTGGTAATCTTTCGTCCACACATTTGGCTAAGTAAATATATCACGCGTACCAAATTTCATCGATATATCTTTAACGGTTCTGAGTTATGGCTTATAAAACTTTCAATATTTGCCCCTTAATAAGTGGGCGTGGCACCGCCCATTTTCCAAAATTTTTATATTTTTTGTTTTATGTCCCTAGTTGGACTCCTGCCACAAAATTTCAGTGATAGATCTTTATATTTGACAGAGATATCGCTTAAAATGTTTTTATTAGGCCCCTTTATGGTTCCCATATATAAAAGTGGGCGTGGCCGTCAGCCGATTTTGATAATTTTTCGCCAAAACATTTGTCTAAGTAAGAAAATTACGCATATCAAATTTCATCGATATATCTTCAACGGTTTCTGAGTTATGACATATAAAACTTTCAATGCTTGCCCCTTAATAAGTGGGCGTGGCACCGCCCATTTTCCAAAATTTTTGTACTTTTTGTTTTATGTCCATCGTTGGACTCCTGCCACAAAATTTCAGAGATAGATCTTTATATTTGACAGAGATATCGCTTAAAATAGTTTTATTAGGTCACTTTATAATACCCATATATAAAAGTGGGCGTGGCCGTCCACCGATTTTGATAATTTTTCGTCAAAACATTTGTCTAAGTAAGCAAATTACGGATACCAAATTTCATCGATATATCTTCAACGGTTGCTGAGTTATGACATATAAAACTTTCAATGTTTGCCCCTTAATAAGTGGGCGTGGCACCGCCCATTTTCCAAAATTTTTGTACTTTTTGTTTTATGTCCGTAGTTGGACTCCTGCCACAAAATTTCAGTGATAGATCTTTATATTTGACAGAGATATCGCTTAAAATGTTTTTATTAGGCCCCTTTATAGTTCCCATATATATAAGTGGGCGTGGCCGTCAACCGATTTTGATAATTTTTCGCCAAAACATTTGTACAGGTAAGCAAATTACGCATACCAAATTTCATCGATATATCTTCAACGGTTTCTGAGTTATGACATATAAAACTGTCAATGTTTGACCCTTAATAAGTGGGCGTGGCACCGCCCATTTTCCAAAACTTCATCAAATTTCTTCATAAGGGCCTGAGCTCAATACGTGGGTAAAATTTTATCACTCTAGCTATATTAGTGGCTGAGATACCAAATTTCCGATTTTTTCTATATAGGAAAAGTGGGCGTGGTCATGGTCCGATTTCGCCCATTTTCAATACCAACCGTCCCAGTCTCGATACCAACTTGCATTTCAAATTTCATCAAAATATCTCAATTTTTACGCGAGTTATCCTGCGTACGGACGGACGGACGGACGGACATGGCTCAATCGATTTCTCTTTTCACCCTGATCATTTTGATATATATAAGTCTATATCTATCTCGATTATTTCATTATGTTACAATCCACCGTTATGAAATCAAAATTATAATACTCTGTGTACTAGTACAGCTGAGTATAAAAAAAATTTTGACTTTGACCAGCTATCGCTCAGTAAGTTTTTACTCAACCGCCACAAGTTATATGTCGTTAAAAGCGTATTTTAATTACGTTTTGAACGAGGTACTGTTAGCTGTTATCGTAAATGTAACTTTAGCGAAAAATATTTTTGAAAAATTACCATTATCTCAAAAACCTAACCCTGCAAAAAATAAAAAATAGTTTTGAGCTCAGGGGGCCCATGCCAATTTTCCATTATACCCCGATTTATTGGTATTTTTTGCTGTAAACTAGTGTTATTATACTCAGCTGTACTAGTACACAGAGTATTATAATTTTGATTTCATAACGGTGGATTGTAACATAATGAAATAATCGAGATAGATATAGACTTATATATATCAAAATGATCAGGGTGAAAAGAGAAATCGATTGAGCCATGTCCGACCGTCCGTCCGTCCTTACGCAGGATAACTCGCGTAAAAATTGAGATATTTTGATGAAATTTGAAATGCAAGTTGGTATCGAGACTGGGACGGTTGGTATTGAAAATGGGCGAAATCGGACTATGACCACGCCCACTTTTCCTATATAGAAAAAATCGGAAATTTGGTATCTCAGCCACTAATATAGCTAGAGTGATAAAATTTTACCCACGTATTGAGCTCAGGCCCTTATGAAGAAATTTGATGAAGTTTTGGAAAATGGGCGGTGCCACGCCCACTTATTAAGGGGCAAACATTGAAAGTTTTATATGTCATAACTCAGAAACCGTTGAAGATATATCGATGAAATTTGGTATGCGTAATTTGCTTACCTGTACAAATGTTTTGGCGAAAAATTATCAAAATCGGTTGACGGCCACGCCCACTTTTATATATGGGAACTATAAAGGGGCCTAATAAAAACATTTTAAGCGATATCTCTGTCAAATATAAAGATCTATCACTGAAATTTTGTGGCAGGAGTCCAACTACGGACATAAAACAAAAAGTACAAAAATTTTGGAAAATGGGCGGTGCCACGCCCACTTATTAAGGGGCAAACATTGAAAGTTTTATATGTCATAACTCAGCAACCGTTGAAGATATGTCGATGAAATTTGGTATCCGTAATTTTCTTACTTAGAAAAATGTTTTGGCGAAAAATTATCAAAATCGGTTGACGGCCACGCCCACTTTTATATATGGGAACTATAAAGGGGCCTAATAAAAACATTTTAAGCGATATCTCTGTCAAATATAAAGATCTATCACTGAAATTTTGTGGCAGGAGTCCAACTAGGGACATAAAACAAAAAATATAAAAATTTTGGAAAATGGGCGGTGCCACGCCCACTTATTAAGGGGCAAATATTGAAAGTTTTATAAGCCATAACTCAGAACCGTTAAAGATATATCGATGAAATTTGGTACGCGTGATATATTTACTTAGCCAAATGTGTGGACGAAAGATTACCAAAATCGGTTGACGACCACGCCCACTTTTATATATGGGTATTATAAAGTGACCTAATAAAAACATTTTAAGCGATATCTCTGTCAAATATAAAGATCTATCACTGAAATTTTGTGACATGAGTTCTACAATAGACCGGAAACAAAAAATAAAAAAGTCTGGAAAATGGGCGTGGCACCGCCTCTTTTTATACATAGGAATCTACGAGCCTATTACTCGACAAATAACTGAGATATTATGACGAAACTTGGTTTATACACTTTTATAACATGTGTTAATAGACACGCAAAAATGTATTGAAATCGGTTTATGACCACGCTACTTTTTAACAAAGATATTTCTGGAACACCCTTTTGGAATTTGTAACGTGAAGTCTTTGTAACTAAAAGTCATAGAGGGATGCAATTTTGCACTAACAATAATATTTATATGCTTATTTGGATGATTGATACAAATTTTGAAAATGGGCGTGGCTGCGCCCTGTTTATGCAGCACTCGTGTCATATAAAATACACCCTATATCGAACAAACGCAAACAAACAATGAAAGCATACAGCTGAGTATCTAATGTTCGATTCCACTCGAACTTAGGCTTCCTTACTTGTTTTTATACTGGTTTACATTTGCCAGATTTGGAAGTTCAATGAATATATAAATATTGGTTTCTTCTCTTGATATCTTATAACTTTGCCATTTTTACACAGATTATAATCAGGAAAGTGCCAAAATGTTCACTAAGAAATAGGCCATTGACTCAAAATGTGAAACCAGGAGGATATTTAATACTTCGTAAAAAAAAATTACAAAACAAAACAAGTAAGGAAGCCTAAGTTCGAGTGGAATCGAACATTAGATACTCAGCTGTATGCTTTCATTGTTTGTTTGCGTTTGTTCGATATAGGGTGTATTTTATATGACACGAGTGCTGCATAAACAGGGCGCAGCCACGCCCATTTTCAAAATTTGTATCAATCATCCAAATAAGCATATAAATATTATTGTTAGTGCAAAATTGCATCCCTCTATGACTTTTAGTTACAAAGACTTCACGTTACAAATTCCAAAAGGGTGTTCCAGAAATATCTTTGTTAAAAAGTAGGCGTGGTCATAAACCGATTTCAATACATTTTTGCGTGTCTATTAACACATGTTATAAAAGTGTATAAACCAAGTTTCGTCATAATATCTCAGTTATTTGTCGAGTAATAGGCTCGTAGATTCCTTTGTATAAAAAGAGGCGGTGCCACGCCCATTTTCCAAACTTTTTTATTTTTTGTTTCCGGTCTATTGTAGAACTCATGTCACAAAATTTCAGTGATAGATCTTTATATTTGACAGAGATATCGCTTAAAATGTTTTTATTAGGTCACTTTATAATACCCATATATAAAAGTGGGCGTGGTCGTCAACCGATTTTGGTAATCTTTCGTCCACACATTTGGCTAAGTAAATATATCACGCGTACCAAATTTCATCGATATATCTTTAACGGTTCTGAGTTATGGCTTACAAAACTTTCAATATTTGCCCCTTAATAAGTGGGCGTGGCACCGCCCATTTTCCAAAATTTTTATATTTTTTGTTTTATGTCCCTAGTTGGACTCCTGCCACAAAATTTCAGTGATAGATCTTTATATTTGACAGAGATATCGCTTAAAATGTTTTTATTAGGCCCCTTTATAGTTCCCATATATAAAAGTGGGCGTGGCCGTCAACCGATTTTGATAATTTTTCGCCAAAACATTTGTACAGGTAAGCAAATTACGCATACCAAATTTCATCGATATATCTTCAACGGTTTCTGAGTTATGACATATAAAACTTTCAATGTTTGACCCTTAATAAGTGGGCGTGGCACCGCCCATTTTCCAAAACTTCATCAAATTTCTTCATAAGGGCCTGAGCTCAATACGTGGGTAAAATTTTATCACTCTAGCTATATTAGTGGCTGAGATACCAAATTTCCGATTTTTTCTATATAGGAAAAGTGGGCGTGGTCATGGTCCGATTTCGCCCATTTTCAATACCAACCGTCCCAGTCTCGATACCAACTCGCATTTCAAATTTCATCAAAATATCTCAATTTTTACGCGAGTTATCCTGCGTACGGACGGACGGACATGGCTCAATCGATTTCTCTTTTCACCCTGATCATTTTGATATATATAAGTCTATATCTATCTCGATTATTTCATTATGTTACAATCCACCGTTATGAAATCAAAATTATAATACTCTGTCTACTAGTACAGCTGAGTATAAAAAGATGAATTTCGAAAAAACCTGAAGATTTTCTTTAAAAAAATATTTTGTTCGCCATAACTCCGACACTTTAAAGGCGATTTTAATTATTTTTGCTGTGTTGGAAAGTGTTTTTCATCCTCTCAAAACGACGGTAATGGTGGAGATATTGACAGATGAGTAATCATACTTTTTTTTTATTAGCTCCAAAACTGAAATTTCAAAAGACTGTTCTACTGTTGAACCATCTGATTACATATTTGGAATCAGCAGACAATTCTACATAGGAATCATGTATCAAATGCCGAGGATATTTTATTTTGTCGGGTCGTGTTATTTGAACAATTATAAAATCTTTATATATATTACGCTAAGCGATTTTTTGTACGCACCATAACTTTTACACCTTTATACCGATTTTCGAAAATGGGGTGTCACATGAAAGGGCTAGACCTGTAGCTGTGCAGGAAGGTTTATTTCTGAAAAGGGTTGCCACCTGTTTAAAAATTTAATTCTCCTTTATAGTTTGATTGATTTTTTTAATTTCAGGTACCATGTGAAAGGGCTTGAGCTGAAAATGAGGAATTTATTAAAATTTTCACAAAAAGGGTTGCCACCTGTTCAAAAATTCAGTTTTACGCTATAGTTTGTTTGATTTTTAAATTTGAGGTGTTACATGAAAGGGCTTTGCTTGAAAATTAGTAAGTTTTTATATTTTTACAAAAAGGGTTGCCACCTGTTCAAAATTTCATTTTTACGATATAGTTTGTTTGATTTTTAAATTTGAGGTGTCATATGAAAGGGCTTTGCTTGAAAATTAGTAATTTTTTATTATTTTTACAAAAATCGTTGCCATCTTTTCAAAAACTCAGTTTTACGCTATAGTTTGTTTGATTCTTAAATTTGAGATGTCATATGAAAGAAAACTAGAAAGAGAAAGAGGACTGCGACAAATGGCCTTTTGGAGGTCGCTTTAAGGTTAACATATTCTAGAAAATTATTCAGCATAAAACTTCACTATGGGGCTACTCGCACAAAATCTTTGTATAAAAAATCTAGGTCCACACAAAATAAAAATAACCAGTAACTATCTAGGTATATGCTTCATTTTATATTTTATTAATAAGATTCTATGGGCTTACAGCCCATTCATATTCTGCCAATTTTAAGGGGAAGTCAAATTTAAAATGATAATCAAAAAAATTGTCAAATGTGGCAATATGTGGTCTTCCACCCTCAAATTGTCTCACAGTGTAATCGAAAGCCACAGCATCGCGTGGCAGGGTTTACTAGTATACTTATATTTATCGACATGCCATATCTGAAAACGGGAATTTTCAGTATTAATTTTTTTCACCTCATTTTCACACGCAATACTTTCGAGGTCAAATCTTCGACTGTGCTTGAGTGCGTTAACAGATTGAACGAACTGGCAACTAGAGGAATAGAGGCCAGTGAGTAGGCGTACAGTCTGGCCAGGCAGGCGGCGGCTTCCAAACCAATAGGACCTGAGCCATTCATAGCAATAGGCCCACATACTATCAGGAATGAGCTCAGAAATGAGGAAAGGAAGCTAAGGGAACAGTACTGGTGCCAAACCATTGGAATGCGGCAAGCAAAGGCACTAATAGGGGGATACAACATAAGTCGATTCAAAGGGCTTAGGAACCTCTCTAAGAATAAATTGAGAATGTTTACAGGAATTCTCACAGGACACTGCAGGAGTAGGAAGCATATGCATAAACTAGGTATCCTGTCTAGCAGTCTATGTCGCTTCTGTGACAAAGAAGATGAGTCTGCAGAGCATATTAGGCATGGGTAACACTGCGCTGCGCCGCGAAATTGCGCTGGCGGCAATCCTGGTGTTATTGCGCGAACTCCGATTTGGAAAATGCGCCAACTCAATGTAGCGCCAACTCAATGTAGCGCCAGCTCAATGATGCTCTATTGCAATATAACACTGACTCAATTTCGTGCGCTAACACCAGCACCAATATAGTGCTAGTGTAATAGCCCAGTTAGTCGAGAACGTGTGGTCCGCTCGCTGACGCAAACGCCCGTATGCAATTTTTAGGATTTTTTGAGCCCGTAGCAATCAGCTGATTTACTCACACATATTTGCATATATATAAAGTTTGTTTACATTTTGGCAGGGTTGCCATTTAGTCATTTTTGAACAAACAAGATTTTTACTAATCTTCAAAGTGTTATGCGGATTACTCTTCAATACACAACTGTGCATTATTTGCCAAATGACAAGAAAATACTAATTTAATCGTGTTTAAAGTTGTCGTTGACGACTTTTTTTTTTTATTAATTAATTACTTTTTTACGGCTTAGTTGGTAATTAAAACACATTTTTCTCGTAATTTTGTTGCTGCCGAATATAATTCCATCACACCTTGGTGATAGTTATCAAGGGCTAAAACATAAAATAACAAAAAACACAGTCAGAACATTAAATTTACAATTGAAAATCCATAAAAAAAATTATACTGGGAAGCAACAAGATTCTCACAAAAATCTGTGTTTAATTAAGAAATCTGTACTGAGTTTCTGTAACTCATATCTTTTCTAGTATAAATAGGTGGTGACAAAGTGTGGATCGTATTAGTGTGACATCACTTTAATTGATTTTGTTACAGAAACTCAGATTTATTGTGGCAATTTATAACTTTTTAATGCAGAAAAATTGCAGAAGAAGACCACCAAGAGTTTTCAATTAAGAAAATACCGCCACCATTGTGGATAAATACAATTTTTGCTTTAATTTTCAGTAATATCTTCATTTATTAGGAGTGTTCAATATCTCAAAATTTTTAAATATTTTTACGAATAGTTACGAATTTATGTTCAATAACCCATAAAATTCGCAAAAAGAGCCAAATTGAGAGAGTAAGACCTCGAGAGAGTTGATAAACGCTGCAAGTAAAATTTCAAAAATATATGATAACAAAAATTTCAATTGGAAATATACAAACATTTTAAACGCAAATTTCTAATTGTGTACTAAATAAGTTAGCGCAAAAACGAATCTTGATGATGTAGTGGAATAGCCAAAGTAGAATTTTGTTTTCCTAATTCAGTTATTTCCATTCATTTCCAATTTCAAAAATTTCACTTACAACCTAACCTAAAAATCAAATTGTCAAAACAGCGTATCAGCTGTTTTCTTGCGAATGTTTACGATTTCGTGTTCAATTACTTTGGTTGATAATTTTCTCTTTTTCTCGTTTTTACTCTTTAATTTGACAATTATGCTCTTTTTGCAAGTACTTGCAAGTAAAGTTGTTGAACAAAGCTATTATCTTGTTATTAATTTATATATATATATATATTTACATTTTGTTTGGGATTTAAAAAAAATTTATAAACGTTTTCTTTCCTTTCTTTTTAAAAATTAAAGTAATAATAAATTGTTCGTTTAAGTAGACATACTATTTTTTCCATTAAAAATGTTCAACTGGCAACCCTTCTACCTTGCAACCATGCGAGCGATCAGCTGCCACGTTTTTACGTAAAAAATCAAAATGATTTTGATTTCTGCGGTACGGGCTTCTGCGTCGTACGTCGTTGAATAATCGGTTACATACAAATCCTATTAAATAGGTTGGATCAGCTGACACGGTACACGGGTTTACGTTCTCGACTAACTGGGCTATAAATTGGCACCACCACAAAGCCAATAACAGCACAGCGTATATGACACCGTCACAATTATGTATGCTAACGCCAATACCGAACCATCGCTAATACGAAAGGGTTTTGATATTTTACTTTCACAAATAAAGAAGACAAAATTGACATTATCTGTGAATAGGAGAGAAAAATATAATACAAAATAAATTAAATAAAATATTTATTAGCATATAGTATATTTTTGTTACGCATGGTAAATGGTAAGGGAAAATTTCGATATAATGCGCCCGGACCCGGAATTTTTCTTTTTAATAGGATGGAGCCGACCCTCGTATTTCATAATGAAGATGCCGAAAAATGAGATGCCAGCATATTTTCACAAATATACGCAAATTATTTTTATACTCAGCTGTACTAGTACACAGAGTATTATAATTTTGATTTCATAACGGTGGATTGTAACATAATGAAATAATCGAGATAGATATAGACTTATATATGTCAAAATGATCAGGGTGAAAAGAGAAATCGATTGAGCCATGTCCGTCCGTCCGTCCGTCCGTCCGTCCGTCCGTCCGTACGCAGGATAACTCGCGTAAAAATTGAGATATTTTGATGAAATTTGAAATGAAAGTTGGTATCGAGACTGGGACGGTTGGTATTGAAAATGGGCGAAATCGGACCATGACCACGCCCACTTTTCCTATATAGAAAAAATCGGAAATTTGGTATCTCAGCCACTAATATAGCTAGAGTGATAAAATTTTACCCACGTATTGAGCTCAGGCCCTTATGAAGAAATTTGATGAAGTTTTGGAAAATGGGCGGTGCCACGCCCACTTATTAAGGGTCAAACATTGAAAGTTTTATATGTCATAACTCAGAAACCGTTGAAGATATATCGATGAAATTTGGTATGCGTAATTTGCTTACCTGTACAAATGTTTTGGCGAAAAATTATCAAAATCGGTTGACGGCCACGCCCCCTTTTATATATGGGAACTATAAAGGGGCCTAATAAAAACATTTTAAGCGATATCTCTGTCAAATATAAAGATCTATCACTGAAATTTTGTGGCAGGAGTCCAACTACGGACATAAAACAAAATTACAAAAATTTTGGAAAATGGGCGGTGCCACGCCCACTTATTAAGGGGCAAACATTGAAAGTTTTATATGTCATAACTCAGCAACCGTTGAAGATATATCGATGAAATTTGGTATCCGTAATTTGCTTACTTAGGCAAATGTTTTGACGAAAAATTATAAAAATCGGTGGACGGCCACGCCCACTTTTATATATGGGTATTATAAAGTGACCTAATAAAACTATTTTAAGCGATATCTCTGTCAAATATAAAGATCTATCACTGAAATTTTGTGGCAGGAGTCCAACGACGGACATAAAACAAAAAGTACAAAAATTTTGGAAAATGGGCGGTGCCACGCCCACTTATTAAGGGGCAAGCATTGAAAGTTTTATATGTCATAACTCAGAAACCGTTGAAGATATATCGATGAAATTTGATATGCGTAATTTTCTTACTTAGACAAATGTTTTGGCGAAAAATTATCAAAATCGGTTGACGGCCACGCCCACTTTTATATATGGGAACTATAAAGGGGCCTAATAAAAACATTTTAAGCGATATCTCTGTCAAATATAAAGATCTATCACTGAAATTTTGTGGCAGGAGTCCAACTAGGGACATAAAACAAAAAATATAAAAATTTTGGAAAATGGGCGGTGCCACGCCCACTTATTAAGGGGCAAATATTGAAAGTTTTATAAGCCATAACTCAGAACCGTTAAAGATATATCGATGAAATTTGGTACGCGTGATATATTTACTTAGCCAAATGTGTGGACGAAAGATTACCAAAATCGGTTGACGACCACGCCCACTTTTATATATGGGTATTATAAAGTGACCTAATAAAAACATTTTAAGCGATATCTCTGTCAAATATAAAGATCTATCACTGAAATTTTGTGACATGAGTTCTACAATAGACCGGAAACAAAAAATAAAAAAGTTTGGAAAATGGGCGTGGCACCGCCTCTTTTTATACAAAGGAATCTACGAGCCTATTACTCGACAAATAACTGAGATATTATGACGAAACTTGGTTTATACACTTTTATAACATGTGTTAATAGACACGCAAAAATGTATTGAAATCGGTTTATGACCACGCCTACTTTTTAACAAAGATATTTCTGGAACACCCTTTTGGAATTTGTAACGTGAAGTCTTTGTAACTAAAAGTCATAGAGGGATGCAATTTTGCACTAACAATAATATTTATATGCTTATTTGGATGATTGATACAAATTTTGAAAATGGGCGTGGCTGCGCCCTGTTTATGCAGCACTCGTGTCATATAAAATACACCCTATATCGAACAAACGCAAACAAACAATGAAGGCATACAGCTGAGTATCTAATGTTCGATTCCACTCGAACTTAGGCTTCCTTACTTGTTTTACCTTGTTTTATTCTTTATAATAAGAGGGCAAAAGGTTACTCATACGACCCGAAAAACAGATGTTATTTTAAAGGTTGAGTCAGGCATATTTGTATATTTGTAAAATTTTCTAGAAATTATAAATTTCATACAGAATATGGGCAAATTAAGAATGTACATCTAGGTTAGTAAATCGTTTATGCTTGAATTAAATTTATATTTTGTGGAAGCTAAATCAACTTATGAAGAATTTGATAGAAAGTTAAATTCTTTTAGTGCTCTATATATCGGAGCATTCATGGGATAATTAGTTTTAACTAGCTCTAAGAAAAGAACATCATGATTCCTTAAACTCCTTTGTGGGATATTAAAATAAATGCGTTTTAACAAGAACGGAGAATCAATAGCGCCTCTAATTAAACCAAAAACAAAATTTGTCGAGATCAATGTCATTCTAGATTCAAGAGATTTGAGCCTAATGAGCAGACATCTTGCTCCATAAGAGGGTATGGGTTCATTGAATCTAAGAAAGCGTAACGCATACTTCAGGAAAACTTTTTAAATTCTTTCTAGTCTATTTGTATTGCACCGATAAGAAGGTCAAAAATGATAGCAGCATATTCTACTCTAGAGCGCACAAGTGAGGTGAATAGTAGTTTTAGCGTATATCGGTCCTTAAAATCCGAACTAAAACGGCGAATGAAAGCCAGCATTGAATAGAATTTTACAATGACAAAGTTTAATTGATTTTGAAATGACAATCTCGTGTCAAATATTATACTTAAATCCGAAATCTCCTCTACATAAGATAATATAGAACCTCCAATATTATAGGAATTTCGAATGGCAGAATAAGATTTAGAGTAGGTCATTTGGAAACATTTCTTAATGTTCAAACTGAGTTTGTTTTTACGACACCACTCAAAAAGATTATTAATATCTGATTGAAGATTTATAGCGTCAGACTGACACGTGATTCAATTAAATATCTTCAAATCATCCGCATATAAAAGAAATTGCGAGTAAACAGTTTGAGATGTCGTTATTAAAAATAACAAGTAAGGAAGCCTAAGTTCGAGTGGAATCGAACATTAGATACTCAGCTGTATGCTTTCATTGTTTGTTTGCGTTTGTTCGATATAGGGTGTATTTTATATGACACGAGTGCTGCATAAACAGGGCGCAGCCACGCCCATTTTCAAAATTTGTATCAATCATCCAAATAAGCATATAAATATTATTGTTAGTGCAAAATTGCATCCCTCTATGACTTTTAGTTAAAAAGACTTCACGTTACAAATTCCAAAAGGGTGTTCCAGAAATATCTTTGTTAAAAAGTAGGCGTGGTCATAAACCGATTTCAATACATTTTTGCGTGTCTATTAACACATGTTATAAAAGTGTATAAACCAAGTTTCGTCATAATATCTCAGTTATTTGTCGAGTAATAGGCTCGTAGATTCCTTTGTATAAAAAGAGGCGGTGCCACGCCCATTTTCCAAACTTTTTTATTTTTTGTTTCCGGTCTATTGTAGAACTCATGTCACAAAATTTCAGTGATAGATCTTTATATTTGACAGAGATATCGCTTAAAATGTTTTTATTAGGTCACTTTATAATACCCATATATAAAAGTGGGCGTGGTCGTCAACGGATTTTGGTAATCTTTCGTCCACACATTTGGCTAAGTAAATATATCACGCGTACCAAATTTCATCGATATATCTTTAACGGTTCTGAGTTATGGCTTATAAAACTTTCAATATTTGCCCCTTAATAAGTGGGCGTGGCACAGCCCATTTTCCAAAATTTTTATATTTTTTGTTTTATGTCCCTAGTTGGACTCCTGCCACAAAATTTCAGTGATAGATCTTTATATTTGACAGAGATATCGCTTAAAATGTTTTTATTAGGCCCCTTTATAGTTCCCATATATAAAAGTGGGCGTGGCCGTCAACCGATTTAGATAATTTTTCGCCAAAACATTTGTCTAAGCAAGAAAATTACGCATATCAAATTTCATCGATATATCTTCAACGGTTTCTGAGTTATGACATATAAAACTTTCAATGCTTGCCCTTAATAAGTGGGCGTGGCACCGCCCATTTTCCAAAATTTTTGTACTTTTTGTTTTATGTCCGTCGTTGGACTCCTGCCACAAAATTTCAGTGATAGATCTTTATATTTGACAGAGATATCGCTTAAAATAGTTTTATTAGGTCACTTTATAATACCCATATATAAAAGTGGGCGTGGCCGTCAACCGATTTTGATAATTTTTCGTCAAAACATTTGTCTAAGTAAGAAAATTACGGATACCAAATTTCATCGATATATCTTCAACGGTTGCTGAGTTATGACATATAAAACTTTCAATGTTTGTCCCTTAATAAGTGGGCGTGGCACCGCCCATTTTCCAAAATTTTTGTACTTTTTGTTTTATGTCCCTAGTTGGACTCCTGCCACAAAATTTCAGTGATAGATCTTTATATTTGACAGAGATATCGCTTAAAATGTTTTTATTAGGCCCCTTTATAGTTCCCATATATAAAAGTGGGCGTGGCCGTCAACCGATTTAGATAATTTTTCGCCAAAACATTTGTCTAAGCAAGAAAATTACGGATACCAAATTTCATCGATATATCTTCAACGGTTGCTGAGTTATGACATATAAAACTTTCAATGTTTGTCCCTTAATAAGTGGGCGTGGCACCGCCCATTTTCCAAAATTTTGTACTTTTTGTTTTATGTCCGTAGTTGGACTCCTGCCACAAAATTTCAGTGATAGATCTTTATATTTGACAGAGATATCGCTTAAAATGTTTTTATTAGGCCGCTTTATAGTTCCCATATATAAAAGTGGGCGTGGCCGTCAACCGATTTTGATAATTTTTCGCCAAAACATTTGTACAGGTAAGCAAATTACGCATACCAAATTTCATCGATATATCTTCAACGGTTTCTGAGTTATGACATATAAAACTTTCAATGTTTGACCCTTAATAAGTGGGCGTGGCACCGCCCATTTTCCAAAACTTCATCAAATTTCTTCATAAGGGCCTGAGCTCAATACGTGGGTAAAATTTTTATCACTCTAGCTATATTAGTGGCTGAGATACCAAATTTCCGATTTTTTCTATATAGGAAAAGTGGGCGTGGTCATGGTCTGATTTCGCCCATTTTCAATACCAACCGTCCCAGTCTCGATACCAACTTGCATTTCAAATTTCATCAAAATATCTCAATTTTTACGCGAGTTATCCTGCGTACGGACGGACGGACGGACGGACGGACATGGCTCAATCGATTTCTCTTTTCACCCTGATCATTTTGATATATATAAGTCTATATCTATCTAGATTATTTCATTATGTTACAATCCACCGTTATGAAATCAAAATTATAATACTCTGTGTACTAGTACAGCTGAGTATAACAATAGCGTGCTAAAGTTAGACCGGTACTCGCAAGGGAGTACTCCCGGATTAATAAAACAATGATCCCCAGTCCTACTGGGTATTAACTACACCTTAGAGGAATATAGACCTACTCACTTGTAAGACTTATATTAGATTGCAAGATGGGAGATACTTTTAGAAAGATACAGTTCTAGAAAATCCATTGTTGATTGGCTAACAACTTACGACGCCATTAAAATTTTATTAAGGACACTCCATCGCCCATCTCAGCATTTCGAGTGTTCAATATTCATTCCCATATTCCGCCTCTTCGAAACCTACCCTCAAAATGTTCACTTAAACATTGTTTAAACATTAATGCAAAACTTGAAAGCATAGTTTCTAAAGGGAACTATCCCTGATATATTCATATACATACATGCATATGCATGTATGTATATACATATATTAGAGTGGTTTTATTGAATAGAGAAATAAATTTTCTCTATATTAGATATGCATATGAAGGCGAGCCGGCAATAACGTTGTAAGTTACAAAATATAAATTTTTCAGGAAAGCAAAAAAAACGGGAAAATCAATGGTTTTGGTAATTTTTGTTTAGATCTTCAAAAATAATGACAATACAAGTTTTTATTCGAAAAAATTCATCAAACATAAACATATAATCATATGTATAAATACATATATGTATATAAATGTAATCAATGTGTTTGTTTTTCCAGTCCTGATGATGATCTCAGGCTAAGATCGAAATATCGAAATTAAAAATAAAAATAAAAATTAAAAATTGTTTTTAATTTAATTTGTGGCCTGGGGCTCAAAAAGGAAAATATATATATTCGATTACACGGCCAAAAACTTCTTAAATTAAATTAAATTAAATTAAATTAAATTAAATTAAATTAAATTAAATTAAATTAAATTAAATTAAATTAAATTAAATTAAATTAAATTAAATTAAATTAAATTAAATTAAATTAAATTAAATTAAATTAAATTAAATTAAATTAAATTAAATTAAATTAAATTAAATTAAATTAAATTAAATTAAATTAAATTAAATTAAATTAAATTAAATTAAATTAAATTAAATTAAATTAAATTAAATTAAATTAAATTAAATTAAATTAAATTAAATTAAATTAAATTAAATTAAACTAAATTAAATTAAATTAAATTAAATTAAATTAAATTAAATTAAATTAAATTAAATTAAATTAAATTAAATTAAATTAAATTAAATTAAATTAAATTAAATTAAATTAAATTAAATTAAATTAAATTGAATTAAAATAAAAATTTCGTGCTAAGCACTAAAAACTCTTTCAAGTAAAATTGTTAACGTTGTTGGTATATAAAAAAATACATACCAACAACAAATGTTCATTGCGAACTGCCAACAGAAATTCAGCACGTTTGTGGAGAATATGTATATGCAAAAGCATATACACACTAACGTTAATGTTGAAAATGAAAAAGGAAAAAGTGGAGAAAATCCAACAGCTTGCACAGAGTCTCAATGGCCGAGTGTGTTTATGCGTTGGGCCATTGCGGCTGAAGATGGAATGGACCCGGGTTCAATCCCCAGTGCATCCACTTCCGAAAAGAGTGCTGATGATCGAAAATGGTTTTTCGTGAAATAGCTATACACTCAACCTTCGCTGTAAATAGTTGTTGAATTTTTTTCCACTTACCCCCATAAATTAAATTAAATTAAATTACGTTTCAGCTCAGTGCAAATTTTTTATTCTAATCAAAACTATATATGTATATGCTGGAAGTTACGTCGCATGGTTGAATTAAAATAAATTAAATTAAACTAAATTAAAATAAATTAAAATAAATTAAATTCAATTAAATTAAATTAAATTAAATTAAATTAAATTAAATTAAATTAAATTAAATTAAATTAAATTAAATTAAATTAAATTAAATTAAATTAAATTAAATTAAATTAAATTAAATTAAATTAAATTAAATTAAATTAAATTAAATTAAATTAAATTAAACTTTTGGTTTTTTGGTCGTTTTTATTTTGATAACTACTTTGTTATTGAGCTCTCAAGACCATTATTTTTTTTTTTTTTTTTTTTTTTTTTTAAGGAAAAATTGGTATGAAAGATTAATACTTATTTGGTAGAAGTTATAGATCCATTTCGGAGACCACCACATCTCTTCATCAGACTTCTTTTTAACATTTTTTTATTCATTGGCGTCCGATGAGATCGAACCGCGGATTTTCCGGTTGGAAGTCTAATGGCATCACCATTAGGCTACCGCCGCCTTGCATTTTGCTTGTATTAATTTTTCTTTTCATTTTTTCCTTTTTACAACCTACCATCCAGCAACAGTGACCTTGCCGACGTTATCGGTATTTGTCACTTGTATGTTGGTGTGGTTGTGTGTTTGTTTGGTTTGTACAAATTCTATTTTAAGCACAAGCAATGCTTTGCACTAATTAGTAGAGTTTGTTTGTCGGCTGGCTCATCCGATTAAATTTTACTTTTGGTTTTTTGGTCGTTTTTATTTTGATAACTACTTTGTTATTGAGCTCTCAAGACCATTATTTTTTTTTTTTTTTTTTTTTTTTTTAAGGAAAAATTGGTATGAAAGATTAATACTTGTTTGGTAGAAGTTATAGATCCATTTCGGAGACCACCACATCTCTTCATCAGACTTCTTTTTAACATTTTTTTATTCATTGGCGTCCGATGAGATCGAACCTCGGATTTTCCGGTTGGAAGTCTAATGGCATCACCATTAGGCTACCGCCGCCTTGCATTTTGCTTGTATTAATTTTTCTTTTCATTTTTTCCTTTTTACAACCTACCATCCAGCAACAGTAACCTTGCCGACGTTATCGGTATTTGTCACTTGTATGTTGGTGTGGTTGTGTGTTTGTTTGGTTTGTACAAATTCTATTTTAAGCACAAGCAATGCTTTGCACTAATTAGTAGAGTTTGTTTGTCGGCTGGCTCATCCGATTAAATTTTACTTTTGGTTTTTTGGTCGTTTTTATTTTGATAACTACTTTGTTATTGAGCTCTCAAGACCATTATTTTTTTTTTTTTTTTTTTTTAAGGAAAAATTGGTATGAAAGATTAATACTTGTTTGGTAGAAGTTATAGATCCATTTCGGAGACCACCACATCTCTTCATCAGACTTCTTTTTAACATTTTTTTATTCATTGGCGTCCGATGAGATCGAACCTCGGATTTTCCGGTTGGAAGTCTAATGGCATCACCATTAGGCTACCGCCGCCTTGCATTTTGCTTGTATTAATTTTTCTTTTCATTTTTTCCTTTTTACAACCTACCATCCAGCAACAGTAACCTTGCCGACGTTATCGGTATTTGTCACTTGTATGTTGGTGTGGTTGTGTGTTTGTTTGGTTTGTACAAATTCTATTTTAAGCACAAGCAATGCTTTGCACTAATTAGTAGAGTTTGTTTGTCGGCTGGCTCATCCGATTAAATTTTACTTTTGGTTTTTTGGTCGTTTTTATTTTGATAACTACTTTGTTATTGAGCTCTCAAGACCATTATTTTTTTTTTTTTTTTTTTTAAGGAAAAATTGGTATGAAAGATTAATACTTGTTTGGTAGAAGTTATAGATCCATTTCGGAGACCACCACATCTCTTCATCAGACTTCTTTTTAACATTTTTTTATTCATTGGCGTCCGATGAGATCGAACCTCGGATTTTCCGGTTGGAAGTCTAATGGCATCACCATTAGGCTACCGCCGCCTTGCATTCTGCTTGTATTAATTTTTAATTAATTAATGAAAAGAAAAATTAATACAAGCAAAATGCAAGGCGGCGGTAGCCTAATGGTGATGCCATTAGACTTCCAACCGGAAAATCCGAGGTTCGATCTCATCGGACGCCAATGAATAAAAAAATGTTAAAAAGAAGTCTGATGAAGAGATGTGGTGGTCTCCGAAATGGATCTATAACTTCTACCAAACAAGTATTAATCTTTCATACCAATTTTTCCTTAAAAAAAAAAAAAAAAAAAAAATAATGTTCTTGAGAGCTCAATAACAAAGTAGGTATCAAAATAAAAACGACCAAAAAACCAAAAGTAAAATTTAATCGGATGAGCCAGCCGACAAACAAACTCTACTAATTAGTGCAAAGCATTGCTTGTGCTTAAAATAGAATTTGTACAAACCAAACAAACACACAACCACACCAACATACAAGTGACAAATACCGATTTTTTATTTTTTTAGAAACTAGAAAAAAACTTTTTTTTTTTTAAGCATGGGTGTAACTACAGTTACAGTTTTTTTCTAGTTTCTAAAAAATAAAAAATAAAATATAACCTGGGCCTGTGCTCGTTAAAATTAAATAAATTAAAATAAAAAATTAAGTTCATTTGAACATCCCTACACTTTATTCGCTACTTATGTTTAATCATACAATAATATGTAATTATGTACATATGTATGTGCATAAGTTAGAAACGAATTATAGTAGGAAAGAAACTAGCAACAAATTTTCTATCAGACGTCGAAGGCAGGCAATAGCTCAGCGGTTAGAACTGTAGTTATTGTACTGCAAGGTGCGCAAGTTCGAGGCTTGGCAGAAGCAAAAGTGACCTGATGAGTCTTAGAGGGATCTAAGGTGAAACAGCTGTGGGGGGGGGTCACAGCCAATGTAAAAAATTTACCAAAATTAAAATTACCAAAAAAAACTAAAATTTTTTTACAAATGATAAAAATCGCTAGCTTAGAATGCAAATTGTGTAAGTCCTTTTTTAAAACTTTGTAGGAGAGACAAAAAACAAAAAAGAAAAAAAATTCGAAATGAAAAAAAATTTCTGTTCATATAAATATTTTGGACTTACACAATTTTTTCGCTTTTTGGACTTACACAATTTGCGTATCACTGAATAACAACGAGTAGAAATATGACAAGTACCTCAGACTTGTTTAGCGCGGTGCGTATTTGATTTTTCTAGCGTTCTACATAAAAATACACTTTTTCATAAAAGTGGACTTACACAGTTTGCACTCTAAGCTAGCGAAATGTAATTTTTTCAGACTATAATTTAACATTTTAGTACACAAATATCGCTTATAATACATATATCAAACTCTTAAGGCCCTTGGCCACTTAAAATCTGGAATGTCAAGCAGTGTATACATATGTGTGAGTGTCGGGTGATTGACGCAAATATCTAAAAGATTTGATTCTCATCAACGCGAGCCCGAACATGAACGTGTAGCACGACGACTGCCGATTGCACTAACACACACAAAAAAACTCACACTGCTTGACATGCCAGATTGTCAGTTGCCAAGGGCCTTTAACTATACTTCAAAAGTAAGTCTCATATTCTCTTCTGGAAATGTACGCGCATAGGTAGATTTTCAAATTTTATGCGCCCAAAATTGAATTTTGTAAAATTGTTACAATTACAGAAAAAAACATACCCACATATTGGAAATAGAATGGGGAACAATAATTCATCGCTTTTTTCCCGACCCCATACTCTGCACTTGCCCCAGATGGTCGTAACTTAGCATATCTGAAGTTAATTTTTTTGTTTTTTTCTTACATATTTTTAAGTGCTAGTTTCAACTTGAATATTTATTATTTAAAGCATTTCATTCGTGATGAATCCTAAAGGTTCAAGTAATTATTAACACTTTTCAATAATATCCTTGGTTTCCAATAATTCTAAGTTTATAGTTTTAAGCTTTTAAAGTTGGGATATTTAAAAAAAAATTATCACTCTTTTTCATGTTAAAAATTGGTTTTGTTATGTTGCTCTGTCAGACTCAGTCAAATTAACCCTCGGACATGATATCTAGTACAATTAGTGGTTAGCCGACAAAAAATTACGTCGCACAAAGCCGCACTACTAGATACAGGGTTTTTCATATGTACCTACAATAATTTTCTTTTTGTGCTTTATATTTAATTTTAATGTTTATATTTCTAACGCATATCTTGGTTAATGTAGGTGATGCTCGAAAGTAACCTAAATATTTAGCAGCGATTATTGTTAACTTTTTAGGCAGTATTTTTAGTATTTCCAATTTTTCAAAGTTAAGGAAGTACTTATCATAAAAAGGGGCTAAGGATTATAAAGCTACATTTTTTAGAAGATTTTTGAGTATGCAATTTTGCAGCTCATTCAATTGTAATATAATAATATGCAACATTCAACTTTTTGAAAAATTTCATTGGCTTTTCGTAAATTTTAATTGGAACGGTCTCACGTACATATAACGCAAACACCCTATAGAAAAAAATTACTAAAATCGACGGAAATTTTTACAGCATTGAGAATAGCACTTTTTACACTAAAATTGGTTGGCTACATAACAGTACACTTAGAAATCTCCTCAAAATCTTCTATAAATTCTGGCTGCGCTTTGAAATTTTTAATCCACTTTTAGAAATTTCTACGACTTTTCGGATTTTTCCATAAGCTTAGAAATCCTGCTTAAGGCGATTTTTATTGAAAAATTGTTTACATTTTTAAACGAAAATAAGAGAGTCAAATTTTCGACAGATCTGTTTGAAATAAATTTAAAAACTCTGGCGTATGATTTTTTTTTTGAGTCACTGTATATATTTTTCAATAAAATCGACTTTTAACTACATAGAGCCCTAGATACCCGGGTATCGAGCAATTCGATCTGATCGTTTTTGTTTTAAGCCCGTTTGTTGTTCAAATGCCCGTACAAACATTCGAGCATTCGAGCTTACAAACAAAAAAATGTGTATCGGAAAAACAAAAATAAAAAAAACTACATATGTATAACGAAAAAAAAAACAAGTAAGGAAGCCTAAGTTCGAGTGGAATCGAACATTAGATACTCAGCTGTATGCTTTCATTGTTTGTTTGCGTTTGATGGAAACACGGTGTAGGTACTTTATATAAAGCAAGTGCTGCATAAAGTGGGCGTAGCCGCGCCCATTTTCAAAATTCTTATCAGTCATCCAACTAAGCATATGAATATTATTCTTTGTGCAAAATTTCATTCCTTTATGACTTCTAGTTACAAAGATGTCACGTTACAAATTTCCAAAGGGTGTTCCAGAAAAATCTTTGTTAAAAAGTAGGCGTGGTTATGAACCGATTTCAATAAATTTCTGCGTGTCCATTGATACAAGTTATAAAAGTGTATAAACCAAGTTTCGTCATAATATCTGAATTATTTGTCGAGTTATAGGCTAAGAAATCTCGTATATTCCTTTGTCTAAAAAGAGGCGGTGCCACGCCCATTTTCCAAAATTTGTCTATTTTTTGTTTCCGGTCTATTGTGGAACTCTTGCCACAAAATTTTAATGAATTATCTTTATATTTGACAAAGATATCGCTTAAATTTTTTTATTAGGCCACTTTATAATACCCATATATAAAAGTGGGCGTGGTCGTAAACCGATTTCGCTAAAATTTTCAACATGTATTACCACAAGTAACAAAGGTGTACACACCAAGTTTCGTCGTTATATATCAATTATTTGTCGAGTTATGGGCTCAGAAATCTCGTATATTCCAGCTTCTAAAAAGAGGCGGTGCCACGCCCGTTTTCCAAAATTTTTGTGTTTTTCGTTGTATGTCCGCAGGTGGATCCTGGCATAATATTTCAATGATATATCTTTATATTTGACAGAGATATCGCTTAAAATGTTTTTATTAGGTCACTTTATAATACCCATATATAAAAGTGGGCGTGGCCGTCAACCGATTTTGACAATTTTTCGTCCAAACATTTGCCTAAGTAAGTATATCACGCGTAGCAAATTTCATCGATATATCTACTACGGTTTCTGAGTTATGACATATAAAACTTTCAATGTTTGACCCTTAATAAGTGGGCGTGGCACCGCCCATTTTCCAAAATTCCATCAAATTTCTTCTTAGGGGCTTGAGTCCAATACGTGGGTAAAATTTCATCACTCTAGCTATATTAGTGGCTGAGATACCAAATTTCCGATTTTTTCTATATAGGAAAAGTGGGCGTGGTCATGGTCCGATTTCGCCCATTTTCAATACCAACCGTCCCAGTGTCGATACCAACTTGCATTTCAAATTTCATCAAAATATCTAAATTTTTGCGCGAGTTAGAGTGTTTACAGACGGACGGACGGACAGACGGACGGACGGACGGACGGACGGACGGACATGGCTCAATCGATTTCTCTTTTCACCCTGATCATTTTGATATATATAAGTCTATATCTATCTCGATTATTTCATTCTGTTACAATCCACCGTTATGTGATTAAAACTATAATACTCTGTGTACTAGTACAGCTGAGTATAATAATAATAAACAAAAGAAAAAAACAAACTTCAAAATACCCGAATTGTTCAAATGCCCGTACAAACATACGGGTAATAAACAAACAAAGGAGTGTTCGAGAATTTGAAAGCATTTATTCGGGCTACTCGAAAATGTTAAAAAAAAATCGAGAGCTCAACTTTTAACACAAATTATTAAAATTTTGCATTAAACAAGCAATTTGGAATAGATGTACACAATAAAATATTTCTACCTATGTATGTGCTACGGTTATAAATAATAATTTTCTTATATAATTTAGTTTTTTAATATTCCATTTTGACAGACATTAAGTAAAATCTCAAGTTCAGATATTCTTATACATTGCATATTTATTCCCATTGTAGTTTATACTAATATTATTTGATTAAGATGATAAGTAATTGAAAGAAAACTTGAAATTTAAATAATTTGCGTTACTTTTCTGTTATTAGCATGTTAATAACAGCAATACCGTATAATAATTGTAGCGTTTGTTGAGCCGTAGGGAAGTGCAGGAACCGTAGGAATTTTACCACAAAAGAGCGAATATAAGTACAAAGAATGTAAATTGTGGTAAAATTCCTGCGGTTCTTGCACTTTCCTACGGCTCAACAAACGCTAGAATTATAAGTAATACTTCGTGGAAAAGCGCTAAATTTCGAATTACCAATTTCGAAAAATTACTATTCTCATTGATTTTTTCCTGAAAAAGAAATGTATGCTAATAAAGTCAAAGATGGTTTTATGGTCAAAACGAATCTTTCGGGGGGGGGGGGGGGGTTTGTCCCCAAAACCCCCCCGTTACTACGCCACTGGTTTAATCATACAATAATATGTAAATATGTACATATGTATGTGCATAAGTTAGAAACGAATTATAGTAGGAAAGAAACTAGCAACAAATTTTCTATCAGATGTCGAAGGCAGGCAATAGCTCAGCGGTTAGAACTGTAGTTATTGTACTGCAAGGTGCGCAAGTTCGAGGCTTGGCAGAAGCAAAAGTAACCTGATGAGTCTTAGAGGGATCTAAGGTGAAACAGCTGTAGTTACATCCATGCTTAAAAAAAAAAAGTTTTTTTCTAGTTTCTATAAAAAAAAAAAGTTTTTTTCTAGTTTCTAAAAAAATAATAAATTAAATTAAATTAAATTAAATTAAATTAAATTAAATTAAATTAAATTAAATTAAATTAAATTAAATTAATTGAATTGAATTGAATAGAATTGAATTGAATTGAATTGAATTGAATTGAATTGAATTGAATTGAATTGATTGAATTGAATTGAATTGAATTGAATTGAATTGAATTGAATTGAATTGAATTAAATTGAATTGAATTAAATTGAATTGAATTGAATTGAATTGAATTAAATTGAATTGAATTGAATTGAATTAAATTAAATTAAATTAAATTAAATTAAATTAAATTAAATTAAATTAAATTAAATTAAATTAAATTAAATTGAATTTAATTAAATGGAATTGAATTGAATTGAATTGAATTGAATTGAATTGAATTAAATTAAATTAAATTAAATTAAATTAAATTAAATTAAATTAAATTAAATTAAATTAAATTAAATTAAATTAAATTAAATTAAATTAAATTAAATTAATTAAATTAAATTAAATTAAATTAAATTAAATTAAATTAGATTAAATTAAATTAAATTAAATTAAATTAAATTAAATTAAATTAAATTAGATTAAATTAAATTAAATTAAATTAAATTAAATTAAATTAAATTAAATTAAATTAAATTAAATTAAATTAAATTAAATTAAATTAAATTAAATTAAATTAAATTAAATTAAATTAAATTAAATTAAATTAAATTAAATTAAATTAAATTAAATTAAATTAAATTAAATTAAATTAAATTAAATTAAATTAAATTAAATTAAATTAAACTAAATTAAATTAAATTAAATTAAATTAAATTAAATTAAATTAGATTAAATTAGATTAAATTAAATTAAATTAAATTAAATTAAATTAAATTAAATTAAATTAAATTAAATTAAATTAAATTAAATTAAATTAAATTAAATTAAATTAAATTAAATTAAATTAAATTAAATTAAATTAAATTAAATTAAATTAAATTAAATTAAATTAAATTAAATTAAATTAAATTAAATTAAATTAAATTAAATTAAATTAAATTAAATTAAATTAAATTAAATTAAATTAAATTAAATTAAATTAAATTAAATTAAATTAAATTAAATTAAATTAAATTAAATTAAATTAAATTAAATTAAATTAAATTAAATTAAATTAAATTAAATTAAATTAAATTAAATTAAATTAAATTAAATTAAATTAAATTAAATTAAATTAAATTAAATTAAATTAAATTAAATTAAATTAAATTAAATGAAATGAAATGAAATGAAATGAAATGAAATGAAATGAAATGAAATGAAATGAAATGAAATGAAATGAAATGAAATGAAATTAAATTAAATTAAATTAAATTAAATTAATCGTACACTAAGTGAGGTTAGATTGAATAGAGTAATGGCATATATAAGTGAAAAATCCAACAGCTCAGCAGGACCATCGGTAGCCGCAGTGCTTAGCGTTTCGCTAATATTCGACTACTGATGGTTGGAGCGTAGGTTCAAAGCCTGGTGTGCTCCCGAGAAGATGTCTGATGATGAAGAAAGTGGTTTTTCTTCGAAATAGCTATCACATCTACCATCGCTGTATGAGCTAATTGGATTTTTCCGCTTATTCCAAAGTATAAAAATTAAAATTAAAAATAATAATTTCGTGCTAGACACTAACATACCTAATGTTAAATTAAATTAAATTAAATTAAATTAAATTAAATTAAATTAAATTAAATTAAATTAAATTAAATTAAATTAAATTAAATTAAATTAAATTAAATTAAATTAAATTAAATTAAATTAAATTAAATTAAATTAAATTAAATTAAATTAAATTAAATTAAATTAAATTAAATTAAATTAAATTAAATTAAATTAAATTAAATTAAATTAAATTAAATTAAATTAAATTAAATTAAATTAAATTAAATTAAATTAAATTAAATTAAATTAAATTAAATTAAATTAAATTAAATTAAATTAAATTAAATTAAATTAAATTAAATTAAATTAAATTAAATTAAATTAAATTAAATTAACTTAAATTAAATTAAATTAAATTAAATTAAATTAAATTAAATTAAATTAAATTAAATTAAATTAAATTAAATTAAATTAAATTAAATTAAATTAAATTAAATTAAGTTAAATTAAATTAAATTAAATTAAATTAAATTAAATTAAATTAAATTAAATTAAATTAAATTAAATTAAATTAAATTAAATTAAATTAAATTAAATTAAATTAAATTAAATTAAATTAAATTAATCCTGTAGTGCAGTAGGTAGAGTGCTCGCCTGCTATGCCAGAGGTCTCGGGTTCAAACCCTAGTCCGAGCAAACCCCAAAAAAAAATTTCTAATTAGTAAAAATCCAATTATTGGGTTTTTTAAGAGCAGCGGTCACCTCTCGGCAGTAGGCGGCATACCCTCCGAGAGTGTTTCTGCCATGAAAAAGCTTCTCACAAAAAAATGCATTCGCCGTTCGGAGCCGGCATAAAACTGTAGGTCCACCCAATTAGTTGGAAAAACAAATTGGGAGAGAAGCTCGGCCATAAAACTCGTCAGAGTTATAATAACGCCTTTGTATTATTATATTATATTATATTATATTATATTATATTATATTATATTATATTATATTATATTATATTATATTATATTATATTATATTATATTATATTATATTATATTATATTATATTATATTATATTATATTATATTATATTATATTATATTATATTATATTATATTATATTATATTATATTATATTATATTATATTATATTATATTATATTATATTATATTATATTATATTATATTATATTATATTATATTATATTATATTATATTATATTATATTATATTATATTATATTATATTATATTATATTATATTATATTATATTATATTATATTATATTATATTATAGTATATTATATTATATTATATTAAATTAAATATTTTTTTCATCATATTTGTTTTTATTGAATCTTTCTAGCTTAGAAAATAACAATAATTTCGCAAATCTTACAAACTAATACAATAAATTATTTGTTGCCAATGCTACAAATAATAAAGTTGGCAAAGAGTCTTTTTACATATACACATATGGCATGTATCTTAACCTAGGAGTGTAATATTAACCTAGTTGTGTAATGGAGTTTTATCTTGGTCTAGGTCACTATTATTATTTATTTATTTATTTATTATTATTATTATTTTATTTCAGTTTTTTTTTTTTCAAAAGTGGATTAAACTGGTTAAGTTTTCATTTACATTTGTATGTACATTGTACAGCCATAGCATGGTGGTCATAGAGGTGTTTGTCTTCGCGCGGGCTGGCGCGATGAACAACAGGGACTAGGCGCGTTCATCGCGGTGGCCGTTGGTCGGAGTAAATTAAAATAAATTAAATTAAATTAAATTAAATTAAATTAAATTAAATTAAATTAAATTAAATTAAATTAAATTAAATTAAATTAAATTAAATTAAATTAAATTAAATTAAATTAAATTAAATTAAATTAAATTAAATTAAATTAAATTAAATTAAATTAAATTAAATTAAATTAAATTAAATTAAATTAAATTAAATTAAATTAAATTAAATTAAATTAAATTAAATTAAATTAAATTAAATTAAATTAAATTAAATTAAATTAAATTAAATTAAATTAAATTAAATTAAATTAAATTAAATTAAATTAAATTAAATTAAATTAAATTAAATTAAATTAAATTAAATTAAATTAAATTAAATTAAATTAAATTAAATTAAATTAAATTAAATTAAATTAAATTAAATTAAATTAAATTAAATTAAATTAAATTAAATGAAATGAAATGAAATGAAATGAAATGAAATGAAATGAAATGAAATGAAATGAAATGAAATGAAATTAAATTAAATTAAATTAAATTAAATTAAATTAAATTAAATTAAATTAAATTAAATTAAATTAAATTTCATTTCATTTCATTTCATTTCATTTCATTTCAATTATTCAATTAATAATTAAATTAAATTATTTATATAAAAGGTAAATATGAATTAGATAGCTTAATATTGATTAATAATCGTGAATTGAATTGTTTAAGGCTGGGCTATAGGAAGATCCAAACACCAAAATATATGGAAGCATTTCACATCAACACACAAAATCAGTTACTTGCAAATACTGTGATACGATATATAAATGGTCAAATGTCAATAAAATAGCGAAACATCTAATAAATTGTTTTAAGTGCCCCACCGCTTTGAAAAGTGAGATTGGAAAAAAGAATACGATTTCACCGGAAAAACTAAACCAGTGCATCGAAGTTTTGAGCTCATCACTGTCCACCTGATCTTCCCAACGCAGTGGAGGTCTCCCCTTCCTTCTGCTTTCAGCGGGTTTCGATAGAAATTGATACCAATATCTCTTAAAAATATTGCGGGGTCTTTCAGGTCCACATTTTGACCCACATCTGGAGACCTGACCTCTCTTAAACTGCTACTCCCTTTCCCTCTACTTTCTTTTTTCCTTTCTCTTTCATCTCCATTTCCTTTCCCTTTCCTTTTCCTTACCCCTCCTTTTCTCTCCCCCTCTCATTCGTCGCCCCTTTCTCACTCCCAATTTCTCTCTCTCCCCTTCGCTCTCCCATTCCATTTTTGTTTCCTTCACCTCCCATTCCCATTCCATTCGACTTTCCTCTTCCTTGTTATTGCCCTTTACCCAGCGAATGAGGTTTAGCATTACATCTAGAACATCTCTGTATTGAAGCCATGATTCCGGTTTCGGTTTCATCCGGGTCCACGTTGTGACCCATATCTGGGGACCCGACCTAAGAATCACAACTAAAATAGTTCTATGTCGAAGTTCTCATCAAGACCTTTCATTTGATACCAATATCGCTCAGAAATATTCGAGGGTCATTCGGGTCCACGTCTTGACCCATATCTGGAGACCCGACCTAGGAATCACAATGAGTACTATTTCATGTAAATTCCCCGCTCAATACCTTTTATTTGATACCAATATCGACCAAAAATATTCAGGGGAATGCCGAATACACGTTTTGACCTTTTGACCTACATATATCTAGGGAACCGACTTCTGGATTTGAAAAAATATTCATATAAACCATTTAGGGCAAGGTACTCAGCTGGTGTGTAAATTTGGTCAAAATCCCTCCACGCATTTGGGCGAAAGCCGGCGACAAAGAAATAGGCTTGATTTATATATATACTTATATATAGATGTAATAATTAATTTCTAACGTAATATTGTGTTAAACTTAAATTTGTATTTAATGCATTACTTGTTATTAATAAAATTTGTAAAGAAACTTATTAATTTGGTTTCAAAAAGTACTCGTTTCTATAAAATTATTTATACCCAACTTTTGGGTGAATATTTGGGTATTTACCTTTTTTACCCAAATTTTCCCAATTTACCTGGTATTTACCTTTTGGGTATTTACCCGTTTCCCATCTCTAAACATTAACGTTAGTGTGTATATGCTTTTGCATATATTCTCCACAAACGTGCTGAATTTTTTGTTGTAGGAAGTTCGCAATGAATATTGTTGTTGGTAACTTTTTGGTTGCTTGTTTTTCCGACAGGGTAGGAATATGATGTATTGTGGAACGATTTTCCGTCATCCCTTGTCAAGTTTGGTTTGGAGACAAACCGGTTTCGGCTAATATGCGCCATCTTCAGTGTCTTCTTTCGTTCTGAGTTATTTTCTGTAAGTTCGATAGCATTTATAGTAACTAACTTCCGTCGTTTTGTTCAGGTACTTCGTGTTCATGTGATGTGTTCGTGCATTCGTGCGTTCGGGTGACGTGTGTGTGTGTGTGAGTCTGTGTTGTGTGTTTAGGTATGCAAATCTATTTTCTTGTCATATTTTCATTATTGTACCCTCATTAACCAAGTAGGTAAAAGTCCGTTATTGTCCGTTTGTGTGTTGTTTTGTTTATGTCGGTTTTAGGTCTTTTGTCCTCTTTCGGGTATATTAGCTTAAGCGGTTCAAATAATGTATCCGATGCGGTGTTTATTTGTTCATTTATTATTTTACCTACGAATGTTTTTTGTTTGTATATCTCCATATTTTCTAATATGTTAAGTCGTCTTCCTTTATGCTGTATGTGGAGAATTTTAGCTGTTTTTCCTATTTTCATGGGTGTGCACTTGTTTTCGCCATGTGGTTGGCGAAATTTGATTCCACTGTCGTTGATGATTTTCTTATTTTCTTATTGTAATCCCTTATGTGTTCTCGATATCTCGTCTTGATTTGGCGTCCTGTTTGTCCTATATAACTGTTTTGGCATTCGCAAGTCAATTTGTATACGCCTTGTTTGTCAAAGAGGTCTTCCTTGTTAATGTTGTTTCGTAGAAGTTTTCCCATATTGTTCGTCGTTTTAAATGCTGCATTAATGTTATATTTTTGGAAAACTTTAGCCAACTTGTAAGATGTTGCTCCGGTATATGATAGGACTGCCCATTTCTTCTCTTCTTTTTCTTTGGTTTCTGACTTTCTAGAATTTATGTTTTTTTGTATTTTCTTCACTAAACTTTTTTGATATCCGTTGTTCTCTGCGATTGTGTATATTGTGCTCAGTTCCTTGTTGTAAGCTTCTTTTTCTAACGGGGTTCGTTCAAGTCGTGTTAATAAATGTCTGAAAGCGGCGTTCTTGTGCTGTTGAGGATGGTTAGATTTATTGTGTATTATTGTATCTGTTGCTGTGGGTTTTCTGTATATTTCGTAAGTAAATTTGTTAGTCTCTTTGTTTATTTTAATTGTTAGGTCCAGGTAGTTGATTTTTCCATTTTTCTCTGTATCCATAGTGAATTTTATATTTTTGTGTTGGCTGTTGAGGTGCTCCAAAATTTGTTCTTCTTTATTTCCCGATGTGGCCGCTGTGGTGCAGTGGGTAGAGTGCCCGCCTGCTGTGCCAGAGGTCTCGGGTTCAAACCACGGTCCGAGCCAAACACCAAAACAATTTTTTCAATTAGTAAAAATCCAATTATTGGGTTTTTTAAGAGCAGCGGTCACCTCTCGGCAGTGGGCGGCATACCCTCCGAGAGTATTCCTGCCATGAAAAAGCTTCTCACAAAAAATGCATTCGCCGTTCGGAGCCGGCATAAAACTGTAGGTCCACCCAATTAGTAGGAAAAACAAAAAGGAGCACACCTCGAATTGGGAGAGAAGCTCGGCCATAAAACTCGTCAGAGTTATAATAGCGCCATTGTATTATTATATTATTTCCCGATATTAGGCAGATGATGTCATCTACATACCTGGCATAAAAATTGACACCCAAATTTGCCGTCAGTTCTTCCATATAAATTTCCTCCAAATGTTGCATAAATACTTCCATAAGGATAGCTGATGTGGGGCTACCCATGCCTAGTCCGTGAGTTTGTCTGTATATTTTATTGTCAAATTTAAAATAATTCTGGTCCAGGGTTATTCTCAGCGTATTTACTATCTCTGTAGCAATGTCTTTGTTCGTTTTCTCTGTCAGTATTTTAGTTAAAGTTTTTAGTGTTTCTGTCGTTGGTATCGAAGGGTATAGATCCTTCACGTCAAATGATACCAGTTTTGAGTCCTTGGGTACGTTCAGGTTGTTCAGTTTGTTGACTAGTTCCGTCGTATTTTTGATTGTGTATTTATTGGATAGGTCTAGTTTCTCGGTTAGTAGCTTGTTTAGGTGTTTTGATAGTCTATATCCTGGTGCCGACTTATGGTTTACTATTGGTCGCATAGGTGTTCCTGCTTTGTGGATTTTAGGTAGTGCGATCAGTGACGGGGCCGATGGATTCATTGCCGTGAGAGTGTAGGTCATCTTGTTGTCTATTATATTCTTTGCTTGTTTTATTGCACGCTTTATTGCCATTTGGTATTCTTCCGTTGGGTATTTCCTTATCCAAAACCAAACCTTTTCCTAAACCAAACTTGACAAGGGATGACGGAAAATCGTTCCACAATACATCATTGTTGTTGGTATTTATTTTATGTATATACCAAACAACGTTAACAATTTTACTTGAAAGAGTTTTTAGTGCTTAGCACAAATTTTTATTTTAATTCACTTTTTAATTGTTGGGGTAAGTGGAAAAAAATTCTACAACTATTTACAGCGAAGGTTGAGTGTATAGCTATTTCACGAAAAACCATTTTCGATCATCAGCACTCTTTTCGGAAGTGGATGCACCGGGGATTGAACCCGAGTCCATTCCATCTTCAGCCGCAATGACCCAACGCATAAACACACTCGGCCATTGAGACTCTGTGCAAGCTGTTGGATTTTCCCCACTTTTGCCTTTTTCATTTTCAACATTAACGTTAGTGTGTATATGCTTTTGCATATATTCTCCACAAACGTGCTGAATTTTTTGTTGTAGGAAGTTCGCAATGAACATTGTTGTTGGTATTTATTTTATGTATATACTAAACAACGTTAACAATTTTACTTGAAAGAGTTTTTAGTGCTTAGCACGAAATTTTTATTTTAATTCAATTTTTAATTGTTGGGGTAAGTGGAAAAAAATTCAACAACTATTTACAGCGAAGGTTGGGTGTATAGCTATTTCACGAAAAAACATTTTCGATCATCAGCGCTCTTTTCGGAAGTGGATGCACCGGGGATTGAACCCGAGTCCATTCCATCTTCAGCCGCAATGACCCAACGCATAAACACACTCGGCCATTGAGACTCTGTGCAAGCTGTTGGATTTTCCCCACTTTTGCCTTTTTCATTTTCAACATTAACGTTAGTGTGTATATGCCTTTGCATATATTCTACCCAAACGTGCTAAATTTTTGTTGGCAGTTCGCAATGAACATTTGTTGTTGGTATGTATTTTTTATATACCAACAACGTTAACAATTTTACTTGAAAGAGTTTTTTAGTGCTTAGCACGAAATTTTTGTCTTTAATTCAATTTTTAATTGTTTGGGTAAGTGGAAAAAAATTCAACAACTATTTACAGCGAAGGTTGAGTGTATAGCTATTTCACGAAAAACCATTTTCGATCATCAGCACTCTTTTCGGAAGTGGATGCACTGGGGATTGAACCCGAGTCCATTCCATCTTCAGCCGCAATGACCCAACGCATAAACACACTCGGCCATTGAGACTCTGTGCAAGCTGTTGGATTTTCCCCACTTTTGCCTTTTGCCTTTTGCCTTTTTCATTTTCAACATTGACGTTAGTGTGTATATGCTTTTGCATATATTCTACCCAAACGTGCTGAATTTTTGTTGGCAGTTCGTAATGAACATTTGTTGTTGGTATGTATTTTTTATATACCAACAACGTTAACAATTTTACTTGAAAGAGTTCTTTAGTGCTTAGTACGAAATTTTTATTTTTAATTCAATTTTTAATTGTTGGGGTAAGTAGAAAAAAATTCAACAACTATTTACAGCGAAGGTTGAGTGTATAGCTATTTCACGAAAAACCATTTTCGATCATCAGCACTCTTTTCGGAAGTGGATGCACCGGGGATTGAACCCGAGTCCATTCCATCTTCAGCCGCAATGACCCAACGCATAAACACACTCGGCCATTGAGACTCTGTGCAAGCTGTTGGATTTTCCCCACTTTTGCCTTTTTCATTTTCAACATTAATAGAGATGGATTTCTACCCGGTAAATACCCTTTTTAGGGTAAAAAAGGGTATTTTCCCAAATAAATACCCAACTCGAGGGTATATTTGTTAAAACGCGAATAATTTAAACTTTAGCAAATTTTACTTTATCTGTACTGAAATAATAATTTCATCATAATCATTTGCTTGCAAAATCATTAAAATTATTTATGTATTTATGAACTTGTGCTGTAAGATACATAAATATGTATTAATTTGAATGGAATTTATATAAAAGGTAAATATGAATTAGATAGCTTAATATTGATTAATAATCGTGAATTGAATTGTTTAAGGCTGGGCTATAGGAAGATCCAAACACCAAAATATATGGAAGCATTTCACATCAACACACAAAATCAGTTACTTGCAAATACTGTGATACGATATATAAATGGTCAAATGTCAATAAAATAGCGAAACATCTAATAAATTGTTTTAAGTGCCCCACCGCTTTGAAAAGTGAGATTGGAAAAAAGAATACGATTTCACCGGAAAAACTAAACCAGTGCATCGAAGTTTTGAGCTCATCACTGTCCACCTGATCTTCCCAACGCAGTGGAGGTCTCCCCTTCCTTCTGCTTTCAGCGGGTTTCGATAGAAATTGATACCAATATCTCTTAAAAATATTGCGGGGTCTTTCAGGTCCACATTTTGACCCACATCTGGAGACCTGACCTCTCTTAAACTGCTACTCCCTTTCCCTCTACTTTCTTTTTTCCTTTCTCTTTCATCTCCATTTCCTTTCCCTTTCCTTTTCCTTACCCCTCCTTTTCTCTCCCCCTCTCATTCGTCGCCCCTTTCTCACTCCCAATTTCTCTCTCTCCCCTTCGCTCTCCCATTCCATTTTTGTTTCCTTCACCTCCCATTCCCATTCCATTCGACTTTCCTCTTCCTTGTTATTGCCCTTTACCCAGCGAATGAGGTTTAGCATTACATCTAGAACATCTCTGTATTGAAGCCATGATTCCGGTTTCGGTTTCATCCGGGTCCACGTTGTGACCCATATCTGGGGACCCGACCTAAGAATCACAACTAAAATAGTTCTATGTCGAAGTTCTCATCAAGACCTTTCATTTGATACCAATATCGCTCAGAAATATTCGAGGGTCATTCGGGTCCACGTCTTGACCCATATCTGGAGACCCGACCTAGGAATCACAATGAGTACTATTTCATGTAAATTCCCCGCTCAATACCTTTTATTTGATACCAATATCGACCAAAAATATTCAGGGGAATGCCGAATACACGTTTTGACCTTTTGACCTACATATATCTAGGGAACCGACTTCTGGATTTGAAAAAATATTCATATAAACCATTTAGGGCAAGGTACTCAGCTGGTGTGTAAATTTGGTCAAAATCCCTCCACGCATTTGGGCGAAAGCCGGCGACAAAGAAATAGGCTTGATTTATATATATACTTATATATAGATGTAATAATTAATTTCTAACGTAATATTGTGTTAAACTTAAATTTGTATTTAATGCATTACTTGTTATTAATAAAATTTGTAAAGAAACTTATTAATTTGGTTTCAAAAAGTACTCGTTTCTATAAAATTATTTATACCCAACTTTTGGGTGAATATTTGGGTATTTACCTTTTTTACCCAAATTTTCCCAATTTACCTGGTATTTACCTTTTGGGTATTTACCCGTTTCCCATCTCTAAACATTAACGTTAGTGTGTATATGCTTTTGCATATATTCTCCACAAACGTGCTGAATTTTTTGTTGTAGGAAGTTCGCAATGAATATTGTTGTTGGTATTTATTTTATGTATATACCAAACAACGTTAACAATTTTACTTGAAAGAGTTTTTAGTGCTTAGCACAAATTTTTATTTTAATTCAATTTTTAATTGTTGGGGTAAGTGGAAAAAAATTCAACAACTATTTACAGCGAAGGTTGAGTGTATAGCTATTTCACGAAAAACCATTTTCGATCATCAGCACTCTTTTCGGAAGTGGATGCACCGGGGATTGAACCCGAGTCCATTCCATCTTCAGCCGCAATGACCCAACGCATAAACACACTCGGCCATTGAGACTCTGTGCAAGCTGTTGGATTTTCCCCACTTTTGCCTTTTTCATTTTCAACATTAACGTTAGTGTGTATATGCTTTTGCATATATTCTCCACAAACGTGCTGAATTTTTTGTTGTAGGAAGTTCGCAATGAACATTGTTGTTGGTATTTATTTTATATATATACCAAACAACGTTAACAATTTTACTTGAAAGAGTTTTTAGTGCTTAGCACGAAATTTTTATTTTAATTCAATTTTTAATTGTTGGGGTAAGTGGAAAAAAATTCAACAACTATTTACAGCGAAGGTTGAGTGTATAGCTATTTCACGAAAAAACATTTTCGATCATCAGCGCTCTTTTCGGAAGTGGATGCACCGGGGATTGAACCCGAGTCCATTCCATCTTCAGCCGCAATGACCCAACGCATAAACACACTCGGCCATTGAGACTCTGTGCAAGCTGTTGGATTTTCCCCACTTTTGCCTTTTTCATTTTCAACATTAACGTTAGTGTGTATATGCTTTTGCATATATTCTCCACAAACGTGCTGAATTTTTGTTGTAGGCAGTTCGCAATGAACATTGTTGTTGGTATTTATTTTATGTATATACCAAACAACGTTAACAATTTTACTTGAAAGTGTTTTTAGTGCTTAGCACGAAATTTTTATTTTAGTTCAATTTTTAATTGTTGGGGTAAGTGGAAATTTAATTTAATTTAATTTAATTTAATTTAATTTAATTTAATTTAATTTAATTTAATTTAATTTAATTTAATTTAATTTAATTTAATTTAATTTAATTTAATTTAATTTAATTTAATTTAATTTAATTTAATTTAATTTAATTTAATTTAATTTAATTTAATTAAAATTAATTTAATTTAATTTAATTTAATTTAATTTAATTTAATTTAATTTAATTTAATTTAATTTAATTTAATTTAATTTAATTTAATTTAATTTATTGGGGTAAGTGGAAAAAAATTCAACAACTATTTACAGCGAAGGTTGAGTGTGTTAAATATGTAGGTAGTCGGGGTATACTCACGCGAAACAGTTGCCGTATATAAGTGCACGCAATTAATGCTTAAACCCTACTGACTTTATTTTTGATTGGCCATATTTCAGCATTGCCATATACAAAAATTCAATCTTCCAAATATACATAAATATATACTAAATGTGCTTTACATACACTGAAAATAAAAATTCATTGTTGTTTATAAAATTTGATTTGCATATACAACATTATCCCCCGCTTTAATTACGAAAATCTTCTGCTTGGTAACGGTGTACCGATCTACGAATACGGCTGCTGCGACGAACTTCTTGTGGGCTTGCTGGCTGTTCCTGTGATTGCCCATTGCCTTTCTCGCCTCCTGCCGAAGCATGGGGTAATAGCAAGTTGCTCATTGTATCAGATTCTGTATCGTTAATTACATTTGGTGCGGCGCTATCCACACTGTGCGATTTTATTTGATTTTGGTGTCGTTTATAGTAGCCCGTGCTAGTTTTGACTACATACATAATTTTACCGAGCCGCCTATCCACCACACCCTTTACCCATTTTTCTCCACGACCATAGTTACGAATGTAAACATTTTCTCTGGGTGAGAATTTGGTTTGAGATTCTTTAACGTTGTTTTCGTCCTTTTTCACATGGAACATCTGCGAAAAAACAGTACGTGCAGGGCGACCATGTAAGAGATGTGCTGGTGACCTGCCCTCGGCATTTGGCATAGTGCGATAGGATGTAAGAAATTTTAGAACAGCTTCATCTACATTCAACCCGTCATCCAGATTCTTTTTTACAGCAGTTTTAAAGGTTCGCACGAATCTCTCAGCCAGTCCATTAGAAGGAGGATGAAATGGTGCGATTGTGATGTGCTTAATAGCGTTTCGGCTACAAAATATTTTGAACTCTTCTGCGGTAAACTGTGGTCCATTATCGCTTACGATAGTTTCCGGCAATCCCTCAGCAGAAAAAATTGTGGTTAATGCGAAAACCGTTGATTTCGCAGTAGTATTGGCTAGCTTGCAAACAAATGGAAATTGGGAGTATGAGTCGACGCACAGAAGCCACATGGAACCAAAAATCGGGCCGGCAAAATCAATATGCACTCTTTGCCAAGGTGACTGTGGTTCGGGCCACTTTGAGTATTGCCGCTTCTCACTTGGGCCTGCTACTTTACAACTTTCGCATCCAGCGGCAATTCTCTCTATGTCCTTATCAATGCCATCCCACCAACAGTGTTGTCGTGCTAGCTGTTTCATTTTGACTACCCCCCAATGCCCGTCATGTAGATACATCAGGATTTGTTTACGCAATAGGTGTGGAATGATAACCCGTGTAATGCTACTCTGTAATAAGACTAAATCGTTTTGGACAATTAGCGATAACTTACGATTGAAATACGGCCGGAGATCCTCGTCGCTAGGATGCAACTTCTGCGGCCATCCGTTCTGAATATATCTCTTAACCCTTTGTAGCATTTTGTCGTTGTTGGTGTTCGTGCGTATTACTTCAGCGTTGATACACGTTTCAATGGCAACCACTTGATTAATGTCCCCCTTATCGAAGTCTTCGTCTGGGCCTGATGGTAATCTCGACAGAGCATCAGCATTGGCATGGTCTGTTGTTTTGCGATACTTGATTTCAAATTGATAGCCCATAAGTGTAATAGCCCACCTCTGGATGCGTTGCGCCGTCATTGTTGGAAGGTTTTTATCGGGGCTAAATATGCTGACCAACGGTTTATGATCCGTTATCAACGTAAATTTATGCCCGTATAGAAATTGATGGAATTTTTTAACTCCAAATATGATTGCCAAACCCTCTTTTTCGATTTGGCTATAGTTTTCTTGGTGACGGTTGAGGGTCTTGGATGCAAATGCTATCGGGTGTTCAGTCCCATCTGGATAAATATGGGAAATTACAGCTCCGACTCCATACGATGACGCGTCAGTTGCTACTACTATCGGCAAGTCATCTTGAAAGTGAGCCAACATCGTTGCTTTTATGATGGACTCCTTAAGCACGTTGAACGCATTTTGTTGTTCCGACTTCCACTGGAACGAAACATTTTTTCGCCTCAATTTGTTTAATGGTGCTGCCAGCTGGGAATAATTCGGGATAAAATTGTGGTAGTAATTAATTTTTCCCATAAATGCTTCAAGCTCTTTTAAGTTTTTCGGCTGTCGCAAGTTTTTCACTGCTTGGATACCAGATTCATCCGGCATAATACCATCTGCGCTTATTTCGCGACCCAAATACGTCAACTTGGTTTTTAAAAACTCACACTTTTCCTTCTTGCACTTGATGCCCGCTGTTTGGAGTATCTTTAAAACTTTAGATAAACGTTCTAAATGTTCTCCTTCGTTTGCGCCGGCAACAATTATGTCGTCGATATAATTTGCACAACCCTCAACTCCACATAATAGTTGCTCTAGATGCCGTTGAAACATGGCTGGTGCGCTTGCTACACCATAAGGTAACCGCTGGTACTGAAATAAACCTAGCGGAGTATTTACCACCAATACTTTTTTGGACTCCTCGTCGAGCTCCATTTGCAAATATGCGTCACGCAAGTCTATTTTGGAAAAATATTTACCGTGTCGAACTGTGTGTAAGAGGCACTCTCTGGTAGGAAGTGGATACTGTTCTATATCAATCTGTTGGTTCACACCTCGTTTAAAATCACCACAGATACGTATTGACCCATCCGGTTTTGTTGCTAAAACTATGGGGGATGCCCAATCGCTGAAGGTAACTTGTTTCCAAATCCCTGCTTGAGACAATCGATGTACTTCTTCTTTAAATTTTGGTAGTTGAGCAAAAGGAATGGGCCTGCTTTTGCTAAATTTAGGCACTGCGTTTTGTTTAAGTTTTATTGAGGCTTTCACCGACTGAATTGTACCTAGCGCCGGAGTAAACACGTCTGCGAAAGACGACAAAAGTGTTTCTAATTTTTCCGATGAATCGACCGTCAAGATATCTGCTTGTACAATTCTGAAGCCCAATTCTTCAAATAAATCTACTCCGAACAAATTGCTAGAACCGCGCACATTGGCAACTACTAGCGGAAATATTTTTTGGATTGACCCACATTTTACTTTCGCGGATATTTCACCCAAGGTATCTATTTTAGTATGACCGTAACCGTATAACTCACGCGAACACGGTTTTATTGATGGTTTTTTTTAGCATTTCGTACGTGTCCAAGGTTATTACGGAGACCTCCGCGCCAGAATCCATCTGAAATTCTGTTTTTTTTCCATTTATGAAAACCTCCACAAAACGTTTTTTGCTTTTGCCGTTTGCTCTGCTAGCTATTGAATATGCCGTTGAAATGTATGATATTTTGTCACCTTTGGTTTCACTATTGTCGTTTTTGTTGTTTACTTTGTTTTGCTTTTGTTCGTTTTTCTTCTCGCTCGATAGACACACAACTGCAATGTGGCCAGATTTACCACAATTTCTACAAACAGCATTTCTGAATTTGCAATCGTCCCGATTATGCGAAACTCCACACCCTGTGCAGGAACGGTATTTCGTTTTTTTAATTTTTTTGTTTTTGTTTCGCATTTTATCTTTTTCTGTATTTTTTTTTTTGTGTGGTCATCGCATAAATCCCGTTGCTGTCTACCGTTTTCCCATTGTCTGTCTTGTCTTTGATGGTACTTACAGTTTTTGTTGTTGATTCGAATGACTCCGCAATTAACTGAACTTCTGCCAGCGTTGGCTGCTGTTTTTGTAAAGCTGCTGTGCGAACTGCATCGTGGGGTGACTTTAAAATTATTTTGTCTCTGATCATATCGTCCGAGTAATCATGCAGACAATTTTCTTTTTTGCACACAAAATCACATTGCCTAGCTAAACTTCGTAGCTCAGCAATCCATTCTTTGTATGTCCGACTACCCATTTCAGCCTTATGAAATTCACAACGAGCTGCTACTACGTGGACTTTTTCTTTAAAAAATTCAGTAAGCTTTCCAGAAAGTTCAAGAAATGTTTGTTGCTGTAACTCGTCAACGCTGACAAGTTTTTTAAGTGTTTCATATGCTTCATTGCCCAACCAAGATAAGAAAAATGATTTCTGCTTGCTGGCGTCAATTACACAATAAGCAGAGAAATGTTGCTTGAGTTGTTCCAAATATGACTCCCATTTCTGTTGCTGACTATTGAACTGTACGAAAGCTGGAACGAGTGTGGCATCTTGGCCTGGAGTCTTCTTTGAAAAGTTGTCCATCCACGCCTTTTGTTCCTTTAAAACGTTCATGGTGAAGTTACGTTGCTCTTCTAGCAATTTTTTGAAAAATTCTTCAGCCATCGTTGATTCCTTTTTCCTCGTCGCCAAATGTTAAATATGTAGGTAGTCGGGGTATACTCACGCGAAACAGTTGCCGTATATAAGTGCACGCAATTAATGCTTAAACCCTACTGACTTTATTTTTGATTGGCCATATTTCAGCATTGCCATATACAAAAATTCAATCTTCCAAATATACATAAATATATACTAAATGTGCTTTACATACACTGAAAATAAAAATTCATTGTTGTTTATAAAATTTGATTTGCATATACAACAGAGTGTATAGCTATTTCACGAAAAACCATTTTCGATCATCAGCACTCTTTTCGGAAGTGGATGCACCGGGGATTGAACCCGAGTCCATTCCAACTTCAGCCGCAATGACCCAACGGATAAACACACTCGGCCATTGAGACTCTGTGCAAGCTGTTGGATTTTCCCCACTTTTGCCTTTTTCATTTTCAACATTAACGTTAGTGTGTATATGCTTTTGCATATATTCTCCACAAACGTGCTGAATTTTTGTTGTAGGCAGTTCGCAATGAACATTGTTGTTGGTATTTATTTTATGTATATACCAAACAACGTTAACAATTTTACTTGAAAGAGTTTTTAGTGCTTAGCACGAAATTTTTATTTTTAATTCAATTTTTAATTGTTGGGGTAAGTGGAAAAAAATTCAACAACTATTTACAGCGAAGGTTGAGTGTATAGCTATTTCACGAAAAACCATTTTCGATCATCAGCACTCTTTTCGGAAGTGGATGCACCGGGGATTGAACCCGAGTCCATTCCAACTTCAGCCGCAATGACCCAACGGATAAACACACTCGGCCATTGAGACTCTGTGCAAGCTGTTGGATTTTCCCCACTTTTGCCTTTTTCATTTTCAACATTAACGTTAGTGTGTATATGCTTTTGCATATATTCTCCACAAACGTGCTGAATTTTTGTTGTAGACAGTTCGCAATGAACATTGTTGTTGGTATTTATTTTATGTATATACCAAACAACGTTAACAATTTTACTTGAAAGAGTTTTTAGTGCTTAGCACGAAATTCTTATTTTTAATTCAATTTTTAATTGTTGGGGTAAGTGGAAAAAAATTCAACAACTATTTACAGCGAAGGTTGAGTGTATAGCTATTTCACGAAAAACCATTTTCGATCATCAGCACTCTTTTCGGAAGTGGATGCACCGGGGATTGAACCCGAGTCCATTCCAACTTCAGCCGCAATGACCCAACGGATAAACACACTCGGCCATTGAGACTCTGTGCAAGCTGTTGGATTTTCCCCACTTTTGCCTTTTTCATTTTCAACATTAACGTTAGTGTGTATATGCTTTTGCATATATTCTCCACAAACGTGCTGAATTTTTGTTGTAGGCAGTTCGCAATGAACATTGTTGTTAGTATTTATTTTATATATATACCAAACAACGTTAACAATTTTACTTGAAAGTGTTTTTAGTGCTTAGCACGAAATTTTTATTTTAATTCAATTTTTAATTGTTGGGGTAAGTGGAAATTTAATTTAATTTAATTTAATTTAATTTAATTTAATTTAATTTAATTTAATTTAATTTAATTTAATTTAATTTAATTTAATTTAATTTAATTTAATTTAATTTAATTTAATTTAATTTAATTTAATTTAATTTAATTTATTGGGGTAAGTGGAAAAAAATTCAACAACTATTTACAGCGAAGGTTGAGTGTATAGCTATTTCACGAAAAACCATTTTCGATCATCAGCACTCTTTTCGGAAGTGGATGCACCGGGGATTGAACCCGAGTCCATTCCAACTTCAGCCGCAATGACCCAACGGATAAACACACTCGGCCATTGAGACTCTGTGCAAGCTGTTGGATTTTCCCCACTTTTGCCTTTTTCATTTTCAACATTAACGTTAGTGTGTATATGCTTTTGCATATATTCTCCACAAACGTGCTGAATTTTTGTTGTAGGCAGTTCGCAATGAACACTGTTGTTGGTATTTATTTTATGTATATACCAAACAACGTTAACAATTTTACTTGAAAGAGTTTTTAGTGCTTAGCACGAAATTTTTATTTTTAATTCAATTTTTAATTGTTGGGGTAAGTGGAAAAATTTCAACAACTATTTACAGCGAAGGTTGAGTGTATAGCTATTTCACGAAAAACCATTTTCGATCATCAGCACTCTTTTCGGAAGTGGATGCACCGGGGATTGAACCCGAGTCCATTCCAACTTCAGCCGCAATGACCCAACGGATAAACACACTCGGCCATTGAGACTCTGTGCAAGCTGTTGGATTTTCCCCACTTTTGCCTTTTTCATTTTCAACATTAACGTTAGTGTGTATATGCTTTTGCATATATTCTCCACAAACGTGCTGAATTTTTGTTGTAGGCAGTTCGCAATGAACATTGTTGTTGGTATTTATTTTATGTATATACCAAACAACGTTAACAATTTTACTTGAAAGAGTTTTTAGTGCTTAGCACGAAATTTTTATTTTTAATTCAATTTTTAATTGTTGGGGTAAGTGGAAAAAAATTCAACAACTATTTACAGCGAAGGTTGAGTGTATAGCTATTTCACGAAAAACCATTTTCGATCATCAGCACTCTTTTCGGAAGTGGATGCACCGGGGATTGAACCCGAGTCCATTCCAACTTCAGCCGCAATGACCCAACGGATAAACACACTCGGCCATTGAGACTCTGTGCAAGCTGTTGGATTTCCCCCACTTTTGCCTTTTTCATTTTCAACATTAACGTTAGTGTGTATATGCCTTTGCATATATTCTACCCAAACGTGCTAAATTTTTGTTGGCAGTTCGCAATGAGCATTTGTTGTTGGTATTTATTTTTTATATACCAACAACGTTAACAATTTTACTTGAAAGAGTTTTTTAGTGCTTAGCACGAAATTTTTGTCTTTAATTCAATTTTTAATTGTTTGGGTAAGTGGAAAAAAATTCAACAACTATTTACAGCGAAGGTTGAGTGTATAGCTATTTCACGAAAAACCATTTTCGATCATCAGCACTCTTTTCGGAAGTGGATGCACCGGGGATTGAACCCGAGTCCATTCCAACTTCAGCCGCAATGACCCAACGGATAAACACACTCGGCCATTGAGACTCTGTGCAAGCTGTTGGATTTTCCCCACTTTTGCCTTTTTCATTTTCAACATTAACGTTAGTGTGTATATGCTTTTGCATATATTCTCCACAAACGTGCTGAATTTTTGTTGTAGGCAGTTCGCAATGAGCATTGTTGTTGGTATTTATTTTTTGTATATACCAAACAACGTTAACAATTTTACTTGAAAGAGTTTTTAGTGCTTAGCACGAAATTTTTATTTTAATTCAATTTTTAATTGTTGGGGTAAGTGGAAAAAAATTCAACAACTATTTACAGCGAAGGTTGAGTGTATAGCTATTTCACGAAAAAACATTTTCGATCATCAGCGCTCTTTTCGGAAGTGGATGCACCGGGGATTGAACCCGAGTCCATTCCATCTTCAGCCGCAATGACCCAACGCATAAACACACTCGGCCATTGAGACTCTGTGCAAGCTGTTGGATTTTCCCCACTTTTGCCTTTTTCATTTTCAACATTAACGTTAGTGTGTATATGCTTTTGCATATATTCTCCACAAACGTGCTGAATTTTTGTTGTAGGCAGTTCGCAATGAACATTGTTGTTGGTATTTATTTTATGTATATACCAAACAACGTTAACAATTTTACTTGAAAGAGTTTTTAGTGCTTAGCACGAAATTTTTATTTTTAATTCAATTTTTAATTGTTGGGGTAAGTGGAAAAAAATTCAACAACTATTTACAGCGAAGGTTGAGTGTATAGCTATTTCACGAAAAACCATTTTCGATCATCAGCACTCTTTTCGGAAGTGGATGCACCGGGGATTGAACCCGAGTCCATTCCAACTTCAGCCGCAATGACCCAACGGATAAACACACTCGGCCATTGAGACTCTGTGCAAGCTGTTGGATTTTCCCCACTTTTGCCTTTTTCATTTTCAACATTAACGTTAGTGTGTATATGCTTTTGCATATATTCTCCACAAACGTGCTGAATTTTTGTTGTAGGCAGTTCGCAATGAACATTGTTGTTGGTATTTATTTTATGTATATACCAAACAACGTTAACAATTTTACTTGAAAGAGTTTTTAGTGCTTAGCACGAAATTTTTATTTTTAATTCAATTTTTAATTGTTGGGGTAAGTGGAAAAAAATTCAACAACTATTTACAGCGAAGGTTGAGTGTATAGCTATTTCACGAAAAACCATTTTCGATCATCAGCACTCTTTTCGGAAGTGGATGCACCGGGGATTGAACCCGAGTCCATTCCAACTTCAGCCGCAATGACCCAACGGATAAACACACTCGGCCATTGAGACTCTGTGCAAGCTGTTGGATTTCCCCCACTTTTGCCTTTTTCATTTTCAACATTAACGTTAGTGTGTATATGCCTTTGCATATATTCTACCCAAACGTGCTAAATTTTTGTTGGCAGTTCGCAATGAGCATTTGTTGTTGGTATGTATTTTTTATATACCAACAACGTTAACAATTTTACTTGAAAGAGTTTTTTAGTGCTTAGCACGAAATTTTTGTCTTTAATTCAATTTTTAATTGTTTGGGTAAGTGGAAAAAAATTCAACAACTATTTACAGCGAAGGTTGAGTGTATAGCTATTTCACGAAAAACCATTTTCGATCATCAGCACTCTTTTCGGAAGTGGATGCACCGGGGATTGAACCCGAGTCCATTCCAACTTCAGCCGCAATGACCCAACGGATAAACACACTCGGCCATTGAGACTCTGTGCAAGCTGTTGGATTTTCCCCACTTTTGCCTTTTTCATTTTCAACATTAACGTTAGTGTGTATATGCTTTTGCATATATTCTCCACAAACGTGCTGAATTTTTGTTGTAGGCAGTTCGCAATGAGCATTGTTGTTGGTATTTATTTTTTGTATATACCAAACAACGTTAACAATTTTACTTGAAAGAGTTTTTAGTGCTTAGCACGAAATTTTTATTTTAATTCAATTTTTAATTGTTGGGGTAAGTGGAAAAAAATTCAACAACTATTTACAGCGAAGGTTGAGTGTATAGCTATTTCACGAAAAAACATTTTCGATCATCAGCGCTCTTTTCGGAAGTGGATGCACCGGGGATTGAACCCGAGTCCATTCCATCTTCAGCCGCAATGACCCAACGCATAAACACACTCGGCCATTGAGACTCTGTGCAAGCTGTTGGATTTTCCCCACTTTTGCCTTTTTCATTTTCAACATTAACGTTAGTGTGTATATGCTTTTGCATATATTCTCCACAAACGTGCTGAATTTTTGTTGTAGGCAGTTCGCAATGAACATTGTTGTTGGTATTTATTTTATGTATATACCAAACAACGTTAACAATTTTACTTGAAAGAGTTTTTAGTGCTTAGCACGAAATTTTTATTTTTAATTCAATTTTTAATTGTTGGGGTAAGTGGAAAAAAATTCAACAACTATTTACAGCGAAGGTTGAGTGTATAGCTATTTCACGAAAAACCATTTTCGATCATCAGCACTCTTTTCGGAAGTGGATGCACCGGGGATTGAACCCGAGTCCATACCAACTTCAGCCGCAATGACCCAACGGATAAACACACTCGGCCATTGAGACTCTGTGCAAGCTGTTGGATTTTCCCCACTTTTGCCTTTTTCATTTTCAACATTAACGTTAGTGTGTATATGCTTTTGCATATATTCTCCACAAACGTGCTGAATTTTTGTTGTAGGCAGTTCGCAATGAACATTGTTGTTGGTATTTATTTTTTGTATATACCAAACAACGTTAACAATTTTACTTGAAAGACTTTTTAGTGCTTAGCACGAAATTTTTATTTTTAATTCAATTTTTAATTGTTGGGGTAAGTGGAAAAAAATTCAGCAACTATTTACAGCGAAGGTTGAGTGTATAGCTATTTCACGAAAAACCATTTTCGATCATCAGCACTCTTTTCGGAAGTGGATGCACCGGGGATTGAACCCGAGTCCATTCCAACTTCAGCCGCAATGACCCAACGGATAAACACACTCGGCCATTGAGACTCTGTGCAAGCTGTTTGATTTTCCCCACTTTTGCCTTTTTCATTTTCAACATTAACGTTAGTGTGTATATGCTTTTGCATATATTCTCCACAAACGTGCTGAATTTTTGTTGTAGGCAGTTCGCAATGAACATTGTTGTTGGTATTTATTTTATGTATATACCAAACAACGTTAACAATTTTACTTGAAACAGTTTTTAGTGCTTAGCACGAAATTTTTATTTTTAATTAAATTTTTAATTGTTGGGGTAAGTGGAAAAAAATTCAACAACTATTTACAGCGAAGGTTGAGTGTATAGCTATTTCACGAAAAACCATTTTCGATCATCAGCACTCTTTTCGGAAGTGGATGCACCGGGGATTGAACCCGAGTCCATTCCAACTTCAGCCGCAATGACCCAACGGATAAACACACTCGGCCATTGAGACTCTGTGCAAGCTGTTGGATTTTCCCCACTTTTGCCTTTTTCATTTTCAACATTAACGTTAGTGTGTATATGCTTTTGCATATATTCTCCACAAACGTGCTGAATTTTTGTTGTAGGCAGTTCGCAATGAACATTGTTGTTGGTATTTATTTTATGTATATACCAAACAACGTTAACAATTTTACTTGAAAGAGTTTTTAGTGCTTAGCACGAAATTTTTATTTTTAATTCAATTTTTAATTGTTGGGGTAAGTGGAAAAAAATTCAACAACTATTTACAGCGAAGGTTGAGTGTATAGCTATTTCACGAAAAACCATTTTCGATCATGAGCACTCTTTTCGGAAGTGGATGCACCGGGGATTGAACCCGAGTCCATTCCAACTTCAGCCGCAATGACCCAACGGATAAACACACTCGGCCATTGAGACTCTGTGCAAGCTGTTGGATTTTCCCCACTTTTGCCTTTTTCATTTTTAACATTAACGTTAGTGTGTATATGCTTTTGCATATATTCTCCACAAACGTGCTGAATTTTTGTTGTAGGCAGTTCGCAATGAACATTGTTGTTGGTATTTATTTTATGTATATACCAAACAACGTTAACAATTTTAGTTGAAAGAGTTTTTAGTGCTTAGCACGAAATTTTTATTTTTAATTCAATTTTTAATTGTTGGGGTAAGTGGAAAAAAATTCAACAACTATTTACAGCGAAGGTTGAGTGTATAGCTATTTCACGAAAAACCATTTTCGATCATCAGCACTCTTTTCGGAAGTGGATGCACCGGGGATTGAACCCGAGTCCATTCCAACTTCAGCCGCAATGACCCAACGGATAAACACACTCGGCCATTGAGACTCTGTGCAAGCTGTTGGATTTTCCCCACTTTTGCCTTTTTCACTTACCCCAACAATTAAAAATTGAATTAAAAATAAAAATTTCGTGCTAAGCACTAAAAACTCTTTCAAGTTAATTTAATTTAATTTAATTTAATTTAATTTAATTTAATTTAATTTAATTTAATTTAATTTAATTTAATTTAATTTAATTTAATTTAATTTAATTTAATTTAATTTAATTTAATTTAATTTAATTTAATTTTGTTGATTTTCACGTGTACTTTATTCAGCAAAGATATAAACGGAAGTGAAGTAAGTATAAAAGAGAGAAATGACAATAGCATATTTTTAGTATATTGACAAGTTACAGTGCAATGAAATAATACAAGGTTGCATTTAAATTTCTTCGCACTCTCCAACACCTGCCCTCGAAGAAGTTCGACTGCGATCTCTTAGAAAGTAGTGTCTGTCATGCCTAAGCCCGTCATGCATTTGTAGTGCTTTTCGGCTGGTAGTCCCTTCGTTAAGACATCCGCTGGCATATCTTCGGATCGCATGTATTTTAAAATGATGTCGCCGTTTTGATGCTTTCTCGTATAAAGTGATGACGTACATCAATGTGTTTGGTACGTGAATGGAAAGCGTTGTTTTGCACAAGTTTTTGAGCACTCTGGCTGTCGTTAAATATATCGATGGTTGTGCACTCTTTACCAATCTCGTTCAATATTTCACGTAGATAAAGGGCCTCTCTAGTAGCTTCACACAAGGCCATATATTCGGACTCTGTGCTTGAAAGAGACACAGTTTTCTGTTTACGCGCTTCCCATGATACAGGTTAGCCATGGGTAATGGCGCAATTTTTTTGGCGCTGATACAATAACGCCAGCGCCAACCGTGGCGCCAACTCACGGTACTGGCGCAATAACACCTTTAGCGCAATTGTCATCGAATAATCGATAAATAACATTTTTTCGCTTGTTACTGTTTACCATCCCCGTTTTATTTCTTTTGGCGCAATTCTGCTTACATATACGAGGGCACAATTAATTTTAATTTTCATAATCATTTTGAAAAATATTCCGTATATACATATGTGAAAATATGCTGGAAATTAGAGTCACTTAGATCACTATCAAGCACACATAATTGTGACGTTTTCATACGTATACATATACTATGATGCTGTTATTGGCGTTGTGGTTGCGCCATTTTACACTAGCGCTATATTGGAGCTGGTGTTAGCGCACGAAATTGAGTCAGTGTTATATTGCAATAGCGCATCATTGAGTTGGCGCTACATTGAGTTGGCGCTATATTGAGTTGGCGCATTTCCCAAATCGGAGTTAGCGCAATAACACCAGGGTTGGTGTTAGCGCAATTGCGCCGCGCAGCGCAGTGTTACCCATGCCTAATACAGGTGCCCCAGCTAATATAAAGGCGTAGCCGGAGTATGATCGTCTGTCCATTATATTTGCGCCCCAGTCTGCGTCGACGACCGCGTGCAAGTCCGCTCCTGTTTGCTTATAAAGGATACCATAATTCAAAGTGCCTTTAAGATATCTAAGTATACGTTTTGCTGCTTTCCAATGCTCGTCATTGTAATTGGAATTGAACTGGCTTAAAAAGTTAACTGCATAAGCCAAGTCAGGACGCGTTGTCACTGCCAAGTATAATAGTGCACCAATTAAATTCTGATATGGATACTTTTTCATTAGGTCCACATCTGCTTTAGCTGGTTTTTCCAGCTTAAAGTAACAATCTAATGGCGTTTTGATGGGCTTGCAATCTTCCATATGAAATCGTTTCAAAATAGCTAATGCGTATTCACGCTGACTCAAAAATAAAGATCGATTTTGCAGATCTTGCCTAAAATTTATACCCAGACAAGTTTTAACTGGACTTATGTCCTTCATTTGAAAACATTCCGCGAGATGTTGTTTGATTTCGCTCAACCATATCTGATCATTTGTGGCAATCAACAGATCGTCGACATATACAGCGATTAGCATGAGTTTAAGTTTTATTTTCATGATAAACAAACATGGGTCACGTTTTGAAGGCGTGAAACCCATTTTACGTAGTGTGGCGCTTAATTTTTGATACCACTGAAAACCTGATTGCCGTAAACCATATAGAGATTTTTTAAGTTTACATACCGGATTGTTTGCTTTGGCTATATTTGATTTCCATCTTTCAGCTGTGCTTCTTATTTTTTGAGCTTGTTTTTCATCTGCATTCGTCAGTTTTCCTGAAATCACTTTTTCTAAAATTTCACTCAAGTTTTCTGGCAATTCCATATATACGCTTTCCTCAAGTTCACCGTTCAAGTAAGCTGTTATTACATCCATTTTATGTACTTGCAAGTTAAACTCTGCTGCTAGTGCTGATAGCATCCGAATCGAAGTTAATCGAGCTACAGGAGAGTATGTGACATTAAAGTCCTCCCCTGGACATTGCGAGCACCCTTTTGCCACCAGACGCGCTTTCTTCATATTACCATCTTTGGTTCGAAACACAAAACGATTGCCAATAATTTTTCGTTTTTTGGGCCGCTCAACAATATCCCACGTTTCATTTAACATTTGTGCGATATACTCATTTTCAATAGCATGGAGCCATGATGCACCCTCATTGCCATTTATTGCTTCTTGAAATGTTTCTGGGTCATTGGTCAACGCTAGATTTGCATATTCACAATCCTCAAAATCATTGTAATTTGTATCGGAGCTTTCGGCAACTTCTTCAGTTGCACTGCTTGTCGGTTGTTGATAAACTTTTTTGCGTCGGCCAGGTCCCTCGGTTTTAATTAGTTTTGGTCGACCTCTACCGCGTTTTGTGTATTCGACACCCTCATGTTCACTTGAAGATTGTTCAGCAACTTCGTCAGACTGAACATTAATTTCATCGGTTTTTAATTGTTCGGATACCTCATCCGACTGAATATAAATTTCATCGTTTTTCAATTGAAAATCAATTTCTAAGCTTTGTGATTTTTCAACATTTTGTTTCTTAAAAATTTTATCTAGAAATTTAACATTGCGGCTAATTAAAACTTTTCTTTTTTCTGGCGACCATAGGCGATACGCTTTCGCTTCGATTGAATAGCCAATGAGGATACACTCTTCTGAACGTGATTAAAATTTACCATCTTTACTGTCTTTTTTTAATACGTACTATTTTGTACCGAAAGGTCTCAAATGAATTACTGTTGGGGTTTTCCCTGACCAAACTTTAAGTGGCACTTCGTTTTTCAGTACCTTGGTTGGGCACCTATTTCTTATATAATTTGCCGTGTTAATGGCTTCTGCCCAAAAAACAGCTGGCAAACCTGCCTGCTTCAGCATACCCCGTGACATTTCTAAAAGCGTTCTGTTTTTTCGCTCTGCAACACCATTTTGTTGCGGTGTATATGGAGCAGTCAGCCGGCGCTTAATACCACAATCATTTAAATAGTTTTGAAAATCGGTGCTCATATATTCCAACCCGTTGTCAGATTGAATCATTTTTATTTTCTTCCCCGTAAAATTTTCTGCCGTATTCTTAAATAACTTAAACATTTGCAAAGCTTCGCTATTTTGCTTCATAAAATAGACTTCGCTATATCGCGTAAAATCGTCCGTAAAAGATATAAAATATTTTGCACCTGAATGTGAGCGTGATCGCATTGGGCCACAATCATAGGCGAGGACGATTTCCAACAAATCGGACGTGTGCTGCTCGCTCTGCTTCGGAAAACTTTCCTTTGTTTTCTTTTCGCTAATACAAATTTCACATGATTGCAGCTTTTCGTTTGTGTCAAATTTTATGCCGTGCACCATGTTTACTACACGCTTCAAATCATTTTCATTTAAATGACCCATTCGCTCGTGCCAAGTTTGTATATTCATATTTTTCGTTTCAGAAATATTTGCAATAGGTTCAGCGCTTTTAACATAATACAAATCACTAATTCGTGCAGCTGTAAGAATGCGTTTATTATTTTTTACAACAATTGCTTCCTCTCGTCGAAAAATTATGTCGTACCCTTTGTCTGCTATTTTTGACACAGACAATAAATTTGTTCATAGCTCTGCCACGTACATCACTTTTTCGAAGTTGATTCTCTCACTATTTCCCCTTTCTGTGATAGTCGCTTTGGCGTTACCAACACCTGTGATGCTAGCTGTGTTGCTGTTTGCCAAGCAGAGTTTTGTTTATCTCTTTAAATGTTTCGAAGTTTTCTGTATTTGATGACATATGCGATGAACAACCACTGTCTAAGCACCAATATTCGCTTAGATCTTTTGCCAACAATGCTGATTCGGAGAACATAGATTTTTCGAAGTTGTCTTCATTTGCTTGACGTGCGTTTGATTTCGAATTTTTCTCCTTATGTTTTGCTCGACAATTACGTGCAATGTGGCCAATTCTGCAACATTTATAACAATTTCGCTTTTCTTGCGATGCATTTTGCTTGGCGTAAGTGTGGCCAGCTTGGCTTTTATTGTAACTCTTACCTTTGGATTGTGCTATTAATCCATTTTGCTCTGTATCGGCGTCTTTGGCTTTTCTGGATTGTTCTTCCTCCATTATTTTTACGCGGAGAACGTCTGGCTTGGGCAGCTCATCACGCGTCTCTAGGGCACAACGGAAGGTTTCGTAGGACTCGGGCAAACTATACAATAATAAAATTGTCAGCAAATCGTCACCCACAGTGACATTTATTTCTTTCAGCTTAGCAACTGCATGAAAGAATTCGTTAAGATGCTCACGAACGTTAAATTAAATTAAATTAAATTAAATTAAATTAAATTAAATTAAATTAAATTAAATTAAATTAAATTAAATTAAATTAAATTAAATTAAATTAAATTAAATTAAATTAAATTAAATTAAATTAAATTAAATTAAATTAAATTAAATTAAATTAAATTAAATTAAATTAAATCAAATTAAAGTAAATTAAATTAAATTAAATTAAATTAAATTAAATTAAATTAAATTAATTGTTGGGGTAAGTGGAAAAAAATTCAACAACTATTTACAGCGAAGGTTGAGTGTATAGCTATTTCACGAAAAACCATTTTCGATCATCAGCACTCTTTTCGGAAGTGGATGCACTGGGGATTGAACCTGAGTCCATTCCATCTTCAGCCGCAATGACCCAACGCATAAACACACTCGGCCATTGAGACTCTGTGCAAGCTGTTGGATTTTCCCCACTTTTGCCTTTTTCATTTTCAACATTAACGTTAGTGTGTATATGCTTTTGCATATATTCTCCACAAACGTGCTGAATTTTTGTTGGCAGTTCGCAATGAACATTTGTTGTTGGTATGTATTTTTTTATATACCAACAACGTTAACAATTTTACTTGAAAGAGTTTTTAGTGCTTAGCACGAAATTTTTTAATTCAATTTTTAATTGTTGGGGTAAGTGGAAAAAAATTCAACAACTATTTACAGCGAAGGTTGAGTGTATAGCTATTTCGCGAAAAACCATTTTCGATCATCAGCACTCTTTTCGGAAGTGGATGCACCGGGGATTGAACCCGAGTCCATTCCATCTTCAGCCGCAATGACCCAACGCATAAACACACTCGGCCATTGAGACTCTGTGCAAGCTGTTGGATTTTCCCCACTTTTGCCTTTTTCATTTTCAACATTAACGTTAGTGTGTATATGCTTTTGCATATATTCTCCACAAACGTACTGAATTTTTGTTGGCAGTTCGCAATGAACATTTGTTGTTGGTATGTATTTTTTTTTATATACCAACAACGTTAACAATTTTACTTGAAAGAGTTTTTAGTGCTTAGCACGAAATTTTTTAATTCAATTTTTAATTGTTGGGGTAAGTGGAAAAAAATTCAACAACTATTTACAGCGAAGGTTGAGTGTATATCTATTTCACGAAAAACCATTTTCGATCATCAGCACTCTTTTCGGAAGTGGATGCACTGGGGATTGAACCCGAGTCCATTCCATCTTCGGCCGCAATGACCCAACGCATAAACACACTCGGCCATTGAGACTCTGTGCAAGCTGTTGGATTTTCCCCACTTTTGCCTTTTTCATTTTCAACATTAACGTTAGTGTGTATATGCTTTTGCATATATTCTCCACAAACGTGCTGAATTTTTGTTGTAGGCAGTTCGCAATGAACATTGTTGTTGGTATTTATTTTATGTATATACCAAACAACGTTAACAATTTTACTTGAAAAAGTTTTTAGTGCTTAGCACGAAATTTTTATTTTAATTCAATTTTAATTGTTGGGGTAAGTGGAAAAAAATTCAACAACTATTTACAGCGAAGGTTGAGTGTAAAGCTATTTCACGAAAAACCATTTTCGATCATCAGCACTCTTTTCGGAAGTGGATGCACCGGGGATTGAACCCGAGTCCATTCCATCTTCAGCCGCAATGACCCAACGCATAAACACACTCGGCCATTGAGACTCTGTGCAAGCTGTTGGATTTTCCCCACTTTTGCCTTTTTCATTTTCAACATTAACGTTAGTGTGTATATGCTTTTGCATATATTCTCCACAAACGTGCTGAATTTTTGTTGTAGGCAGTTCGCAATGAACATTGTTGTTGGTATTTATTTTATGTATATACCAAACAACTTTAACAATTTTACTTGAAAGAGTTTTTAGTGCTTAGCACGAAATTTTTTATTTTAATTCAATTTTTAATTGTTGGGGTAAGTGGAAAAAAATTCAACAACTATTTACAGCGAAGGTTGAGTGTATAGCTATTTCACGAAAAACCATTTTCGATCATCAGCACTCTTTTCGGAAGTGGATGCACCGGGGATTGAACCCGAGTCCATTCCATCTTCAGCCGCAATGACCCAACGCATAAACACACTCGGCCATTGAGACTCTGTGCAAGCTGTTGGATTTTCCCCACTTTTGCCTTTTTCATTTTCAACATTAACGTTAGTGTGTATATGCTTTTGCATATATTCTCCACAAACGTACTGAATTTTTGTTGGCAGTTCGCAATGAACATTTGTTGTTGGTATGTATTTTTTTATATACCAACAACGTTAACAATTTTACTTGAAAGAGTTTTTAGTGCTTAGCACGAAATTTTTTAATTCAATTTTTAATTGTTGGGGTAAGTGGAAAAAAAAATTCAATTCATTCATTGCGGCTGAAGTTGGAATGGACTCGGGTTCAATCCCCGGTGCATCCACTTCCGAAAAGAGTGCTGATGATCGAAAATGGTTTTTCGTGAAATAGCTATACACTCAACCTTCGTTGTAAATAGTTGTTGAATTTTTTTTTTTCCACTTACCCCAACAATTAAAAATTGAATTAAAAAATTTCGTGCTAAGCACTAAAAACTCTTTCAAGTAAAATTGTTAACGTTGTTGGTATATAAAAAAATACATACCAACAACAAATGTTCATTGCGAACTGCCAACAAAAATTCAGCACGTTTGTGGAGAATATATGCAAAAGCATATACACACTAACGTTAATGTTGAAAATGAAAAAGGCAAAAGTGGGGAAAATCCAACAGCTTGCACAGAGTCTCAATGGCCGAGTGTGTTTATGCGTTGGGTCATTGCGGCTGAAGATGGAATGGACTCGGGTTCAATCCCCAGTGCATCCACTTCCGAAAAGAGTGCTGATGATCGAAAATGGTTTTTCGTGAAATAGCTATACACTCAACCTTCGCTGTAAATAGTTGTTGTTTTCCACTTACCCCAACAATTAAAAATTGAATTAAAAAATTTCGTGCTAAGCACTAAAAACTCTTTCAAATTAAATTAAATAAATCCTGTGGTGCAGTAGGTAGAGTGCTCGCCTGCTATGCCAGAGGTCTCGGGTTCAAACTCCAATCCGAGCAAACCCCAAAAAAATTTTTCTAATTAGTAAAAATCCAATTATTGGGTTTTTTAAGAGCAGCGGTCACCTCTCGGCAGTGGGCGGCATACCCTCCGAGAGTGTTTCTGCCATGAAAAAGCTTCTCACAAAAAATGCATTCGCCGTTCGGAGCCGGCATAAAACTAATTAGTTGAAAAAACAAAAGGAGCACACCTCGAATTGGGAGAGAAGCTCGGCCATAAAACTCGTCATAGTTATAATAACGCCATTGTATTATTATGTTATATTATATTATATTATATTATATTATATTATATTATATTATATTATATTATATTATATTATATTATATTATATTATATTATATTATATTATATTATATTATATTATATTATATTATATTATATTATATTATATTATATTATATTATATTATATTATATTATATTATATTATATTATATTATATTATATTATATTATATTATATTATATTATATTATATTATATTATATTATATTATATTATATTATATTATATTATATTATATTATATTATATTATATTATATTATATTATATTACTAGCTGACCCGGCAAACTTCGTTCTGCCCAAAATACATTTTTTTATTAATTTCATTTCAAAAATTGTTATTACTCCGGTATTATTTTTAATAGAAACTTAACGATTTTTCACTACTTCATTGTGTATACAACTTCAAAAATATATAATTTTAGTATTCAGTTTAAGGCTGCACGATACACAACGTTTTTAGTTTTCTGTTCCGGATATTTATTTTCACTGAGTAAGTAAGAGGATTGATATAGTATACCTCCTGGTTTTCAGGCCCCTCCTCCAAACCTTTTAGATATATTCAGCCTCAATAGTTTAGTACGTATGGGAGGTGCAATGCCCCATTTTTCGATAAATCTTTTTTTTTGCGTGAACATGGTATTGATATCGTATATCTGCATAGTGATTTCTATGTACATGCCATGAACGCTTTTAAGGATATTTAGCCTTAAAAATTAAGAGCGCATGGGAGGTTCCACGCCACCTTTTCCCAAAACTACTGTTTTTTTTCATAAGCAAGCTATTGATATCGTTAATCTCCTGAACAATTTTCAGGTCCCAACCTTAAACGCTTTTATAGATATTCAGCTTGAAAAATTAAGTTTGTATGGGAGGTGCCACGCCCCCTTTTCCGATAACCTACACTTTTATGCGCAAAAATTGTTTTAATATCATATAGCTCTGTACCAATTTGCAGGTCCCTGACTTAAATCCTTTTAAAGATATTCAGCTTAAAAAATTAAGTGTTGTTGGGAAGTGCCACGCCCCCTTTTCTTATAACTCCTATTATTTTGCGTTAATATGGAATTGTTATCGTTTATCTCCACACCAATTTCCAATCCCCTAGCGTAAACAATTTTAGAGATATTCAGCATGAAAAATTAAGTTTGTATGGGAGGTGCCACGCCCCTTTTTCCGATAACACCCACTTTTATGCGTGGGAATGGTTTTGATATCATTTAGCTCCATACCAATTTTCAGCTCCCTACCTTGAACTGTTTTAGAGATAATCAGCTTTAAAAATTAAGGTTGTATGGGAGGTGCCACGCCCCCTTTTCTGATAACACCCACTTTTCTGAGTTAAAAAGGGGTTTGATATCACCTACCTCTATACCAATTTTCAGCTCCCTACCTTGAACTGTTTTAGAGATAATCAGCTTTAAAAATTATGGTTGTATGGGAGGTGCCACGCCCCCTTTTCTGACAACCCCCCCCTTTTCTGAGTGAGAAGGGTTTTGATATCACCTACTTTTATACAAATTTTCAGTTCCCTACCTTGAACTGTTTTAGAGATAATCAGCTTTAAAAATTATGGTTGTATGGGAGGTGCCACGCCCCCTTTTCTGATAACCCCCACTTTTCTGAGTGAGAAGGGTTTTGATATCACCTACCTCTATACCAATTTTCAGCTCCCTACCTTGAACTGTTTTAGAGATAATCAGCTTTAAAAATTAAGTATGTATGGGAGGTGCCACGCCCCCCTAACATTTTTAAATTTTTTCTTCGACTAAACCTTGGCTGGGTAACAACAAACAAACCCCCCTAAGGAAGTATTTGATTTGGTTCAGCCGTTTTCAAGTTTTAGCGTTAGAATTAAATACCAAATCATTTTTATATATATAGATATTATATTATATTATATTATATTATATTATATTATATTATATTATATTATATTATATTATATTATATTATATTATATTATATTATATTATATTATATTATATTATATTATATTATATTATATTATATTATATTATATTATATTATATTATATTATATTATATTATATTATATTATATTATATTATATTATATTATATTATATTATATTATATTATATTATATTATATTATATTATATTATATTATATTATATTATATTATATTATATTATATTATATTATATTATATTATATTATATTATATTATATTATATTAAATTTGTTGAGAAACAAATGTAATAGATGTTAAAGCAACTTGAATATTATAATATTTCATATATTCAAATCACTCTGTTAGTGAATACACAGTATGTATTTCCATAAGAAACAGATATATATACAATCAAATAGATTTCTATGGTATTATAATATACATACTGAAAATCATTTCATTCCTAATTAAACGCTCGTATAATAAAAACGTGTCCATCTTTTTATTCCTCGTGGCTTGTGACTTCTACTTAGATTTGTTCATCCTCCAATACGCTCAACATAGGTTATGGGCTCAGGTCCCGCATATAAAGTGTAGAAGTTGTTAAAAAAAAAAAGAATTATAAGGTTGTTTTTTATTGTGCGCGAGTTAGAGAATCGAAAATGAACTCAAACTATCAAATTGAAAAGCTTAATGAAAGCAATTATGATACTTGGTGCATGCAAATGCGCAGCATTCTTGTGAATGCAGACCAGTGGAATATCGTAAATGGTGAGCTTGCACGTACCACTGAGAATGGCGTTAAATGGGATAAAGATGACCAGAAAGCGCTGGCGAACATCATTTTTATACTCAGCTGTACTAGTACACAGAGTATTATAATTTTGATTTCATAACGGTGGATTGTAACATAATGAAATAATCGAGATAGATATGTACTTATATATATCAAAATGATCAGGGTGAAAAGAGAAACCGATTGAGCCATGTCCGTCCGTCCATCCGTCCGTCCGTACGCACTCTAACTCGCGTAAAAATTGAGATATTTTGATGAAATTTGGAATGCAAGTTGGTATCGAGACTGGGACGGTTGGTATTGAAAATGGGCGAAATCGGACCATGACCACGCCCACTTTTCCTAAATAGAAAAAATCAGAAATTTGGTATCTCAGCCACTAATATAGCTAGAGTGATAAATTTTTACCCACGTATTGAGCTCAGACCCTTATGAAGAAATTTGATGAAGTTTTGGAAAATGGGCGGTGCCACGCCCACTTATTAAGGGTCAAACATTGAAAGTTTTATATGTCATAACTCAGAAACCGTTGAAGATATATCGATGAAATTTGGTATGCGTAATTTGCTTATATAGACAAATGTTTTGATGAAAAATTATCAAAATCGGTTTACGGCCACGCCCACTTTTATATATGGGAACTATAAAGGGGCCTAATAAAAACATTTTAAGCGATATCTCTGTCAAATATAAAGATCTATCACTGAGATTTTGTGGCAGGAGTCCAACTACGGACATAAAACAAAAAATACAAAAATTTTGGAAAATGGGCGGTGCCACGCCCACTTATTAAGGGGCAAACATTGAAAGTTTTATATGTCATAACTGAGAAACCGTTGAAGATATAGCGATGAAATTTGGTACGCGTAATTTGCATACTTAGGCAAATGTTTTGGCGAAAAATTATCAAAATCGGTTGACGGCCACGCCCACTTTTATATATGGAAACTATAAAGGGGCCTAATAAAAACATTTTAAGCGATATCTCTGTCAAATATAAAGATCTATCACTGAGATTTTGTGGCAGGAGTCCAACTACGGACATAAAACAAAAAATACAAAAATTTTGGAAAATGGGCTGTGCCACGCCCATTCATTAAGGGGCAAATATTGAAAGTTTAATAAGCCATAACTCAGAAACCGTTAAAGATATATTGATGAAATTTGGTATGCGTGATATATTTACTTAACCAAATGTGTGGCCGAAAAATTACAAAAATCGGTTGACGACCACGCCCACTTTTATATATGTGTATTATAAAGTGACCGAATAAAAACACTTTAAGCGATATCTCTGTGAAATATAAAGATAATTCATTGAAATTTTGTGACATGAGTTTTACAATAGACCGGATACAAAAAATAAAAAAAGTTTGGAAAATGGTCGTGGCACCGCCTCTTTTCAGACAAAGGAATCAACGAGATTTCGGAGCCCATAACTCGACAAATAACTGAGATATAATGACGAAACTTGATTTATACACTTTTATAACATGTGTTAATAGACACGCAAAAATTTATTGAAATCGGTTTATGACCACGCCTACTTTTTAACAAAGATATTTCTGGAACACCCTTTTGGAATTTGTAACGTGAAGTCTTTGTAACTAAAAGTCATAGAGGGATGAAATTTTGCACTAACAATAATATTTATATGCTTATTTGGATGATTGATATAAATTTTGAAAATGGGCGTGGCTGCGCCTTGTTTATGCAGCACTCGTTTCATATAAAATACACCCTATATCGAACAAACGCAAACAAACAATGAGAGCATACAGCTGAGTATCTAATGTTCGATTCCACTCGAACTTAGGCTTCCTTACTTGTTATGTATTAAATCAACGCAATTGACCAACGTAAAATCTTGCAAGACATCGGCGGATGCTTGGAAGAAGCTTCGAGAAGTCCATATGCCTAGTGGACCATTACAGAAGGTATCTCTGTACAAAAAACTGTTAAGTTGCAGTATGTCTGTAAACCAGAGCATGTCAAACTATTTAACATCGTTCGTCGAAATAGTTGACAAGTTAGCAGAGGTAAATATAGAATTGAACGAAGAATTAAAAGTTATTATATTGCTGTCCAGCTTACCCGCTGAGTATGAGAACTTTGTAGTTGCCATTGAAATCCGAGATGCCTTGCCGTCGTTTAATACGCTCAACAAAATTAAATTAAATTAAATTAAATTAAATTAAATTAAATTAAATTAAATTAAATTAAATTAAATTAAATTAAATTAAATTAAATTAAATTAAATTAAATTAAATTAAATTAAATTAAATTATATTATATTAAATTAAATTAAATTAAATTAAATTAAATTAAATTAAATTAAATTAAATTAAATTAAATTAAATTAAATTAAATTAAATTAAATTAAATTAAATTAAATTAAATTAAATTAAATTAAATTAAATTAAATTAAATTAAATTAAATTAAATTAAATTAAATTAAATTAAATTAAATTAAATTAAATTAAATTAAATTAAATTAAATTAAATTAAATTAAATTAAATTAAATTAAATTAAATTCAATTAAATTAAATTAAATTAAATTAAATTAAATTAAATTAAATTAAATTAAATTAAATTAAATTAAATTAAATTAAATTAAATTAAATTAAATTAAATTAAATTATATTATATTAAATTAAATTAAATTAAATTAAATTAAATTAAATTAAATTAAATTAAATTAAATTAAATTAAATTAAATTAAATTAAATTAAATTAAATTAAATTAAATTAAATTAAATTAAATTAAATTAAATTAAATTAAATTAAATTAAATTAAATTAAATTAAATTAAATTAAATTAAATTAAATTAAATTAAATTAAATTAAATTAAATTAAATTAAATTCAATTAAATTAAATTAAATTAAATTAAATTCAATTAAATTAAATTAAATTAAATTAAATTAAATTAAATTAAATTAAATTAAATTAAATTAAATTAAATTAAATTAAATTAAATTAAATTAAATTAAATTAAATTAAATTAAATTAAATTAAATTAAATTAAATTAAATTAAATTAAATTAAATTAAATTAAATTAAATTAAATTAAATTAAATTAAATTAAACTAAATTAAATTAATTTAATTAAATTAACTTAAATTAAATTAAATTAAATTAAATTAAATTAACTTAAATTAAATTAAATTAAATTAAATTAAATTAAATTAAATTAAATTAAATTAAATTAAATTAAATTAAATTAAATTAAATTAAATTAAATTAAATTAAATTAAATTAAATTAAATTAAATTAAATTAAATTAAATTAAATTAAATTAAATTAAATTAAATTAAATTAAATTAAATTAAATTAAATTAAATTAAATTAAATTAAATTAAATTAAATTAACTTGAAAGAGTTTTTTAGTGCTTAGCACGAAATTTTTATTTTTAATTCAATTTTTAATTGTTGGGGTAAGTGGAAAAAAATTCAACAACTATTTACAGCGCAGGTTTAGTGTATAGCTATTGCACGAAAAACCATTTTCGATCATCAGCACTCTTTTCGGAAGTGGATGCACTGGGGATTGAAACCGAGTCCATTCCATCTTCAGCCGCAATGACCCAACGCATAAACACACTCGGCCATTGAGACTCTGTGCTAGCTGTTGGATTTTCCCCACTTTTGCATTTTTCATTTTCAACATTAACGTTAGTGTGTATATACACAGCTATACACTCAACCTTCGCTGTAAATAGTTGTTGAATTTTTTTCCACTTACCCCAACAATTAAAAATTGAATTAAAAATAAAAATTTCGTGCTAAGCACTAAAAAACTCTTTCAAGTAAAATTGTTAACGTTGTTGGTATATAAAAAATACATACCAACAACAAATGTTCATTGCGAACTGCCAACAAAAATTCATCGCGTTTGGGTAGAATATATGCAAAAGCATATACACACTAGAGCGGGTCCATTTGTATGGGATTGAAAAAAGTGAAAAATCGCATACGCGGATAATGTTCTAAGGACTATTCTAAGTAACTTTGCCAAAGAAACCATGGGTCTTAAACCAATTCTTAGTCCGCGGGTTTTAAGCCGAAGTTTTTTTGACAGGTAAAAAAAAATTTTGTATTTCGTAGGCAGACAAAAATGATTCGAACTTCTTACCAAGAAGCCAGGATATACTTTTCCGAAGGATTTTGATGTTCTGAATCCGAATCTGAAGTCAAGATGACCAAATTCGAAACAGTTTTCGAGATATCTTGACCAAAAGATGCAAGTGCAAAAAGTGCAATTTTCTTCAAATTTTGGAGTTAGGGCCAGCCAGGGTTGCGTGATTTTGATTTGACTGAATCACTAATCAAAAATATTTTCTGATTCTTGATTTAAAATATTTTCAAATAAAAGATAATTTTTATTTGTGATTCGTTTCAAAAAAAAATCAGAAATACCCTTTGATTCGTGATTCAAACTATTTTCAAATCAAAGATAAATTTTATTCGTGATTCGTTTCACAAAAGAATCAGAAATACCCTTTGATTCGTGATTCAAAATATTTTCAAATCAAAGATAAAATTGATTTGTGATTCATTTCTCAAAAGATTTTTGATTCTTGATTCAAACTTGATTTCGAATCAAGATTCTTAATAAATTTTTGATTCGAATCAAATTTTTGATTCGAATAAAATTTTTGATTCGAATCAAACTTTTGATTCGAATCAAAAATTATTTTGAATCAAAACTTTATTTCATATAAAAAATACTTTAGTACGTGATCCCACCACCCCCGCGAGTTGAAATGCAAAAAATCTAAAATTTCAACAAACGTCTGCGTTGTATGGGAGGAAATGCAAGCAGATTTTCGCAGTTGCTTTAGCCAAGCACTTGCGCATACATATGTATGTATATACTTACATACATATATATAACGAATAAATGAATGAAAGGATGAATGAATTATGGTTGGGTGTATGCATACAAAAGAATCCCTGCAAAAAAGCCGAGTACTCCATGCACGCGTGTATAGAGTACTCGCTATGGACCAACCGAGTACTCCTCAACCTGCCACATATCATATAAAAAATATGGTCCATTTAACATGGCATTATTTATTATCTAGGCCTTATTTCGCATGGCGGATAAGCATTAGGAATAAGGTGTGCTCTCAGAGAGAGAGTACTCCTTATGGCGTGATGACATCAACACAGGAAAATCAGCCTTATTTTAAGCCTTACGCCATACAAATTTGCTACCTTTATAATTTTCAGGCCTGATTTCGGAAGCCTTAAAATCTGCGGTTTTAATTCTTAAAAAGGCTTAGATTTTTTGGTGGGAATATACATACATATGTACGCGCAAATGGCTGGCTAAGGCAACTGCGAAAATCTGCTTGTATGTATGTATATCCTTCCCTACAACGTAGCTGAAAAATGTTCGTGATAAACTGTTTTCGCGAATGCTTTGTTAGTTTTCGCGATCAGTTTGTCTCACATGTGAGTGGCGCCATGCTGCACGAAACAGAAACAATTGCCGCACTCTATTGTATTCCGCCAGAATCGTCTAGACGGTTACGTGCCAATTAAGGAAGGAAGGAAGGAGAAATATTGTTTTGTTATTTTTCGCGCACAAGTGGAAAAACTGGATTTTTTTTTTGATCGCTTCTTGCGAGAGAGGAGCATATTTTTTTGCATTTCTCTCTCGTGATAAAAGAACGAAAAAATATTAGTGAAAATTCTCACCTCCTGACTTCATTTCCATATAAAATACAGATGTAATCTAACACATATATACATACTTATGTAAGATGCATGTACATATGTACTTACCAATTAATATGTAAATGTATATACATACATATGTAAATTTCTCTTATACATATCCACACATATGTACTTACCCACCCAGCCAGCAAGGTACCGTACATTTAACGAACATTGCGATTTACGAGCTGTTCTCGAATAAGAAAACAATAACAAAATAAACTTTTTTCTATCATGTCAAAAAAAAAAAAGAAAACGAAAAATTTCAAACTCAATATTTTAAAAGTATGTATGTTTGTAAAATTTCTACATTTACGATAAAAAAAACGGACGTAAAAAGATTCATATACGAGCGCTTTTTCGATACATTTACGACACTCGTAGGCACTGAACATTTTAAAGCGAAACAGTATTCGTAGGCGAATCGTAAACGGCTATCATAAACGATATTTTATTAGAGTTTTCTGCGAGAAAACATCCGTTTACGAGCTCGTTTACGATGATTTTGCTGGCTGGGTACTTATGTACTTATAATTTATATATTTTACATACATTGAATGAACCCAATAAAAGAATAAAATAACAGAATTTAAAAATAAATAATAATAATGCATTTACCCAAAATGATCTCGTACTAAAAGTATCTTTTAATTGAAATATATTTAGGATTCACTATAGGTACATACATACATATGTATATTTTAAACCCGTTCAAATTAAACGAAAGTGGTTTGTTGTATTTCTTTACGAACAGCAATTCAATCAGGGAATTTATTGGTAAAATTGATTCTTATTTACCTATACACAAAATTTCTTATGTACATACTACTTATTTACTATAATACATGTATATCTACTCTAATTCTTACTTCTATGACATAGAATCTATGTAGATATGTACATATATGTATATGTTCGGCTAACTACGAACCGATGCAGATACACGAATCGGTCGCTTGGGCTATGTTAGTGGTCACTTTGAAAGTACTCCAACCTACCACAAATGGGGCATATAATCCAATGATTTTTTCAGGGCATATGTACATATAATACATATGTATGTATGCATACCCTGCAAAAATTCCGAGTACTCCATTCGCTAATCCATGGAGTGCTCGCTATGGACCAACCGCTTACTCCAGAACTTGCCACATTTCATACAAAAAATATGGTCCATTTAACATTGCATGTCATTGCAATGGAGTATATACTCCAGTCCCGCTTAACAATCATATTAATCCATGGAGTACCTACATTGGATTAATTGATGGAGTACCTAACAGTTAGCCGAACATAACAACAAAAACCAAATGTTTATCGCGACGACGACGAATGACGTGTATACATTCAAACATATGTATGTATGTAGCTATGTATGGATACACATATCGTCTTCGTCGCGATAAAAATTTGGTTTTTGTTATGTTCGGCTAACTACGAACCGATGCAGATACACGAATCGGTCGCTTGGGCTATGTTAGTGGTCACTTTGAAAGTACTCCAACTTACCACAAATGGAGCATATAATCCAATGATTTTTGCAGGGTATGCACCCAAGTGCCTATGCACATACATACATATGTATGTATGCATGTACGTACGGCGTAGCACAAACGTAAATACGACAATCAGAAATACATATGTATATATGTACATACATATCTACATATTTGGCGTCAGCATACAATTTGGCTGTTGTTGCACTTTTGGTGCATTTTATACATTTTTGTGTTTTAAGTTACCGAGAATGTACTTGAATATTTCTGATATGCTACAGTATTTTTGATTCTAAATAAATTTTTGATTCGAATCAAATTATTGATTCGAATAAAATTTTTGATTCGAATCAAATTTTTGATTCGAATAAAATTTTTGATTCGAATCAAAAATTTGATTCGAATCAAAGATATTTTTTGAATCAAGAATCAAAAAAGATTTTTGATTCTTTTGAGAAATGAATCACAAATCAAATTTATCTTTGATTTGAAAATGGTTTGAATCACGAATCAAAGGGTATTTTTGATTCTTTTGAGAAAAGAATCACAAATCAAATTTATCTTTGATTTGAAAACAGTTTGAATCACCAATCAGAGGGTATTTTTGATTCTTTTGAGAAATGAATCACAAATAAAAATTATCTTTGATTTGAAAATAATTTGAATCACGAATCAAGTTGATTCTTTATTTGAAAGTTGATTTTAAATCAAAATTGATTCGAATCACGCAACGCTGGGGCCAGCCGAAAGTTATGATTTCATTTCAAGTCTACGACCATTATCTTAACAAATAGGCTTTGCATTTTCAAATGCCGTTAGCCTTATTAACGTGTCTTTTTTGGTCTCCGATATATCGCTGTTTTAAAATTTGCATACTTTTCAGTGCGTAGGTACACAATGTATTTTTTTCTTTAAAATACTTGCATTTCTTTGCTGTCATTTTTAACATGTTGCTGTTTCTTCTATTTTGTCAAACTACGGCTCCACCAATATACCAAACATCCAACAGCCGCACTATTTCTCCGCATTCAACGGTTGTGTCGTACTCATCGGCTCCAACATTTTAGAATACATCCGCGATAAATCACAGGTTTTCGATTTTGTTGCATTAACCGATTCCACAAATTATTAGTACTTCCACCAATTGCGATAATTCACCAGTTTCATCATCTTTGTTGCAATCACCGATTCCACCAAATATGATCACTTCCACCAATAGAGATAATTCATGGGTTCATCGTTTTTTGTTCCATTCATTCACCGGTTCCACCAATAATCAGCACCTCCGCCAATAGCGATAATTCGCCGGTTTCATCGTTTTTGTTGCATTAACCGGTTCTACAATTTATGAGCACTTGAACAAATTGCCATTTCACCGGTTTCATCATTTTTGTTGCATTCACCGGTTCCACCAAATATGATTACTTCCACCAATAGCGATAATTCACGGGTTGATCGCTTTTGTTGCGTTCGCCGGTTTCACTAATAATGAGCACCTCCACCAATAGCTATAATTCACCGTTTTTATCGTTTTTTTTTTTGATTCATCGGTTGCACCAATAATGAGCTCTTCCACCAATAGCGATAATTTACCAGTTTTATCGATTTTGTTGAATTCACCGCTTCAACCAATTGCGATAGTTCACCGGTTTCATCGTTTTTTGTTGCAGTCACCAGATCCACCAATTATGGTCAAGAAACAGCAACATGTTAAAAATGACAGCAAAGAAATGCAAGTATTTTAAAGAAAAAAATACATTGTGTACGCACTGAAAAGTATGCAGATTTTAAAACAGCGATATCTCGGAGACCAAAAAAGACACGCTAACAAGGTCAACGGCATTTGAAAATGCAAAGCCCATTTGTTAAGACAATGGTCGTAGACTTTAAATGAAATCATAACTTTCGGCTGGCCCTAACTCCAAAATTTGAAGAAAATTGCACTTTTTGCACTTGCATTTTTAGGTCAAGATATCTCGAAAACTGTTTCGAATTTGGTCATTTTGACTTCAGATTCGGATTCAGAACATCAAAATCCTTCGGAAAAGTATATCCTGGCTTCTTGGTAAGAAGTTCGAATCATTTTTGTCTGCCTACGAAATACAAAATTTTTTTTTACCTGACAAAAAAACTTTGGCTTAAAACCCGCGGACTAAGAATTGGTTTAAGACCCATGGTCTCTTTGGCAAAGTTGCTTAGAATAGTCTATAGAACATTATCCGCGTATGCGATTTTATCGAAAAATAATCGACCCTACCTAATACACACTAACGTTAATGTTGAAAATGAAAAAGGCAAAAGTGGGGAAAATCCAACAGCTTGCACAGAGTCTCAATGGCCGAGTGTGTTTATGCGTTGGGTCATTGCGGCTGAAGATGGAATGGACTCGGGTTCAATCCCCAGTGCATCCACTTCCGAAAAGAGTGCTGATGATCGAAAATGATTTTTCGTGAAATAGTTATACACTCAACCTTCGCTGTAAATGATTGTTGAATTTTTTTCTACTTACCCCAACCATTAAAAATTTAATTAACAAGTAAGGAAGCCTAAGTTCGAGTGGAATCGAACATTAGATACTCAGCTGTATGCTTTCATTGTTTGTTTGCGTTTGTTCGATATAGGGTGTATTTTATATGACACGAGTGCTGCATAAACAGGGCGCAGCCACGCCCATTTTCAAAATTTGTATCAATCATCCAAATAAACATATAAATATTATTGTTAGTGCAAAATTGCATCCCTCTATGACTTTTAGTTACAAAGAAGTCTTGTTACAAATTCCCAAAGGGTGTTCCAGAAATATCTTTGTTAAAAAGTAGGCGTGGTCATAAACCGATTTCAATAAATTTTTGTGTGTCTATTAACACAAGTTATAAAAGTGTATAAACCAAGTTTCGTCATAATGTCTCAATTATTTGTCGAGTTATGGGCTCCGAAATCTCGTTGATTCCTTTGTCTGAAAAGAGGCGGTGCCACGCCCATTTTCCGAAATTTTTCTATTTTTTGTTTCCGATCTATTGTAGAACTCATGCCACAAAATTTCAATGAATTATCTTTATATTTGACAAAGATATCGCTTAAAATGTTTTTATTAGGCCACTTTATGATACCCATATATAAAAGAGGGCGTGGTCGTCAATCGATTTCGCTAAAATTTTGAACATGTATTACTAAAAGTAGTGAAAGTGTATAGACCAAGTTTCGTCATAATATATCGATTATTTGTCGCGTTATGGGTTCAGAAATCTCGTATATTCCTGCTTCTAAAAGGAGGCGGTGCCACGCCCATTTTCCGAAATTTTTCTATTTTTTGTTTCCGATCTATTGTAGAACTCATGCCACAAAATTTCAATGAATTATCTTTATATTTGACAAAGATATCGCTTAAAATGTTTTTATTAGGCCACTTTATGATACCCATATATAAAAGAGGGCGTGGTCGTCAATCGATTTCGCTAAAATTTTGAACATGTATTACTAAAAGTAGTGAAAGTGTATAGACCAAGTTTCGTCATAATATATCGATTATTTGTCGAGTTATGGGCTCAGAAATCTCGTATATTCCTGCTTCTAAAAGGAGGCGGTGCCACGCCCATTTTCCAAAATGTTTGTAGTTTTTGTTTTATGTCCATAGTTGGACTCCTGCCATAAAATTTCAATGATATATCTTTATATTTAAAAGAGATATCGCTTAAAATGCTTTTATTAGGTCACTTTATAATACCCATATATAAAAGTGGGCGTGGTCGTCAACCGATTTTGGCAATTTTTCGTCCAAACATTTGCCTAAGTAAGTATATCACGCCTACCAAATTTCATCGATATATCTTCAACGGTTTCTGAGTTATGACATATAAAACTTTCCATGTTTGACCCTTAATAAGTGGGCGTGGCACCGCCCATTTCCCAAAATTTCACCATATTTCTTCATAAGGGCCTGAGCTCAATACGTGTGTGAAATTTTATCACTCTAGCTCTATTAGTGACTGAGATACAAAATTTCCGATTTTTACTATATAGGGGAGGTGGGCGTGGTCATGGTCCGATTTCGCCCATTTTCAATACCATCCGTTCCTGTCTTGATACCAACTTACATTTCTAATTTCATCAAAATATCTCAATTTTTGCGCGAGTTATCGTGCGCACAGACGGACAGACGGACGGACATGGTTCAATCGATTTCTCTTTTCACCCTGATCATTTTGATATATATAAGTCTATATCTATCTCGATTATTTCATTCTGTTACAATCCACCGTTAGGAAATCAAAACTATAATACTCTGTGTACTAGTACAGCTGAGTATAAAAATAAAAATTTCGTGCTAAGCACTAAAAAACTCTTTCAAGTAAAATTGTTAACGTTGTTGGTATATAAAAAATACATACCAACAACAAATGTTCATTGCGAACTGCCAACAAAAATTCAGCACGTTTGGGTAGAATATATGCAAAAGCATATACACACTAACATTAATGTTGAAAATGAAAAAGGCAAAAGTGGGGAAAATCCAACAGCTTGCACAGAGTCTCAATGGCCGAGTGTGTTTATGCGTTGGGTCATTGCGGCTGAAGATGGAATGGACTCGGGTTCAATCCCCAGTGCATCCACTTCCGAAAAGAGTGCTGATGATCGAAAATGGTTTTTCGTGAAATAGCTATACACCCAACCTTCGCTGTAAATAGTTGTTGAATTTTTTTCCACTTACCCCAACAATTAAAAATTGAATTAACAAGTAAGGAAGCCTAAGTTCGAGTGGAATCGAACATTAGATACTCAGCTGTATGATCTCATTGTTTGTTTGCGTTTGTTCGATATAGGGTGTATTTTATATGAAACGAGTGCTGCATAAACAAGGCGCAGCCACGCCCATTTTTATACTCAGCTGTACTAGTACACAGAGTATTATAGTTTTAATCACATAACGGTGGATTGTAACAGAATGAAATAATCGAGATAGATATAGACTTATATATATCAAAATGATCAGGGTGAAAAGAGAAATCGATTGAGCCATGTCCGTCCGTCCGTCCGTCCGTCCGTCCGTCTGTCCGTCCGTCCGTCTGTAAACACTCTAACTCGCGCAAAAATTTAGATATTTTGATGAAATTTGAAATGCAAGTTGGTATCGACACTGGGACGGTTGGTATTGAAAATGGGCGAAATCGGACCATGACCACGCCCACTTTTCCTATATAGAAAAAATCGGAAATTTGGTATCTCAGCCACTAATATAGCTAGAGTGATGAAATTTTACCCACGTATTGGACTCAAGCCCCTAAGAAGAAATTTGATGGAATTTTGGAAAATGGGCGGTGCCACGCCCACTTATTAAGGGTCAAACATTGAAAGTTTTATATGTCATAACTCAGAAACCGTAGTAGATATATCGATGAAATTTGCTACGCGTGATATACTTACTTAGGCAAATGTTTGGACGAAAAATTGTCAAAATCGGTTGACGGCCACGCCCACTTTTATATATGGGTATTATAAAGTGACCTAATAAAAACATTTTAAGCGATATCTCTGTCAAATATAAAGATATATCATTGAAATATTATGCCAGGATCCACCTGCGGACATACAACGAAAAACACAAAAATTTTGGAAAACGGGCGTGGCACCGCCTCTTTTTAGAAGCTGGAATATACGAGATTTCTGAGCCCATAACTCGACAAATAATTGATATATAACGACGAAACTTGGTGTGTACACCTTTGTTACTTGTGGTAATACATGTTGAAAATTTTAGCGAAATCGGTTTACGACCACGCCCACTTTTATATATGGGTATTATAAAGTGGCCTAATAAAAAAATTTAAGCGATATCTTTGTCAAATATAAAGATAATTCATTAAAATTTTGTGGCAAGAGTTCCACAATAGACCGGAAACAAAAAATAGACAAATTTTGGAAAATGGGCGTGGCACCGCCTCTTTTTAGACAAAGGAATATACGAGATTTCTTAGCCTATAACTCGACAAATAATTCAGATATTATGACGAAACTTGGTTTATACACTTTTATAACTTGTATCAATGGACACGCAGAAATTTATTGAAATCGGTTCATAACCACGCCTACTTTTTAACAAAGATTTTTCTGGAACACCCTTTGGAAATTTGTAACGTGACATCTTTGTAACTAGAAGTCATAAAGGAATGAAATTTTGCACAAAGAATAATATTCATATGCTTAGTTGGATGACTGATAAGAATTTTGAAAATGGGCGCGGCTACGCCCACTTTATGCAGCACTTGCTTTATATAAAGTACCTACACCGTGTTTCCATCAAACGCAAACAAACAATGAAAGCATACAGCTGAGTATCTAATGTTCGATTCCACTCGAACTTAGGCTTCCTTACTTGTCAAAATTTATATCAATCATCCAAATAAGCATGTAAATATTATTGTTAGTGCAAAATTTCATCCCTCTATGACTTTTAGTTTCAAAGACTTCACGTTACAAATTCCAAAAGGGTGTTCCAGAAATATCTTTGTTAAAAAGTAGGCGTGGTCATAAACCGATTTCAATAAATTTTTGCGTGTTTATTAACATATGTTATAAAAGTGTATAAATCAAGTTTCGTCATAATATCTCAGTTATTTGTCGAGTTATGGGCTCCGAAATCTCGTTGATTCCTTTGTCTGAAAAGAGGCGGTGCCACGCCCATTTTCCAAACTTTTTTTATTTTTTGTATCCGGTCTATTGTAATACTCATGTCACAAAATTTCAATGAATTATCTTTATATTTCACAGAGATATCGCTTAAAGTGTTTTTATTCGGTCACTTTATAATACACATATATAAAAGTGGGCGTGGTCGTCAACCGATTTTGGTAATTTTTCGGCCACACATTTGGCTAAGTAAATATATCACGCATACCTAATTTCATCGATATATCGTTAACGGTTTCTGAGTTATGGCTTATTAAACTTTCAATATTTGCCCCTTAATGAGTGGGAGTGGCACCGCCCATTTTCCACAATTTTTGTATTTTTTGTTTTATGTCCGTAGTTGGACTCCTGCCACAAAATCTCAGTGATAGATCTTTATATTTGACAGAGATATCGCTTAAAATGTTTTTATTAGGCCCCTTTATAGTTCCCATATATAAAAGTGGGCGTGACCGTAAACCGATTTTGATAATTTTTCGTCAAAACATTTGTCTATATAAGCAAATAACGCATACCAAATTTCATCGATATATCTTCAACGGTTTCTGAGTTATGACATATAAAACTTTCAATGTTTGACTCTTAATAAGTGGGCGTGGCACCGCCCATTTTCCAAAACTTCATCAAATTTCTTCATAAGGGTCTGAGCTCAATACGTGGGTAAAATTTTATCACTCTAGCTATATTAGTGGCTGAGATACCAAATTTCCGATTTTTTCTATATAGGAAAAGTGGGCGTGGTCATGGTCCGATTTCGCCCATTTTCAATACCAACCGTCCCAGTCTCGATACCAACTTGCATTCCAAATTTCATCAAAATATCTCAATTTTTACGCGAGTTAGAGTGCGTACGGACGGACGGATGGACGGACGGACATGGCTCAATCGGTTTCTCTTTTCACTAGTGATGGGCGAGTCCGAGATGTTTTATTCGATTCTCTCGATTGTTGAAACATCTCGAATGCTCTCGATGGTTTTCATTTGTATTCGAGTCAAGTCGTAAATGGCCGTCAGTCGAAACAATCGCTAAAACATCTCGGACTCGCCAATGATTCCTCTCGTTTTCAAAGCAACCCTACATTTCGGACTTGCTGCAAAAAATACATAACATTTGTTGTTGCCGCTTGAATATCAAAATTGCTTAAAAAAGTATACAGTGGTACAAATCTATTGCCGTTGTTAATAATAATATAATACAATGGCGCTATTATAACTCTGACGAGTTTTATGGCCGAGCTTCTCTCCCAATTCGAGGTGTGCTCCTTTTTGTTTTTCCTACTAATTGGGTGGACCTACAGTTTTATGCCGGCTCCGAACGGCGAATGCATTTTTTGTGAGAAGCTTTTTCATGGCAGAAATACTCTCGGAGGGTATGCCGCCCACTGCCGAGAGGTGACCGCTGCTCTTAAAAACCCCAATAATTGGATTTTTACTAATTAGAAAAATTTTTTTTTGGTGTTTCCTCGGACTGGGGTTTGAACCCGAGACCTCTGGTATAGCAGGCGAGCACTCTACCCACTGCACCACAGCGGCCACAATTGCCGTTGTTACTGCTCGTAAAATTAATTTGTTTCGTAAGCGTCTCTCTTCAGAAAATTTATTAATGTATTAATGTTTAAATAATTAATTGTATTTATTAAGCACGACACTCTTTAATTGTGATTGCAAAAATGCAGCGTCTATATATAGCATATTTTTCAATTTGGTTCATTTATTTACATATGTATTTGCCTCACTTCCATTAACAATCCTACTTTCTTCATCAACAACACTCATTCAGTTTATTTTATCAACTAAAACAAATCATCAAAACAACAGCCGGCCCGCCGACTCGGAACAGTCGCAAAAACATCTCGCTTGTGTAGTCGAGACGTCATCGAAACAACCTCCGACTCGCCGACTCGGAACAATCGCAAAAACATCTCGGTTGTGTAGTCGAGATGTCATCGAAACAACCTCCGACTCGCTGACTCGGAACAATCGCAAAAACATCTCGATTTTGTAGTCGAGGAGCGAGTCAACTTTTGACTCGATTGTGATTTTGCAACGATGGCGATTCTCTCGATTGTCTAAACATATCGGACTCGCCCATCACTACTTTTCACCCTGATCATTTTGATATATATAAGTCCATATCTATCTCGATTATTTCATTATGTTACAATCCACCGTTATGAAATCAAAATTATAATACTCTGTGTACTAGTACAGCTGAGTATAAAAATAAAAATTTCGTGCTAAGCACTAAAAAACTCTTTCAAGTAAAATTGTTAACATTGTTGGTATATAAAAAATACATACCAACAACAAATGTTCATTGCGAACTGCCAACAAAAATTCAGCACGTTTGGGTAGAATATATGCAAAAGCATATACACACTAACGTTAATGTTGAAAATGAAAAATGCAAAAGTGGGGAAAATCCAACAGCTTGCACAGAGTCTCAATGGCCGAGTGTGTTTATGCGTTGGGTCATTGCGGCTGAAGATGGAATGGACTCGGGTTCAATCCCCAGTGCATCCACTTCCGAAAAGAGTGCTGATGATCGAAAATGGTTTTTCGTGAAATAGCTATACACTCAACCTTCGCTGTAAATAGTTGTTGAATTTTTTCCACTTACCCCAACAATTAAATTAAATTAAATTAAATTAAATTAAATTAAATTAAATTAAATTAAATTAAATTAAATTAAATTAAATTAAATTAAATTAAATTAAATTAAATTAAATTAAATTAAATTAAATTAAATTAAATTAAATTAAATTAAATTAAATTAAATGAAATTAAATGAAATTAAATTAAATTAAATTAAATTAAATTAAATTAAATTAAATTAAATTAAATTAAATTAAATTAAATTAAATTAAATTAAATTAAATTAAATTAAATTAAATTAAATTAAATTAAATTAAATTAAATTAAATTAAATTAAATTAAATTAAATTAAATTAAATTAAATTAAATTAAATTAAATTAAATTAAATTAAATTAACAGCTTGCACAGAGTCTCAATGGCCGAGTATGTTTATCCGTTGGATCATTGCGGCTGAAGTTGGAATGGACTCGGGTTCAATCCCCGGTGCATCCACTTCCGAAAAGAGTGCTGATGATCGAAAATGGTTTTTCGTGAAATAGCTATACACTCAACCTTCGCTGTAAATAGTTCTTGAATTTTTTTCCACTTACCCCAACAATTAAAAATTTAATTAAAAATAAAAATTTCGTGCTAAGCACTTAAAACTCTTTCAAGTAAATTAAATTAAATTAAATTAAATTAAATTAAATTAAATTAAATTAAATTAAATTAAATTAAATTAAATTAAATTAAATTAAATTAAATTAAATTAAATTAAATTAAATTAAATTAAATTAAATTAAATTAAATTAAATTAAATTAAATTAAATTAAATTAAATTAAATTAAATTAAATTAAATTAAATTAAATTAAATTAAATTAAATTAAATTAAATTAAATTAAATTAAATTAAATTAAATTAAATTAAATTAAATTAAATTAAATTAAATTAAATTAAATTAAATTAAATTAAATTAAATTAAATTAAATTAAATTAAATTAAATTAAATTAAATTAAATTAAATTAAATTAAATTAAATTAAATTAAATTAAATTAAATTAAATTGTTGTTGTTGTTCGCTTTTCGCCAAATAAAATTAATTAAAAATCTTCTGTGTACCTACACAATAATTCAACAATTAAATTAAAATAGAAAGGCAGGGTGTTTCAAATGCACATTACTTCCGGCTAACCGAAGCATAGACCGCCTAAAAAGTACTCAACAAGTTTGTGTTATCTCATGAAAATCATGTGTACATAAAAATACAATAACAATGTTGAGCGAGCAAAGGTGGCAAAAGAAAAGCGACAAAAAGTTCAACTGCGTACCAGGCCGTGTTTGGGTGAGTGGGTTAGCGCGTCGCTAACATTTACACCTTCTCACGGTGGGTCTAAGTTCGATTCCCGGCTTGATCCCGAAAAGAAATCTGATTATGAAGAATTGGTTTTCTTCGAAATAGCTATCATTTCTACCATCGCTGGTAATACGTAGCTTTGAACTTGTTCGCTTTTCGCCAAATAAAATTAATTAAAAATCTTCTGTGTACCTACACAATAATTCAACAATTAAATTAAAATAGAAAGGCAGGGTGTTGCAAATGCACATTACTTCCGGCTAACCGAAGCATAGACCGCCTAAAAAGTACTCAACAAGTTTGTGTTATCTCATGAAAATCATGTGTACATAAAAATACAATAACAATGTTGAGCGAGCAAAGGTGGCAAAACAAAAGAAAAGCGACAAAAAGTTCAACTGCGAACCAGGCCGTGTTTGGGTGAGTGGGTTAGCGCGTCGCTAACATTTACACCTTCTCACGGTGGGTCTAAGTTCGATTCCCGGCTTGATCCCGAAAAGAAATCTGATGATGAAGAATTGGTTTTCTTCGAAATAGCTATCATTTCTACCATCGCTGGTAATACGTAGCTTTGAACTTGTTCGCTTTTCGCCAAATAAAATTAATTAAAAATCTTCTGTGTACCTACACAATAATTCAACAATTAAATTAAGTTAAACTAAATTAAATTAAATTAAATTAAATTAAATTAAATTAAATTAAATTAAATTAAATTAAATTAAATTAAATTAAATTAAATTAAATTAAATTAAATTAAATTAAATTAAATTAAATTAAATTAAATTAAATTAAATTAAATTAAATTAAATTAAATTAAATTAAATTAAATTAAATTAAATTAAATTAAATTAAATTAAATTAAATTAAATTAAATTAAATTAAATTAAATTAAATTAAATTAAATTAAATTAAATTAAATTAAATTAAATTAAATTAAATTAAATTAAATTAAATTAAATTAAATTAAATTAAATTAAATTAAATTAAATTAAATTAAATTAAATTAAATTAAATTAAATTAAATTAAATTAAATTAAATTAAATTAAATTAAATTAAATTAAATTAAATTAAATTAAATTAAATTAAATTAAATTAAATTAAATTAAATTAAATTAAATTAAATTAAATTAAATTAAATTAAATTAAATTAAATTAAATTAAATTGTTGTTGTTGTTCGCTTTTCGCCAAATAAAATTAATTAAAAATCTTCTGTGTACCTACACAATAATTCAACAATTAAATTAAAATAGAAAGGCAGGGTGTTTCAAATGCACATTACTTCCGGCTAACCGAAGCATAGACCGCCTAAAAAGTACTCAACAAGTTTGTGTTATCTCATGAAAATCATGTGTACATAAAAATACAATAACAATGTTGAGCAAGCAAAGGTGGCAAAAGAAAAGCGACAAAAAGTTCAACTGCGTACCAGGCCGTGTTTGGGTGAGTGGGTTAGCGCGTCGCTAACATTTACACCTTCTCACGGTGGGTCTAAGTTCGATTCCCGGCTTGATCCCGAAAAGAAATCTGATGATGAAGAATTGGTTTTCTTCGAAATAGCTATCATTTCTACCATCGCTGGTAATACGTAGCTTTGAACTTGTTCGCTTTTCGCCAAATAAAATTAATTAAAAATCATCTGTGTACCTACACAATAATTCAACAATTAAATTAAAATAGAAAGGCAGGGTGTTGCAAATGCACATTACTTCCGGCTAACCGAAGCATAGACCGCCTAAAAAGTACTCAACAAGTTTGTGTTATCTCATGAAAATCATGTGTACATAAAAATACAATAACAATGTTGAGCGAGCAAAGGTGGCAAAAGAAAAGCGACAAAAAGTTCAACTGCGTACCAGGCCGTGTTTGGGTGAGTGGGTTAGCGCGTCGCTAACATTTACACCTTCTCACGGTGGGTCTAAGTTCGATTCCCGGCTTGATCCCGAAAAGAAATCTGATGATGAAGAATTGGTTTTCTTCGAAATAGCTATCATTTCTACCATCGCTGGTAATACGTAGCTTTGAACTTGTTCGCTTTTCGCCAAATAAAATTAATTAAAAATCTTCTGTGTACCTACACAATAATTCAACAATTAAATTAAATTAAACTAAATTAAATTAAATTAAATTAAATTAAATTAAATTAAATTAAATTAAATTAAATTAAATTAAATTAAATTAAATTAAATTAAATTAAATTAAATTAAATTAAATTAAATTAAATTAAATTAAATTAAATTAAATTAAATTAAATTAAATTAAATTAAATTAAATTAAATTAAATTAAATTAAATTAAATTAAATTAAATTAAATTAACTTGAAAGAGTTTTTAGTGCTTAGCACGAAATTTTTATTTTAATTCAATTTTTAATTGTTGGGGTAAGTGGAAAAAAATTCAACAACTATTTACAGCGAAGGTTGAGTGTATAGCTATTTCACGAAAAACCAATTTCGATCATCAGCACTCTTTTCGGAAGTGGATGCACCGGGGATTGAACCCGAGTCCATTCCAACTTCAGCCGCAATGACCCAACGGATAAACACACTCGGCCATTGAGACTCTGTGCAAACTGTTGGATTTTCCCCACTTTTGCCTTTTTCATTTTCAACATTAACGTTAGTGTGTATATGCTTTTGCATATATTCTCCACAAACGTGCTGAATTTTTTGTTGTAGGCAGTTCGCAATGAACATTGTTGTTGGTACATATTTTATTTTATGTATATACCAAACAACGTTAACAATTTTAATTGAAAGAGTTTTTAGTGCTTAGCACGAAATTTTTATTGTAATTCAATTTTTAATTGTTGGGGTAAGTGGAAAAAAATTCAGCAACTATTTACAGCGAAGGTTGAGTGTATAGCTATTTCACGAAAAACCAATTTCGATCATCAGCACTCTTTTCGGAAGTGGATGCACCGGGGATTGAACCCGAGTCCATTCCAACTTCAGCCGCAATGACCCAACGGATAAACACACTCGGCCATTGAGACTCTGTGCAAGCTGTTGGATTTTCCCCACTTTTGCCTTTTTCATTTTCAACATTAACGTTAGTGTGTATATGCTTTTGCATATATTCTCCACAAACGTGCTGAATTTTTTGTTGTAGGCAGTTCGCAATGAACATTGTTGTTGGTACATATTTTATTTTATGTATATACCAAACAACGTTAACAATTTTACTTGAAAGAGTTTTTAGTGCTTAGCACGAAATTTTTATTTTAATTCAATTTTTAATTGTTGGGGTAAGCGGAAAAAAATTCAACAACTATTTACAGCGAAGGTTGAGTGTATAGCTATTTCACGAAAAACCAATTTCGATCATCAGCACTCTTTTCGGAAGTGGATGCACCGGGGATTGAACCCGAGTCCATTCCAACTTCAGCCGCAATGACCCAACGGATAAACACACTCGGCCATTGAGACTCTGTGCAAGCTGTTGGATTTTCCCCACTTTTGCCTTTAAATTAAATTAAATTAAATTAAATTAAATTAAATTAAATTAAATTAAATTAAATTAAATTAAATTAAATTAAATTAAATTAAATTAAATTAAATTAAATTAAATTAAATTAAATTAAATTAAATTAAATTAAATTAAATTAAATTAAATTAAATTAAATTAAATTAAATTAAATTAAATTAAATTAAATTAAATTAAATTAAATTAAATTAAATTAAATTAAATTAAATTAAATTAAATTAAATTAAATTAAATTAAATTAAATTAAATTAAATTAAATTAAATTAAATTAAATTAAATTAAATTAAATTAAATTAAATTAAATTAAATTAAATTAAACTAAATTAAATTAAATTAAATTAAATTAAATTAAATTAAATTAAATTAAATTAAATTAAATTAAATTAAATTAAATTAAATTAAATTAAATTAAATTAAATTAAATTAAATTAAATTAAATTAAATTAAATTAAATTAAATTAAATTAAATTAAATTAAATTAAATTAAATTAAATTAAATTAAATTAAATTAAATTAAATTAAATTAAATTAAATTAAATTAAATTAAATTAAATTAAATTAAATTAAATTAAATTAAATTAAATTAAATTAAATTAAATTAAATTAAATTAAATTAAATTAAATTAAATTAAATTAAATTAAATTAAATTAAATTAAATTAAATTAAATTAAATTAAATTAAATTAAATTAAATTAAATTAAATTAAATTAAATTAAATTGAATTGAATTAAATTAAATTAACTGCCTACAACAAAAATTCAGCACGTTTGTGGAGAATATATGCAAAAGCATATACACACTAACGTTAATGTTGAAAATGAAAAAGGCAAAAGTGGGGAAAATCCAACAGCTTGCACAGAGTCTCAATGGCCGAGTGTGTTTATCCGTTGGGTCATTGCGGAACTACAAAACGCGCACTAGGAGTAAGACTAGGCGAACATAAAACAGACGCAAGAAACCACAAACCAACAACAGCATTATCACAACACTTAACAGATACTGGCCATGCAGCGGACTTTGACCATGCAAGAATATTAGACAAAGAGAGAAAGACAAGAACAAGATTAACGCTTGAGAGTTTACGAATACAAGAGAAAATAAATGACGCAATGAATTTTAAAGAGGACGTCGACAACATAAACTGCGTTTACAGAACAACAATAACACAAGAAAGAAGAAAAAAGACAAAAGAAAGTAGGAAATGCACTATGTAGATACAAAAATTAATTTTAATCGTTTATAATGTATTGTTGGGAAAAGTCATAAGTGCACAATTTATTTAAATGTAAGTGTTTGGTTTAAATGGGGAAAAAATTTGGTAACAATTGTAGTTTGTTTATTATTGTTTAAATAATTTGTATTAATGTAATTAATGTTTGTATACATGTCTTCTTATATATTTGTTGGAAATAAATAGACTCCTTGAGGAAGACGCAAGTATGCGCCGAAACGCGTAGGAAAAAAAAAGAAAACTTTGTGTTTTGCTTTATAATTCACCGGCCAAAAAGCTCTGAAAAGCATATTAATTTAATTTAATTTAATTTAATTTAATTTAATTTAATTTAATTTAATTTAATTTAATTTAATTTAATTTAATTTAATTTAATTTAATTTAATTTAATTTAATTTAATTTAATTTAATTTAATTTAATTTAATTTAATTTAATTTAATTTAATTTAATTTAATTTAATTTAATTTAATTTAATTTAATTTAATTTAATATAATTTAATTTAATTTGAAAGAGTTTTTAATGCTTAGCACGAAATTTTTTTTATTTTAATTCAATTTTAATTGTTGGGGTAAGTGGAAAAAAATTCAACAACTATTTACAGCGAAGGTTGAGTGTATAGCTATTTCACGAAAAACCATTTTCGATCATCAGCACTCTTTTCGGAAGTGGATGCACCGGGGATTGAACCCGAGTCCATTCCATCTTCAGCCGCATTGACCCAACGGATAAACACACTCGGCCATTGAGACTCTGTGCAAGCTGTTGGATTTTCCCCACTTTTGCCTTTTTCATTTTCAACATTAACGTTAGTGTGTATATGCTTTTGCATATATTCTCCACAAACGTGCTGAATTTTTGTTGTAGGCAGTTCGCAATGAACATTGTTGTTGGTATTTATTTTATGTATATACCAAACAACGTTAACAATTTTACTTGAAAGAGTTTTTAGTGCTTAGCACGAAATTTTTATTTTAATTCAATTTTAATTGTTGGGGTAAGTGGAAAAAAATTCAACAACTATTTACAGCGAAGGTTGAGTGTATAGCTATTTCACGAAAAACCATTTTCGATCATCAGCACTCTTTTCGGAAGTGGATGCACCGGGGATTGAACCCGAGTCCATTCCATCTTCAGCCGCAATGACCCAACGGATAAACACACTCGGCCATTGAGACTCTGTGCAAGCTGTTGGATTTTCCCCACTTTTGCCTTTTTCATTTTCAACATTAACGTTAGTGTGTATATGCTTTTGCATATATTCTCCACAAACGTGCTGAATTTTTGTTGTAGGCAGTTCGCAATGAACATTGTTGTTGGTATTTATTTTATGTATATACCAAACAACGTTAACAATTTTACTTGAAAGAGTTTTTAGTGCTTAGCACGAAATTTTTATTTTAATTCAATTTTAATTGTTGGGGTAAGTGGAAAAAAATTCAACAACTATTTACAGCGAAGGTTGAGTGTATAGCTATTTCACGAAAAACCATTTTCGATCATCAGCACTCTTTTCGGAAGTGGATGCACCGGGGATTGAACCCGAGTCCATTCCATCTTCAGCCGCAATGACCCAACGGATAAACACACTCGGCCATTGAGAATCTGTGCAAGCTGTTGGATTTTCCCCACTTTTGCCTTTTTCATTTTCAACATTAACGTTAGTGTGTATATGCTTTTGCATATATTCTCCACAAACGTGCTGAATTTTTGTTGTAGGCAGTTCGCAATGAACATTGTTGTTGGTATTTATTTTATGTATATACCAAACAACGTTAACAATTTTACTTGAAAGAGTTTTTAGTGCTTAGCACGAAATTTTTATTTTAATTCAATTTTAATTGTTGGGGTAAGTGGAAAAAAATTCAACAACTATTTACAGCGAAGGTTGAGTGTATAGCTATTTCACGAAAAACCATTTTCGATCATCAGCACTCTTTTCGGAAGTGGATGCACCGGGGATTGAACCCGAGTCCATTCCATCTTCAGCCGCAATGACCCAACGGATAAACACACTCGGCCATTGAGACTCTGTGCAAGCTGTTGGATTTTCCCCACTTTTGCCTTTAAATTAAATTAAATTAAATTAAATTAAATTAAATTAAATTAAATTAAATTAAATTAAATTAAATTAAATTAAATTAAATTAAATTAAATTAAATTAAATTAAATTAAATTAAATTAAATTAAATTAAATTAAATTAAATTAAATTAAATTAAATTAAATTAAATTAAATTAAATTAAATTAAATTAAATTAAATTAAATTAAATTAAATTAAATTAAATTAAATTAAATTAAATTAAATTAAATTAAATTAAATTAAATTAAATTAAATTAAATTAAATTAAATTAAATTAAATTAAATTAAATTAAATTAAATTAAATTAAATTAAATTAAATTAAATTAAATTAAATTAAATTAAATTAAATTAAATTAAATTAAATTAAATTAAATTAAATTAAATTAAATTAAATTAAATTAAATTAAATTAAATTAAATTAAATTAAATTAAATTAAATTAAATTAAATTAAATTAAATTAAATTAAATTAAATTAAATTAAATTAAATTAAATTAAATTAAATTAAATTAAATTAAATTAAATTGAATTGAATTGAATTAAATTAAATTAACTGCCTACAACAAAAATTCAGCACGTTTGTGGAGAATATATGAAAAAGCACACACTAACGTTAATGTTGAAAATGAAAAAGGCAAAAGTGGGGAAAATCCAACAGCTTGCACAGAGTCTCAATGGCCGAGTGTGTTTATCCGTTGGGTCATTGCGGCTGAAGATGGAATGGACTCGGGTTCAATCCCCGGTGCATCCACTTCCGAAAAGAGTGCTGATGATCGAAAATGGTTTTTCGTGAAATAGCTTTACACTCAACCTTCGCTGTAAATAGTTGTTGAATTTTTTTCCACTTACCCCAACAATTAAAATTGAATTAAAATAAAAATTTCGTGCTAAGCACTAAAAACTTTTTCAAGTAAAATTGTTAACGTTGTTTGGTATATACATAAAATAAATACCAACAACAATGTTCATTGCGAACTGCCTACAACAAAAATTCAGCAAGTTTGTGGAGAATATATGCAAAAGCATATACACACTAACGTTAATGTTGAAAATTAAAAAGGCAAAAGTGGGGAAAATCCAACAGCTTGCACAGATTCTCAATGGCCGAGTGTGTTTATCCGTTGGGTCATTGCGGCTGAAGATGGAATGGACTCGGGTTCAATCCCCGGTGCATCCACTTCCGAAAAGAGTGCTGATGATCGAAAATGGTTTTTCGTGAAATAGCTATACACTCAACCTTCGCTGTAAATAGTTGTTGAATTTTTTTCCACTTACCCCAACAATTAAAATTGAATTAAAATAAAAATTTCGTGCTAAGCACTAAAAACTCTTTCAAGTAAAATTGTTAACGTTGTTTGGTATATACATAAAATAAATACCAACAACAATGTTCATTGCGAACTGCCTACAACAAAAATTCAGCACGTTTGTGGAGAATATATGCAAAAGCATATACACACTAACGTTAATGTTGAAAATGAAAAAGGCAAAAGTGGGGAAAATCCAACAGCTTGCACAGAGTCTCAATGGCCGAGTGTGTTTATCCGTTGGGTCATTGCGGCTGAAGATGGAATGGACTCGGGTTCAATCCCCGGTGCATCCACTTCCGAAAAGAGTGCTGATGATCGAAAATGGTTTTTCGTGAAATAGCTATACACTCAACCTTCGCTGTAAATAGTTGTTGAATTTTTTTCCACTTACCCCAACAATTAAAATTGAATTAAAATAAAAATTTCGTGCTAAGCACTAAAAACTCTTTCAAGTAAAATTGTTAACGTTGTTTGGTATATACATAAAATAAATACCAACAACAATGTTCATTGCGAACTGCCTACAACAAAAATTCAGCACGTTTGTGGAGAATATATGCAAAAGCATATACACACTAACGTTAATGTTGAAAATGAAAAAGGCAAAAGTGGGGAAAATCCAACAGCTTGCACAGAGTCTCAATGGCCGAGTGTGTTTATCCGTTGGGTCATTGCGGCTGAAGATGGAATGGACTCGGGTTCAATCCCCGGTGCATCCACTTCCGAAAAGAGTGCTGATGATCGAAAATGGTTTTTCGTGAAATAGCTATACACTCAACCTTCGCTGTAAATAGTTGTTGAATTTTTTTCCACTTACCCCAACAATTAAAATTGAATTAAAATAAAAATTTCGTGCTAAGCACTAAAAACTCTTTCAAGTAAAATTGTTAACGTTGTTTGGTATATACATAAAATAAATACCAACAACAATGTTCATTGCGAACTGCCTACAACAAAAATTCAGCACGTTTGTGGAGAATATATGCAAAAGCATATACACACTAACGTTAATGTTGAAAATGAAAAAGGCAAAAGTGGGGAAAATCCAACAGCTTGCACAGATTCTCAATGGCCGAGTGTGTTTATCCGTTGGGTCATTGCGGCTGAAGATGGAATGGACTCGGGTTCAATCCCCGGTGCATCCACTTCCGAAAAGAGTGCTGATGATCGAAAATGGTTTTTCGTGAAATAGCTATACACTCAACCTTCGCTGTAAATAGTTGTTGAATTTTTTTCCACTTACCCCAACAATTAAAATTGAATTAAAATAAAAATTTCGTGCTAAGCACTAAAAACTCTTTCAAGTAAAATTGTTAACGTTGTTTGGTATATACATAAAATAAATACCAACAACAATGTTCATTGCGAACTGCCTACAACAAAAATTCAGCACGTTTGTGGAGAATATATGCAAAAGCATATACACACTCACGTTAATGTTGAAAATGAAAAAGGCAAAAGTGGGGAAAATCCAACAGCTTGCACAGAGTCTCAATGGCCGAGTGTGTTTATCCGTTGGGTCATTGCGGCTGAAGATGGAATGGACTCGGGTTCAATCCCCGGTGCATCCACTTCCGAAAAGAGTGCTGATGATCGAAAATGGTTTTTCGTGAAATAGCTATACACTCAACCTTCGCTGTAAATAGTTGTTGAATTTTTTTCCACTTACCCCAACAATTAAAATTGAATTAAAATAAAAATTTCGTGCTAAGCACTAAAAACTCTTTCAAGTAAAATTGTTAACGTTGTTTGGTATATACATAAAATAAATACCAACAACAATGTTCATTGCGAACTGCCTACAACAAAAATTCAGCACGTTTGTGGAGAATATATGCAAAAGCATATACACACTAACGTTAATGTTGAAAATGAAAAAGGCAAAAGTGGGGAAAATCCAACAGCTTGCACAGAGTCTCAATGGCCGAGTGTGTTTATCCGTTGGGTCATTGCGGCTGAAGATGGAATGGACTCGGGTTCAATCCCCGGTGCATCCACTTCCGAAAAGAGTGCTGATGATCGAAAATGGTTTTTCGTGAAATAGCTATACACTCAACCTTCGCTGTAAATAGTTGTTGAATTTTTTTCCACTTACCCCAACAATTAAAATTGAATTAAAATAAAAAAAATTTCGTGCTAAGCATTAAAAACTCTTTCAAATTAAATTAAATTATATTAAATTAAATTAAATTAAATTAAATTAAATTAAATTAAATTAAATTAAATTAATATGCTTTTCAGAGCTTTTTGGCCGGTGAATTATAAAGCAAAACACAAAGTTTTCTTTTTTTCTCCTACGCGTTTCGGCGCATACTTGCGTCTTCCTCAAGGAGTCTATTTATTTCCAACAAATATATAAGAAGACATGTATACAAACATTAATTACATTAATACAAATTATTTAAACAATAATAAACAAACTACAATTGTTACCAAATTTTTTCCCCATTTAAACCAAACACTTACATTTAAATAAATTGTGCACTTATGACTTTTCCCAACAATACATTATAAACGATTAAAATTAATTTTTGTATCTACATAGTGCATTTCCTACTTTCTTTTGTCTTTTTTTCTTCTTTCTTGTGTTATTGTTGTTCTGTAAACGCAGTTTATGTTGTCGACGTCCTCTTTAAAATTCATTGCGTCATTTATTTTCTCTTGTATTCGTAAACTCTCAAGCGTTAATCTTGTTCTTGTCTTTCTCTCTTTGTCTAATATTCTTGCATGGTCAAAGTCCGCTGCATGGCCAGTATCTGTTAAGTGTTGTGATAATGCTGTTGTTGGTTTGTGGTTTCTTGCGTCTGTTTTATGTTCGCCTAGTCTTACTCCTAGTGCGCGTTTTGTAGTTCCTATGTAAGTTTTGTTGCAATTTACGCATTGAGCAACCAGGAGTTCATAAAAGAAAACAATATAAAGATTAAAGACATATTAACAAAAAATGTATATCCAAATAAGGTGATAGATCAGTGGTTAAGAACAACAAAGCTTAGACAAACACAACACAAAGCGAAATCAACGAACACAAACAACAACAATAACAAAACTTTTAGGGGGGTTACATACATACAAGGGCTGACGGAGAACAAAACTTTAAGAAAGTGTATAAAAAGTGACGAATTAATTTTTGCACACAAACCACAACAAACACTTAACAAAATATTTAATAAGATGAAAGACAATATTAACAAGGAACAACAACACAACGTAGTGTACGAGATCAAATGCAAAGGTAAAGCCAACGAACCTTGCAACAAAACTTACATAGGAACTACAAAACGCGCACTAGCAGTAAGACTAGGCGAACATAAAACAGACGCAAGAAACCACAAACCAACAACAGCATTATCACAACACTTAACAGATACTGGCCATGCAGCGGACTTTGACCATGCAAGAATATTAGACATAGAGAGAAAGACAAGAACAAGATTAACGCTTGAGAGTTTACGAATACAAGAGAAAATAAATGACGCAATGAATTTTAAAGAGGACGTCGACAATATAAACTGCGTTTACAGAACAACAATAACACAAGAAAGAAGAAAACAAGTAAAAGCGCGGCTGTCTTCGGCCGTACCGAAGACTTCATACCTTTCATGAGTGGGGAAATGAAAAGTTACCTATGTATGTACATAGCCGGATTAAGTTTAATTTATAATTTTAATTCTGTGGGTTATTTATGGAAAGATTTATTAGAAAAAATGGTGTGTTGGCTATTTAGATGGAGGAGTTATACACCAAAACGTCCATATCTGAACAATCGGTTGTATGGGAGCTATATGTTATAACAGTCCGATCTTGACAATTTTCGGTAACCCCGTTTGGGCCAATATGGGTACAAATACTTCAAAATTTCTGGCCGTTAGCTGTTAAAATGGAGGAGTTATACACCAAAATGTGTTTATCTGAACAATCGGTTGTAGGGGAGCTATAGGTTATAGTGGTCCGATCTTAACAATTTTCGGCAATCCCGTTTGGGTCCATATGGGTACAAATACTTCAAAATTTCAGGCCGTTAGCTGTTAAAATGGAGGAGTTATACACCAAAATGTGTATATCTGAATAATCGGATGTTGTGGAATTATATGTTATAGTGGTCCGATCTTGACAATTTTCGGTAACCTTGTTTGGGCCAAAATGGGTACGTCTACTTCAAAGTTTCATGTCCTTAGCTGTTTAAATGGGGAAGTTATGCGCAAATTACATCCAAAAATTTCATGTATATCTGAATAATCGGTTGTTTTCTAAATGTTATAGTGGTCCGATTCGGCCGGTTCCGACAAATGATCAGCTGCATATAACAAAATACCTGTATTCCGAATTTCATTCAGATATCTCAAAAACTGAGGGACTAGTTTGCGTTCACACAGACGCACGGACGGACAGACGGACAGACGGACCGACGGACAGACGGACAGACGGACATGGCTTAATCGACTCAGCTCGTGATTCTGATCATATCGGTATATATTTTGGTGGGTCCCCCACGCTTCCTTCTGGTACTTTCGACAAAAATTTTTTGACACTAAGTTATAATACCATTTCATTCTCATGAAAGGTATAAAAAGACAAAAGAAAGTAGGAAATGCACTATGTAGATACAAAAATTAATTTTAATCGTTTACAATGTATTGTTGGGAAAAGTCATAAGTGCATAATTTATTTAAATGTAAGTGTTTGGTTTAAATGGGGAAACAAATTGGTAACAATTGTAGTTTGTTTATTATTGTTTAAATAATTTGTATTAATGTAATTAATGTTTGTATACATGTCTTCTTATATATTTGTCGGAAATAAATAGACTCCCTGAGGAAGACGCAAGTATGCGCCGAAACGCGTAGGAGAAAAAAAGAAAACTTTGTGTTTTGCTTTATAATTCACCGGCCAAAAAGCTCTGCAAAGCATATTAATGAATTCAAAATAATGGCCTAAAAATTGTTAAAATTGCAAAAATTACATAAATTAAATTAAATTAAATTAAATTAAATTAAATTAAATTAAATTAATTTAAATTAAATTAAATTAAATTAAATTAAATTAAATTAAATTAAATTAAATTAAATTAAATTAAATCAAATTAAATTAAATTAAATTAAATTAAATTAAATTAAATTAAATTAAATTAAATTAAATTAAATTAAATTAAATTATTGGCCAGTTTTATTTAAGAAAACTTAAAAAAAATTTGGTAGAAGTTATGGATCCATTCCGGAGATTACCACATGTCTTCATCAGACTAGCTGCGCTACCTAATATAAACGCAAACCTCCAATTAACGCACGCACGTAAATTTTTCATATGCGTTGAACCGAAATTGACTTGCGTGCGTATAGAGATGTAGAAATAATAAAATATAGAAAATCCAAGAAAATCTTCCTATTTTGTGGAATATGTACCTAACACACTCGATATCGAAAGGATGTGCCTAATTTTTTTAAACAATCATTGACAATGCTCAGATTCAGCGGTCACGCAAAACAAAAATTGGGAGTCAAGTTTGCTTTTTACGCACGCCGTTCAATTTCGGTTACTCCAATACAAGTTGTATGAGTATGAGAAATTTTTAACAGTAAATTTGCGGCGTGCATTTGTATTAACAACAAACATAAATAAATCCGAGAGCCTGCCGAAAACAAAAGTCTAAAAAAAAAATAACAAACATTGCCTGTATAAAAGCTTTGCTTGTTTAGAGATTTAGAGCTTTGTACAAAACAAACACACAATCGCACCAACATACTAGGAAGCAAGGAGTGTCATTAAGCTACTGGAGTAACGAAGCGCAAGCTAAGCAAGGGCCCTCCTTCTGCAAAAGCAGCAAGGATTAAAGAGGATGTTACTCTTACTGCTGTATTTGCCAAGCTTAAAGAGCTAGAGGAGAGGTTGCAGCAACATACTAAGCAGCTAACTGAGAGTTTTTCGGTTAAGCTGGAAGCTTAAGTATAGTTTTTGAGATATTCATGTCCAAAGAGGCGAAAAACGCATTTTTGGCTATATTCACTCCTAAATATCTTTTAAATTACTTACTTTTATAAAAAATTGATTAAAGCTATTGAAAGCACGGTCTTTTCTCTTGAAAACAGCGTTTTAATTTTTCGGATATCTTTCTTGTAACTTGCAATATTGCAAATTTAGCCTCACTAGTTTTGCAATATTTTCTTCATAGAGAAAAAAAGTAGAAATTTAAAGCACGCTTTTAAGCAGTTTATTATATTATGGATATATGTATGTAAGTGGCTTCATCAAACTGTGCGTTATAATGAAGTGAATTTATATTAAGTGAATTACTTTATATTAATTTATCGAAAGAGCCTATTCACACCTGCGATCAAATCGATTTAGTCGGGCTGGGCTGTAGTATGTTTTAATGTACGCAGATGATGTGAAACTTTTCAAGTCCTACACCTCACCGGAGGAAAGATCGCTCCTTCAAAATGATTTAAACGGTTTGGTTACGTGGTGCAATACAAATCTTATGCCACTAAACCTAAATAAATGTAAATTTATGTGCTTTTCGCGGAGTAATGTCGAACCCATAGCTTACGCCATTAATAATCATGATCTGGAGCGAGTTTATGAGTTTGTCGACTTAGGTGTAAGATTCGATTATAAACTTAATTTCAACCTTCACACCAACGTCATGATAAATAAAGCTAAAAGTGTTCTAGCGTTTGTAAAACGTTGGTCTAAGGAATTTAGTGACCCCTACGTAACTAAAGCCCTTTTCACAACCTTAGTAAGACCGACACTAGAATACGCATCTATAATCTGGAATCCGAGTTACAAAATTCATTCTGATCGACTTGGATCGATTCAAAAACAATTTTTACTTTTTGCATTAAGAAATTTGAATTGGAACCCTCATTGCAATCTTCCCTCGTACACTAGTCGCTTAAAGCTTATTAACCTTCCAACTGGGTGTAATATTCGTAACGAAACTGCTGAAGGGATCAATAAATAGTCCATTTCTTCTTTCTGAAATAAGTTTAAACATTCCTGCCCGTCCATCAAGACATTACCAGCCCATATTTTTAAAACAGTGTAAAACTAATTTTGAATTAAATGAGCCATTCCGATATCTATGCAAAAGTTTTAACACATACTCTACCTACTTTGACATCTCTGACTCTCTATCCATTATAAGGAAAACGCTTCTTTCAATTCTTAACAAATAACAATTTGTCTACTAGATATAGTTTCCTTCTAATAATTTAGTATAATATGTATTTTATTGAAGTAATTGCTTCTAAGTGTATATATAAACTTATGTATGTGTAATCAGCTGATGAATTTCTATTCTGTAGCTGAGCAGCATAAGAACTCGACGTTTAACAAACTCCAGCCACTCAACACCTTGGCAAAATTAAAAAAATATATATCCGTGCGTCATGCGGATTGCGCCCCTCGCGGTCGGGCGGGATATGGAGGGTAAACCGTTGGGAATTATTATTATTATTATTATTCGGTCGACTAATTGGGTGTAGTGTGAAAACTTGCATACCATTTCATTCCCATGCAAATCAAAGCCTGACTAAATCGATTTGGTCGCAGGTGGGAATTGAGTCTAAGACTATGCGTGACTAAAACTAAAAATTTGAATCAATGGCCTACTATATATTTTTATACTGAAATAAAAATAGTTCTGCTGAGCAACTACAAAGCTTGATTGCGCCCTGTTAAGGGTTAAGCATTGTTGACTACCTAAAGGTTAACGAAATTTATACGGTACTCTCTTTCGTTATTATCTCCCCACCTTATTCGCTGCAGTCAGTGCATACACAGCTTTCCATGTAAAGTATGTATGTACATATGTATGTATATCTATATGCACATAAGCATGTACAATTGTAGATACATATGTAAATACATATTCTGTCGCATTAAATGAACCGGTAGCGGTAATGTACATATATTAATTTATAAATCGAGGAGAATTATCTATTATGCAGCGACTTAGCACCTAACTCTTTTATGTATACACTCACAATTTCTTGGAGGAAAATAAATTGTTCAGTTAGTTGAAATCAGAAGTCATCGGAGTCGTTTCGTTTTTATTATTTCGCACTAGCTGGCAAAAAAGCTTGCCAGCTCCAAACATTTGGTGACCCCGACGTGATCAAATCACGTATTGATTCGTCGCTTTCGTATTGCATAGAATAGCATATATAGAATATATAGTTACTCCATCCTCCTCAGCTGTTCTGTCCATCTAATTAACACTGAGTCGACATGTCTTCAGAAAATGAAAGTGATAATAATGAGGCTGAAGGCGAGGAGTTGTCTCTATACAAAAAAAGGACAATCTCGCTAAAGAATCAGCTAAATAACATCAACCAAAGGCTGTCCTCGGATTTTTTAAGGAATTTGGATGAGGTAGATGTTTCTATGTACCTAGAATTGGTTGAACGCATTCGCAAAAATTTTGATGATGCTCACTTCTGCCTTGAAGCTGAAAATCATAATGAGTTGGGTAGTGAATTTAGTTGGTCGTTCTCACAGCTTCATATGGCGACTAAAGGTAAGCTTACACGTGAACTCAATCAACGTAAGGCCGACGTTGCACACTCATCAACTTTTCGTACATTTGGGACCGATGACGCAGCTCCATCGTTTATTATTTCCCAGCGCAACCGACTTCCTGAGTTGCGCATTCCACATTTCAATGGTGCGTATACAGAATGGCCAGACTTCATAGCAATGTTTAACTCAGTCATTCACAACTGCACTGAGCTAAGCAAAGTTGAAAAGTTTCAACATTTGCGAGCTAACTTGCGAGGTGCTGCTTTAGAAACAATTCGTTCATTGCAACCAAGCGATTCGAACTACGACAAGGCGGTGGAGCTATTGACCAAGCGTTTTGGAAATCAGCTTCTCAATTTTCAAGCGCACATAAAGGAAGTATTTGCACTTAAAAACGTTGAAAGTGGCTGTGCTTCTAGTTTACGGTCTTTCAGCGACAAGCTAAATGCACATCTACGCTCTTTGCAAACAATGGCAACAGTGGAGCAAATTGCTGATGGGTGTCTCATATACCTGGTCTCTCAAAAGCTCGATACAAAAACGCAAATCAAATGGGAAGAGAATCTACCAACAAATTCACTACCATCATGGTCATCTATGACAACATTTTTGGAAAAGAGATGTCGCATGCTAGAAAACGTTGAAGCTACAGTACCAGCAGCAAACAGCACATCCGTGGTTGGCAAACGCACACCTCATGGTAACAGCAGTTCGAAAAAGGCACTTGTAGCAGCTTCAAGCTTATGTTCGTTTTGTGGATCCAACGGTCATTGGATCTATAATTGCGCTCAATTCGGAGCCTTATCACCAGCTTCTCGTTATAAGGAAGCTAAGCGCTTGCAATTATGCCTGAACTGTCTTCGTGAAGGACACACGCTAATCAAATGCAAATCAGGCCACTGTCGACAGTGTTCAGCAAAACATCATTCACTACTACACCTGCCTAAAGGTGATCATATGAACGAACAATCTACATCGCCACCTTTGACAGATACCAGCAAGGATGTAAAATCTCCAACATCATCTTCAAGAGTACAACAAGTAGCCACCGCTGCATCCTCGGAAAACTTCGTTCTGCTGGCAACAGCAGTCATTCTTATCAAAAATCGTACAGGTAGCTACATTCCTTGTCGCGCGTTGCTAGACTCGGCTTCTCAAGTGAATTTTCTTACGTTGCGGTTGGTAAATCAATTAAAACTGGAAACGAAAAAGATTAGCACCTGTATATCTGGCATTGGCGAGTCCAATTTCACCGCCGAAAGAGCAGTTGACATCTTCGCAAAGTCACATAGTGAAGGCTACACGTTCCCATTTGAAGCAATCGTCACCAACACCATCACCGACCATCAGCCGAACTTTGACCTAAATATCGATTCGTGGAGCATCCCACCGAATACCAAACTCGCAGATCCACTCTTCTATAAATCGCAACGCATTGATGTTTTGTTGGGAGCATCGATGTTCTTCGAGTTAATGTGCGTGGGCCAAATAAAATTGGGCAAAAATCTTCCAATCTTACAAAAGACCAGATTAGGATGGGTCGCTTCTGGTGGAGGTTTACATTTTCACAAGTCGTCTGCTTTAGTATCAGTTCGCAGCCAGCCTGAAGAAGAGGAAACTAGTCTCGATGATATTGTTAAGAGATTTTGGGAAGTCGAAAACTGTTCAGTTTTACCTACTCAAACGCAAGAGGAAATCAACTGCGAAATTCATTTTCAAGAAAATTATCGTCGCCTCGATTCTGGTGAGTATGCTGTACGACTACCGCTTAATCAACACTCTATTACTCTAGGTGACTCATACTCACAAGCCAAGCTGCGGTTCTTAAATTTGGAAAGAAAGCTGCAGCGCAATCCCGACATTAAAATTCAATACACATCATTCATGAAGGAATATGCTGAACTAGGGCACATGTCAGCTGCAAGGTTGGAAACGCAAAACAAAACATTCTTTCTGCCGCACCACTGCGTTCATAAGGCCGACAGCACAAGCACGAAATTGTGAGTAGTGTTTGATGGCTCCGCCAAAACGACCAGTGGATTTTCGTTAAATGACGCTCTTTTGGTTGGTCCCACCATACAACCTAAACTCTTCAACACGCTATTGCGTTTTCGTACATTTAAAGTGGCCTTGACCGGAGATATCTGTAAGATGTACCGATGCGTTCGCATTTTGCATCCGGATAACTACTTGCAATGCATCTTGTGGCGCGACGACCCAAAGGCTGAATTAAAGTCATACACACTCGACACTGTTACTTATGGTACCAGACCCGCTGCATTTCTGGCAATTCGAGCCATGCACCAATTAGCAACAGACGAAGAAGCCAATTTTCCTCTTGGAGCACATATCGTTCGTCGGGACTTCTACGTCGACGACCTTATCACCGGCGCAGACACTCTGGATCAAGTGATTGAAATTCGGCGCCAAACAACTCAGCTTCTTCAAAAGGGAAATTTCATTCTTCGAAAATGGTGCTCAAACTTGCCTGCATCTCTAGATGGAGTATCCGAATCTGATCGTGAAACATTGCTACAATTTAGCGATGATACGCATATTACAAAGGCGCTTGGACTAGTATGGGATCCAAAGTCGGATGACTTTATTTTTTCACTTGCACCTATGATAAATCACAAACAAATAACCAAACGCATCGCATTATCAACAATCGCTCGGTTTTATGACCCGCTGGGACTTATAGCTCCAGTTCTAACTCGAGCAAAAATATTCATACAAAATATGTGGAAGCAACGACTTCACTGGGATGAAAGCTTGCCACAACATCTCCACAAGGATTGGACAGATTTTTGCGGTGAACTTGAATTAGTATCAAATTTCCATTTCCCTCGATATGCACTAATGACAAACTCTCATTTAGAAGTTCACGCTTTTTGTGATGCTAGCCTAGCTGCGTACGGTGCATGTATATATGTTCGGACGCAATGCATTGATGAAGTTAAAACCACTCTATTCTGCTCGAAATCAAGAGTGGCGCCATTAAAGACTCTAACATTACCAAAGCTCGAGCTAAGCGCAGCCTTGCTACTCGCCGAGCTGCTAGAATCCATCAGGCAGACGCAAATATTTCATTGCCCAATACACTGTTGGTCGGACTCAACCATCGTACTATCGTGGCTGCGAGAGGAGTCGTCAAATTTTAATATCTTCGTTTCAAACAGGGTTAGTCGTATTCAAACTCTAACAAAGGGTATGCTGTGGCATCATATTCCAACTGCGCTTAATCCCGCTGACATTTTATCGCGGGGAGCATCACCAAGGGAGCTTCTGGATTCGCAGCTTTGGATGCATGGCCCGTCATTTCTACTTGGAGAGCAGTCGGACTGGCCACCAGCTCCTGATCTTCTCACAAACATACCAGAACGCCGACATGTTACCTTAGCCGCAACCATCCAGCTTGAAGATATTTCACTTCGCTGCAAGTATCTCAACTCCTTTAACACCATGCAGCGAATTTTTGCATACGTTTCAAGGTTCATAACACTCACACCCGAAGACATCAAGCTGGGAACTCAACTTCTACTACGCGGCATTCAGCAAATTCATTTCGCCCCGGAATACAAAACATTACAGGTCAAACAATGCATTGGATCATCTAGCTCATTGTATTCACTAAACCCATTTCTCGATGAGTTCGGACTAATTAGGGTTGGCGGTCGCCTTGAAAACTCAATTTTGGATTATGAGGCACGTCATCCAATAATCTTACCAAAACGTCATCCGATTACCACGGCAATCATTCAACACTTTCATCAGAAACTTATGCATGCTGGACCGCAAAGCTTAACAGCATCAATTCGATTGCAATTTTGGCCAATTGGTGGTCGGAAGACAGTAGCTGGCGTTATCGGAAAATGTTTAAGGTGTTTTCGCCTAAAACCAAAAATCATTGAACATATCCAGAAAGCAGAGTGCAGCCATGTAGGCCATTTACCACAACGGGCATTGATTTTTGTGGCCCTTTTTATTACAAATCTGAGGTACGCAATAAGGGTCCAGTAAAGTGCTACATTTGCATTTTCATTTGTTTCGCTACAAAGGCCACGCATTTAGAGTTAGTGTGTGATTTGTCTACCGCTTCCTTTTTGGCATCGCTCAAACGATTCGTTTCGACGCGCGGAAAACCAAAAACAATCTGGTCAGATAATGCTACAAATTTTGTTGGAGCGAAAAACGAATTAACAGAACTGAAAAATCTTTTCTTGTCAACGTCCCATCTTCATGCTGTTCAGAGACACTGCCTGGATGATGACATTGAATGGCGCTTTATCCCACCGCGATCTCCCCATTTCGGAGGTCTGTGGGAAGCAGCGGTAAAGGCGGCTAAATTTCACTTCTATCGTGTGGTCGGTCTCTCTGTGCTTACATTCGAAGAGCTGCGTAATATAATATGCCAGGTATGTGCTATAATAAACTCTCGACCGCTTTGTGCAATTTCAGAGAACCCTAACGACTTGGAGGTTTTAACTCCGGCACACTTCTTGATCGGAGCACCATTTACCAGCTTCCCAGAGCCCAGCGTAATAGATATTCAAACCAATCGATTGGATCGCTGGCAGCGTTTGTCATCCATGCAACAGATGTTTTGGAGGAAATGGAGCACAAGTTACCTTACTATACTACAAGAAAGAAACAAATGGAAATCTAAGGCTCCGAACATTGGAATAGGCACAATGGTATTACTAAAGGACGAAAACCTCCCACCATTAAAGTGGCAACTTGGTCGTGTAGTGGAAGTCATTCTCGGCCGCGACAAGGTAGCTAGAGTGGCGCTTATTCGAACTGAAAATGGCATAGTAAAGCGAGCTGTAAGCAAACTGGCGGTGCTTCCAATTGAAGATTTTGAAGGCCAGAGTCCTTCAACGGGGGAGGATGTTAAGGGTTAAGCATTGTTGACTACCTAAAGGTTAACGAAATTTATACGGTACTCTCTTTCGTTATTATCTCCCCACCTTATTCGCTGCAGTCAGTGCATACACAGCTTTCCATGTAAAGTATGTATGTACATATGTATGTATATCTATATGCACATAAGCATGTACAATTGTAGATACATATGTAAATACATATTCTGTCGCATTAAATGAACCGGTAGCGGTAATGTACATATATTAATTTATAAATCGAGGAGAATTATCTATTATGCAGCGACTTAGCACCTAACTCTTTTATGTATACACTCACAATTTCTTGGAGGAAAATAAATTGTTCAGTTAGTTGAAATCAGAAGTCATCGGAGTCGTTTCGTTTTTATTATTTCGCACTAGCTGGCAAAAAAGCTTGCCAGCTCCAAACACGCCCAAAACAGTGCTACAAATGCTGCCACTATTTTCTACGACAAATAACGTATTGTACAAAACATATATTTCTATATATATGTAAATAAGATATCCGAAAAATTGAAACGTTGTCTTCAAGAGAAATGACCGTGCTTTCAAAAGCTTTAATCCATTTTTAAAAAAAATTAAGTAATTTAAAATATATTGAGGAGTGAATATAGCCAAAAACTGTACGTACTACTGAAAATCTGACTTCAGATTCACATTCAGCGCATCGAAATCCTTTATAATAGTAGAATTTTATTTCTCTAACAAAAATTTGATGAAATTTTGTCGACCAGTGTTATTATTAACATACATATAAAATTAAATGTTTTTCGTCGGAACGAGAATATCTGTTAAAGGCTCCAAGTGCTCTTTGGAACTTTTTTAAAAAAAGAGAACTGGAATTCGTGAAATACAATATTTGCATAAAAATTTTTCGGTACAAGCATAGTACGTCTTCGATGCGAACCCATCTCATAAACGCTCAAAAATTGTATGTTCCAGTTCAAAAAAAATTTACCACCGTGGAGGATTCCCCTAAAAAGGTAAGTCAATATGGGCCGGATTTCCATTGGTCGAGCGCGGCCAGATAAAAATTCCTTTTCAGGGGGGTAGAGGGGAAATTTTGAGCGAGCGTATCCGGCCTTGAAAAAAATCAGGAAATTTTTTTAGAGACTTCAGACTCACATTGTTATACTAAAATGGAAGGGTCAACAAGACTGCATACTCAAAAATTTTCTGAAAATTCTGATTCGTAATTTTGAAGGTTTTACAAAAATTGTATACATCTTTACGAATTTTCTACAAAGGATAAGATTTTAATTAGTACAATATTTTTTTAATATCGAACCGCGCTTTAATATAAAACGCCTAAAATTTTATTTAAGAAACACTTTTATGAATAATCTTCCAATTTTTCTATTCACATTCTTTCGGCTTTTGGGGTATGTACATACATACATATGTGCATAAACAAGTAAGGAAGCCTAAGTTCGAGTGGAATCGAACATTAGATACTCAGCTGTATGCTTTCATTGTTTGTTTGCGTTTGATGGAAACACGGTGTAGGTACTTTATATAAATCGAGTGCTGCATAAAGTGGGCGTAGCCACGCCCATTTTCTAAATTTTTATCAGTCATCCAACTAAGCTTATGAATATTATTCTTTGTGCAAAATTTCATCCCTTTATGAGTTACAAAGATGTCACGTTACAAATTCCCAAAGGGTGTTCCAGAAGTATCTTTGTTAAAAAGTAGGCGTGGTCATAAACCGATTTCAATAAATTTTTGCGTGTCCATTAACACAAGTTATAAAAGTGTATAAACCAAGTTTCGTCATAATATCTCAATTATTTGTCGAGTTATGAGCTCCGAAATCTCGTTGATTCCTTTGTCTGAAAAGAGGCGGTGCCATGCCCATTTTCCGAAATTTTTCTATTTTTTGTTTCCCATCTATTGTAGAACTCATGTCACAAAATTTCAATGAATTATCTTTATATTTGACAAAGATATCGCTTAAAATGTTTTTATTAGGCCACTTTATGATACCCATATATAAAAGTGGGCGTGGTCGTCAACCCATTTCGCTAAATTTTGAACATGTATTACTACAAGTAGTGAAAGTGTATACACCAAGTTTCGTCATAATATATCGATTATTTGTCGAGTTATGGGCTCAGAAATCTCGTATATTCCTGCTTCTAAGAGGAGGCGGTGCCACGCCCATTTTCCAAAATTTTTGTATTTTTTGTTGTTTGTCAGCTGTACTAGTACACAGAGTATAATAGTTTTGATTTCATAACGGTGGATTGTAACATAAAGAAATAATCGAGATAGATATAGACTTATATATATAAAAATGATCAGGGTGAAAAGAGAAATCGATTGAGCCATGTCCGTCCGTCCGTCCGTCCGTCCGTCCGTACGCACGATAACTCGCGTAAAAATTGAGATATTTTGATGAAATTTGAAATGCAAGTTGGTATCGAGACTGGGACGGTTGGTATTGAAAATGGGCGAAATCGGACCATGTCCACGCCCACTTTTCCTATATAAAAAAAATCGGAAATTTGGTATCTCTGTCACTAATATAGATGGAGCGATGAAATTTTACGCACGTGTTGAGCTCAGGCCCCTATGAAGAAATTTGATGAAATTTTGGAAAATGGGCGGTGCCACGCCCACTTATTAAGGGTCAAACATTGAAAGTTGTATATGTCATAACTCAGAAACCATTGAAGATATATCGATGAAATTTGGTATGCGTGATTTACTTACCTAGGCAAACATTTGGACGGAAAATAGTAAAAATCAGTTAACGGCCACGCCCACTTTTATATATTTGTATTATAAAGTGACCTAATAAAAACATTTTAAGTCATATCTCTGTCAAATATAAAGACCTATCATTGAAATTTTGTCGCATGAGTCCAACTACATAAAACAAAAAACACAAAAATTTTGGAAAATGGGCGGTGCCACGCCCACTTATTAAGGGGCAAACATTGAAAGTTTTATGAGTCATAACTCAGAAACCGTTGAAGGTATATCGATGAAATTTGGTATGCGTGATATACTTACTTAGGCAAATGTTTGGAATAAAAATTGCCAAAATCGGTAGACGACCACGCCCACTTTTATATATGGGTATTATGAAGTGACCCAATAAAAATATTTTAAGCTATATCTCTGTCAAATATAAAGATATATCATTGAAATTTTATGGCAGGAGACCACCTGCGGACATAAAACTAAAAACACAAAAAATATAAAAATTTTGGAAAATGGGCGTGGCACCGCCTCTTTTTAGATAAAGGGATATACGAGATTTCTTAGCCTATAACTCGACAAATAATTGAGATATTATGACGATACTTGGTTTATACATTTTTATAACTTGTGTTAATAGACACGCAAAAATTTATTCAAATCGGTTTATGACCACGCCTACTTTTTAACAGAGATATTTCTGGAACACCCTTTAGGAATTTGCAACGTGACATCGTTGTAACTAGAAGTCATAAAGGAATGAAATGTTGCACAAAGAATAATATTCATATGCTTAGTTGGATGACTGATAAAACTGTTGAAAATGGGCGTGGCTACGCCCACTTTATGCAGCACTCGCTTTATATAAAATACGCCGTGTTTCCACCAAACTCAAACAAACAATGAAAGCATACAGCTGAGTATCTAATGTTCGATTCCACTCGAACTTAGGCTTCCTTACTTGTTAACCATTAATTCTATAAATTAATATATCGATGAAATTTGGTATGCGTAATTTGCTTACCTGTACAAATGTTTTGGCGAAAAATTATCAAAATCGGTTGACGGCCACGCCCACTTTTATATATGGGAACTATAAAGGGGCTTAATAAAAACATTTTAAGCGATATCTCTGTCAAATATAAAGATATATCACTGAAATTTTGTGGCAGGAGTCCAACTACGGACATAAAACAAAAAGTACAAAAATTTTGGAAAATGGGCGGTGCCACGCCCACTTATTAAGTGGCAAACATTGAAAGTTTTATATGTCATAACTCAGCAACCGTTGAAGATATATCGATGAAATTTGGTATCCGTAATGTGCTTACTTAGACAAATGTTTTGACGAAAAATTATCAAAATCGGTGGACGGCCACGCCCACTTTTATATATGGGTATTATAAAGTGACCTAATAAAACTATTTTAAGCGATATCTCTGTCAAATATAAAGATCTATCACTGAAATTTTGTGGCAGGAGTCCAACGACAGACATATAACAAAAAGTACAAAAATTTTGGAAAATGGGCGGTGCCACGCCCACTTATTAAGGGGCAAGCATTGAAAGTTTTATATGTCATAACTCAGAAACCGTTGAAGATATATCGATGAAATTTGATATGCGTAATTTTCTTACTTAGACAAATGTTTTGGCGAAAAATTATCAAAATCGGTTGACGGCCACGCCCACTTTTATATATGGGAACTATAAAGGGGCCTAATAAAAACATTTTAAGCGATATCTCTGTCAAATATAAAGATCTATCACTGAAATTTTGTGGCAGGAGTCCAACTAGGGACATAAAACAAAAAATATAAAAATTTTGGAAAATGGGCGGTGCCACGCCCACTTATTAAGGGGCAAATATTGAAAGTTTTATAAGCCATAACTCAGAACCGTTAAAGATATATCGATGAAATTTGGTACGCGTGATATATTTACTTAGCCAAATGTGTGGACGAAAGATTACCAAAATCGGTTGACGACCACGCCCACTTTTATATGGGTATTATAAAGTGACCGAATAAAAACATTTTAAGCGATATCTCTGTCAAATATAAAGATCTATCACTGAAATTTTGTGACATGAGTTCTACAATAGACCGGAAACAAAAAATAAAAAAGTTTGGAAAATGGGCGTGGCACCGCCTCTTTTTATACAAAGGAATCTACGAGCCTATTACTCGACAAATAACTGAGATATTATGACGAAACTTGGTTTATACACTTTTATAACATGTGTTAATAGACACGCAAAAATGTATTGAAATCGTTTTATGACCACGCCTACTTTTTAACAAAGATATTTCTGGAACACCCTTTTGGAATTTGTTATGTGAAGTCTTTGTAACTAAAAGTCATAGAGGGATGCAATTTTGCACTAACAATAATATTTATATGCTTATTTGGATGATTGATACAAATTTTGAAAATGGGCGTGGCTGCGCCCTGTTTATGCAGCACTCGTGTCATATAAAATACACCCTATATCGAACAAACGCAAACAAACAATGAAAGCATACAGCTGAGTATCTAATGTTCGATTCCACTCGAACTTAGGCTTCCTTATTTGTTTTAATTATTATTATTATTTTTGGAGAATATATGCAAAGCATATACACACTAACGTTAATGTTGAAAATGAAAAATCCAAAAGTTGGGAAAATCCAACAGCTTGCACAGAGTCTCAATGGCCGAGTGTGTTTATGCGTTGGGTCATTGCGGCTGAAGATGGAATGGACTCGGGTTCAGTCCCCGGTGCATCCACTTCCGAAAAGAGTGCTGATGATCGAAAATGGTTTTTCGTGAAATAGCTATACATTCAACCTTCGCTGTAAATAGTTGTTGAATTTTTTCCACTTACCCCAACAATTAAAAATTGAATTTCATGTAAAATTGTTAACGTTGTTTGGTATATACATAAAATAAATACCAACAACAATGTTCATTGCGAACTGCCTACAACAAAAATTCAGCACGTTTGTGGAGAATATATGCAAAAGCATATACACACTAACGTTAATGTTGAAAATGAAAAAGGCAAAAGTGGGGAAAATCCAACAGCTTGCACAGAGTCTCAATGGCCGAGCGTGTTTATGCGTTGGGTCATTGCGGCTGAAGATGGAATGGACTCAGGTTCAGTCCCCGGTGCATCCACTTCCGAAAAGAGTGCTGATGATCGAAAATGGTTTTTCGTGAAATAGCTATACACTCAACCTTCGCTGTAAATAGTTGTTGAATTTTTTTCCACTTACCCAAAAATCCCGAACTGAGCCCTCCGAGAGGGTGCCGACCTGTAATTGCCACCACAGAAGCCCCGTACGTTGTCGGGGGGTGTCCAGCTGAGATCAGGCGTCACACAATGGGAACGTTTCATACAAAAAACGGCCATAAATAGTAAAAATGGACCTAGAGTGCTCAAATTTTGAAAATAAGCTTGTTTTATGAATATTAGTACATGGTGTAAAAATAAACTTAATCTGATGACAAATTCTCCCACCCCCCATATAACGGGTGTCGCGAAAAACCATTAAATTGCATTTATTTTCGAAACTAATTAAGTTACAATGCTGAAATTCAGTATGCAAGCTTCTTTGATGAATAGTAGTACATGGTGTAAAAATGAACTTAATCTAATGACAAATTCTCCCACCCCCCATATAACGGGTGTCGCGAAAAACCATTAAATTGCATTTATTTTCCAAACTAATTAAGTTACAATGCTGAAATTCAGTATGTAAGATTCGTTGATGAATATTAGTACATGGTGTGAAAGTGAACTTAATCTGATGACAAATTCTCCCACCCTCCATATAACGGGTGTCGCGAAAAACCATCAAATTGCAATTATTTTGGAAATTAATTAAGTTACAATGCTGAAATTCAGTATGCAAGCTTCTTTGATGTATATTAGTACATGGTGTAAAAATGAACTTAATCTGAAGACAAATTCTCCCACCCTCCATATAACGGGTGTCGCGAAAAACCATTAAATTGCAATTATTTTGGAAACTAATTAAGTTACAATGCTGAAATTCAGTATGCAAGCTTTTTTGATGAATATTAGTACAAGGTGTAAAAATTAACTTAATCTGATGACAAATTCTCCCAAACTCCATATAACGGGTGCCGCGAAAAACCATTAAAATGCATTTATTTTCGAAACTAATTGAGTTGGAATGCTGAGGGGCAATTATATATATAGGTATAAGCATATATTTGTAACTATGTACTTCAAAAATATTTATTTAATTATCTACATATGTGACGTTTATGTATGCTTATTTAAAATCTGTAAAAATACATAGTATTTCGGCACAAAGTTATAACACTATTTCATGTTCATGGCTGGTATAAAAAGCAGCAAATGATAGTACGTATATCGCTATACTATCATACCTTAATGAGCTGATTTTACGAAAAAGCCCTTTAAGTTTTCGACGCTATATATGTATGTACATCAATAGTACATATAGCACAGATAATTTTTTGATCTCAAACTCTAAATTTTCAATATATCAGACCGAAATTTCGTCATATAATGCACATACATATATGTACATACCAGGGCCGTGCGCAGGAATTAGCCTTGGGGGGGGTTTTAATTTTGGTTTGCATTCGCATACATTTTTCGCTAAGATAAACATATTTGCTGAAACAAATATCCAGACCCATACATAGGGTTGCCAGACGTACTGATTTGATCAGTACAGTACTGATTTTTCGTACCCCGTACTGATGGTTTTAAAAACCTTAAGAAATACTGATTTTTTTGGATTTTGTACTGATTTGTACTGATTTTTAGCCGACAATAAAAAAAATCATTTTATCACCCTGCGATATTACTCGACGACCAACGCGTAATTGTTGTTGTGCACTCCGACGAGTGAGGGAAATTTCGGACATCGATCAAATTTGCTGGGTGAAACAAGCACCCGAGGCTTCGGGGTAATATTGTGTTATGTTGTGTATGTGCGCTCTAATCATCGATTTAAGCGTAACCACCTCTCATCGATGACGAAAATGTGTCCGAATTTCATCTGTGGGTTTGCTCGTAAGCATAACCACGGCATAACCATGAAATGATTAAGAAGGAGGAAGCAACGCGAACGTTAAATATCATAGAAACATGATCGACAGTTAACGACACGGAAACAAGAAATAAATGCCAGTAATAAAGACGATTTTCTCCGCATATATTGCTTTTTTTTGGAAGGCAATGTACTGATTTTTTCGGGAAAGGTATCTGGCAACCCTACCCATACATCATAAATTTAAATGTTCTCTAACTTTTCTGAAACTCATTATGATTCATCAAAATCTAGTTAACCAGGTCCTAAATAGTACTATTTACAGTACTTGTTAATTGAGACGAAGTACCTCCTGTCATCACACAAAGAAACAGCACGCCTTGGCAGCCACGTCAATGTTGATAGCTACAAATTCGAAACTGTTAAGGACTTCGTCTATCTGGGAACCAGCATTAACACCAAGAATGATGTCAGCACGGAGATCCAACGAAGAATCACGCTTGCCAATAAATGCTACTTCGGACTAAGTAGGCAACTGAAAAGTAAAGTCCTCTCTCGACAAACAAAAATCACACTCTACAGGACGCTCATCGTTCCAGTCCTCATGTACGGCGCAGAAGCATGGACAATTTCAAAATCAGATGAGATGGCACTTGGAGTATTCGAGAGAAAAGTTCTTCGTAAGATTTATGGACCTTTGCGCGTTGGCGTGGGCGAGTATCGACGGAGATTTAACGATGAGCTGTACGAGCTTTACACAGACATCGACATTGTTCAGCGAATAAAGATCCAGCGGCTGCGTTGGGCAGGTCATGTCGTGAGAATGGACGAAGGCGCTCCGGCTAAGAAAGCATTTCTATCGAAACCCGCTGAACGCAAAAGAAAAGGGAGACCTCCACTGCGTTGGGAAAATCAGGTGGACAGCGATGCTGCCTCCCTAGGTGTTCCCAAGTGGCGCCATGCTGCACGAAACAGAAGCAATTGGCGCGCTCTGTTGGACTCGGCCAGAATCGTCTAGACGGTTAAGCGCCAATCAAGAAGAAGAAAGAAGAAGTTAATTGAAACTGCTCACTGTTTTCACAAAATGAACATTTTTTGTTATCAGTACAATTTTTTTTAAAATGCCAAACGAACATATGCTACACAACTTTGTAATTTCGGAAAGCTCCAAGTGCAATTCAAAGTGCCGAACTTATGTATTGGCCAACCTTATTTTTTGCAACTTTCACCAATTTCTTCTTCCGTAAAATTATTGTAACTAATTTTGTCAAAATTATGAGTCAATATTCAATGCAAAATTTATAAACTCTATTTTGAAAATTTTTGCAAAATCATTGCAACTTACACGGTAAGAATTTTTTACTAGAATCAATGCCGAGACAAGAAAAATTAGACTTGATTTTGAACTTAGAAAATAATTTCTTAATATCAAGAAAATCCAAGAAAATTGGATTTTAAATAAATAAGTAAACATTTTCTTGCTTCAAGTGAAATCGGATTTTAAATAAATAAGAAAAAGTTTTCTCACTTCAAGCAAAAATGGACTTTAAATAAATAAGAAATAATTTACTTACGGTAAGTGTTTTTTTCTTGTTTTTAGGAATAAATAATTATGAAATAATTTTTTTGTTGCAAGTAAAACTTTTCTTATACGAGCTTAAGTAAATAAGAAAATATTAAATATATAATCAAGTAAAAATTTTCTAAAAATATTAAAAACGTAAAAAATAAGGAAAATGAAAACTAATCATAAGGGATTAGAAAACCATAATTAGTCAACTAGTACTTATTTTCCTAGGACTTGTTCACTGAAATGATAACATTTCAATTAATATAAATGAAGATGCAAATAGTGAACTCCTTATACCAAATGTTTCACTAACAATCTGAGAATTGCAGAAATATTCAGAAATATGCAAAGCGGATGGCAAATGAAAAAAAAAAAATACCTGTTACTTTGGAAATGCAAATTCAGCAAGAAATATTTTACTTCGCTCAATAAAACGTTTTCTTATTTATTTAAATTTTTTTTTTGCTGTAGTTTGATGATATGCTCAAAGAACTTTGGCGTTCAAATTGAGCAAGAAATATTTTACTTCGCTGTTGTTTTCTTATTTATTTTCAATTTTTTTTTGCTGTAGTTTGTTGTTCCAAATCATCGAAACACAATTTTCTTAAATTCTTCTTGATATTAGCAAGAAGATTTTCTTCATTTAAGTAAAGTTAAGAAAAGATGTTCTTATTTATTTAAACATTTTTTTTCAACACTTTTTTTCTATAGATTTTGTTAGTGTTCTTGAATAAGAAAATAATTGTCTCATTTTTGGAAAACTCAATTTCTTATTTCCAGTAATAATTAAGTAAATTTTTCTTATTTCCCTAAAAATTTTCTAAATTGAGTTCAAGAAAGTATTTTTTTGATTCAAGTATACAAATTTCTTTCCGTGTAGATTTGATCATGGGGGGGGTTTTAACCCCCAAAACCCCCCCGTGCGCACGGCCCTGGTACATACGCACACATGCATGCATACCCATTAGAGCGTATCGCCAAAAAAAGTTTAAAATGTTCCCCTCTGGTTCGAATGTTTGCCCGTTGGAGATTTCAAAAATGGAAAAAAAATTTTTTTCGGCACCCTGTAAAAACAGCGAAATTCGTTTTTTGCTTATAACTTTTCTATTTGGTGTTTGATTTTAACGAGCAATATATTGTTGTAAAGGTTTTAACCCGTGTCATATTTCGTCCATATAAGCCATTAACCTGCGACACCAACTTTAGCTTTTATTAAAATTTATTTAAAACCAACACCCTGTATTAAAAAAAAATTTTTTGAATAAAGTAAATTTAGCCTTGAATTTAGTTTTGACATCATTATATGAGTAAAAAAGATTAGTACTTATTAATATTAGCTCTGTTTAATGAACAAAAAAGTTCGGAGCAGGTTAGAGCAGAGCAAAGTAGGGCAGCTGTCGAAATAGAGCAACATAGAGCAACTCAGAGCAGAAATGCCATGAAGAAGTACATAGTACACTCAAATGATCGATTGGAGCTCATTTAGAATTACAGAGCCACCATGCTTGCAATTTTATTCTGATACGGACTTGCAGGAACTACAAAATTCTAATGATGTTATAAAAATACCTGATTAATATTTCCAAACAGCAGTGATTGATACTAATTATACTAATTATAACCTATTAATTTACTCAGATTTTCTATGCTATTCTCTAAATACTGAGCGATTTGAACAGGTAGTAAGTGATTCTTGTACAAAAGTTGCCGACGAGGAACGCCTAGGTTATATACTCGCTAAAGTAAGTAGCCGAGAACGTTACAGAAAATTAGAGCCAAGAAAAGATTTAGCATAAATGCATTACATTTATTTCCTCATTATATGCAGGTAAATATTCTTTTTATACTATTCATGGGAATGAAATGGTATTATAGCTTTGTACCGAAACACGAATGGTGGAAGTACCAGAACGAGGCGTTGCAGACCTACGAAAATATATACCAATATGATCAGGATCATGAGCTGAGTCGATTAAGCCATGTCCGTCTGTCTGTCTGTTTAATCGCAAACTAGTCCCTCAATTTTTGAGATATCTGCATGAAATTCGGAATGTGAGTGTATTTTTAGGAGAAGCTTATCATTTGTCGGAATCGGCCGAATCGGACCATTATATCATATAGCTGCCATACAACCGATTGTTCAGATATATATATTTTAGGGTATAACTTCTCCATCTAAATAATGACACTTCTTTTTCTAAGGAATCTTTGTATAAATTACCCAGAGAATTGAAAGTATAAATTAAACAATATCAGACTATGCAACTTTTCATTTCCCCATTCATGAAAGGTATGCAGTCTTTGGTACGTCCGAAGTCAGCCGCGCTCTTACTTGTTTTTCTTAGTATTCAGGAAACAATTTTTTTTTCAAATACAGGGTGTTGGATTTAGTAAAAATAGAATAAAAGCTGAACTTGGCATGATGGGCTAAAAGTTTCTATGGATGAAATATTGCTTTGGTGAATACCTTTCTAAAAATGTATCACTTTTGAAAATCGAACGTAAAATATTGAAATTATAGAAAAAAAACAAATTTCGCTGTTTTTACAGGGTGACAAAAAAATTAGAAAAAATTTTTTTGAAAACCTCATAAGGTAAGTGTTCAAACTGGGGGGGAACATTTTCAACTTTTTTTTCCTCCATACACCGTGATACGCTCTAATACCCATCCTTACCTGAAAACTCGCGTTTTTGATTTATGATACTTTTGAAGTAAATAGGCTAAAAGTAAGTATATATGTAAATATTCTATATAAAATTGCATTAGTTAATATATTAGCGATTTTAATGCATAAACATGTCAAAACTTCTCATCAATGCTTTTCTCTCTAGCTACACATGTGTACATATGTATGTACATCCATAGTGATAGCGCGCATATACACCCCGTCGAAAAATATGAATTAGTGAGAAGAGCGCGCGTGAATGATGAAACTGACTATAGGGGTTATAAAGCACACTTGGGGTGAACATATATTAAAAAATTGAGGAGACCTTTTTTTTAATTTTTTTTTTATTTGATTTCAAACTTTTGGAATTTTTTGGAATTTTTTTATTTTACCCTGCAAAAAAAACAATATATAATAGAATCTATATAGCTAATTCAAAAATGAGCTGCTGTATTTCATATTGTGAACCATTTTCTATATTACAGATGTAAATTGGATGATAGATCTTCTATACACTTTATTTTTTTTAATTTTGAATATGTCATTATAAATGTAATTTGAACAAGTAAGGAAGCCTAAGTTCGAGTGGAATCGAACATTAGATACTCAGCTGTATGCTTTCATTGTTTGTTTGAGTTTGGTGGAAACACGGCGTATTTTATATAAAGCGAGTGCTGCATAAAGTGGGCGTAGCCACGCCCATTTTCAACAGTTTTATCAGTCATCCAACTAAGCATATGAATATTATTCTTTGTGCAACATTTCATTCCTTTATGACTTCTAGTTACAACGATGTCACGTTGCAAATTCCTAAAGGGTGTTCCAGAAATATCTCTGTTAAAAAGTAGGCGTGGTCATAAACCGATTTGAATAAATTTTTGCGTGTCTATTAACACAAGTTATAAAAATGTATAAACCAAGTATCGTCATAATATCTCAATTATTTGTCGAGTTATAGGCTAAGAAATCTCGTATATCCCTTTATCTAAAAAGAGGCGGTGCCACGCCCATTTTCCAAACTTTTTATATTTTTTGTTTCCGGTCTATTGTGGAACTCATGCCACAAAATTTCAATGAATTATCTTTATATTTGACAAAGATATCGCTTAAAATGTTCTTATTAGGCCCCTTAATAGTTCCCATATATAAAAGTGGGCGTGGCCGTCAACCAATTTCGGTAAAATTTTGAACATGTATTACCACAAGTAATGAAAGTGTATACACCAAGTTTCGTCATTATATATCAATTATTTATCGAGTTATGGGCTCAGAAATCTCGTATATCCCTGCTTCTAAAAAGAGGCGTTGCCACGCCCATTTTCCAAAATTTTTATGTTTTTAGTTTTATGTCCGCAGGTGGTCTCCTGCCATAAAATTTCAATGATATATCTTTATATTTGACAGAGATATAGCTTAAAATATTTTTATTGGGTCACTTCATAATACCCATATATAAAAGTGGGCGTGGTCGTCTACCGATTTTGGCAATTTTTATTCCAAACATTTGCCTAAGTAAGTGTATCACGCATACCAAATTTCATCGATATACCTTCAACGGTTTCTGAGTTATGACTCATAAAACTTTCAATGTTTGCCCCTTAATAAGTGGGCGTGGCACCGCCCATTTTCCAAAATTTTTGTGTTTTTTGTTTTATGTCCATAGTTGGACTCATGCGACAAAATTCCAATGATAGGTCTTTATATTTGACAGAGATATGACTTAAAATGTTTTTATTAGGTCACTTTATAATACAAATATATAAAAGTGGGCGTGGCCGTTAACCGATTTTTACTATTTTCCGTCCAAATGTTTGCCTAGGTAAGTAAATCACGCATACCAAATTTCATCGATATATCTTCAGTGGTTTCTGAGTTATGACATATACAACTTTCAATGTTTGACCCTTAATAAGTGGGCGTGGCACCGCCCATTTTCCAAAATTTCATCAAATTTCTTCATAGGGGCCTGAGCTCAACACGTGCGTAAAATTTCATCGCTCCATCTATATTAGTGACAGAGATACCAAATTTCCGATTTTTTCTATATAGGAAAAGTGGGCGTGGACATGGTCCGATTTCGCCCATTTTCAATACCAACCGTCCCAGTCTCGATACCAACTTGCATTTCAAATTTCATCAAAATATCTCAATTTTTACGCGAGTTATCGTGCGTACGGACGGACGGACGGACGGACGGACGGACATGGCTCAATCGATTTCTCTTTTCACCCTGGTCATTTTTATATATATAAGTCTATATCTATCTCGATTATTTCTTTATGTTACAATCCACCGTTATGAAATCAAAACTATTATACTCTGTGTACTAGTACAGCTGAGTATAAAAATGCACTTTTAGCCAGTTAGGAGAATAATTAAAACACGCGAAGGCGCGCGTGAAATTAATATCTGTTAATGTGATCTGATAAAGAATATATTAGTTCATAACACAAAAAAAAAAACCAAGATACCTTTTTTTTTGTTTTTTTATTTTATTCCTTAAAGTGGACGAAGAAAAATTTTTTTCTATATTTTTTTATCAGTATTTGAAAAATCATATAAAATCAGATTTCAAAGTTAGAAGAAACGAGATTACTTCCTAGAAAAGTAGAGGTCATTTTCTATATTTAGATGTCAAAACCACATATATACGTCGATAAATGGCTTAGATAGAGCTTTTCGTATCAGGTCATAAAATTCATAATTCTATGACATATTTTTTATTCAACTTTGAGCACCCTGTATGGCTAAACGAAACGGAACTCAAAAAAATTTTACATGGGCTTTTTTTTTGTCACATAAGATATCTGTCTATTGCAGTTAAAAAATATTTATTTATCACTACTTTAATTTCGAATTTATTTTTGGCCAAAATCTCCCATTGTGCGTCAGTGCTATGCTTCCTTAGCTCCTCAATAGCTTAGGGACGTTGAAATGGTGTTTGATCATGGTTTCAGGGTAGGGGCCGGATCAAGGTGTTATGCATACCGTGCTGACGATCAGCCTGGCTGGGGGCCCCTAAATAGCCCAGTCTCGTACGGTGCCCTCTGGGTACCGGGCCACCCCCAGTTGTAATCTTGGCCTTACCCCGGGCATCGCGGATCTCTGCCCGGGGCTGGCGTACCCCTTCTCCGCTACTCGTGGGTTTTAAGTATGGAGGACAACAGAAATAAAAATTTAAACGAGACCGGCACTCGTAAACAGCCGGAAGGGTCAACACCCGTTCATTCGGGGGCTTGTGCGATGCAGGGCCCCTCTACCAGCCGCGCGGCGGCTATTGCTAGGGAAGATGAAGCTCGTAGGCTTCTGGTGATGCCGAGGCCTACCACTTCATCTGGTGTCGCCCAGGATGGGGTGGGGTCTACGGGGGGATCTTCTTCTGTCAGTGGAGGTGTTCCTGGTATGCAGCTCGCTACCGGGCCGAACGCCAAAGCTGGGGAGAAGACCTCTCGGACGACTCCCGCCACGCCCACGGCGTTTACCCTTTTTAAGGATAGGTTACCCTTATAACCATAAGGATCTTGAAGAGATTCCATGATGTCCCTGATATGTGCACCAAGGCGCTGCCTGGAGATGCTATGCAGATCAGGGCTGAAATTGATTGGGCGAGGACCATCTACCCTAACTTTTACAGGTCTGTTCCGGTGCCGGCTCCGGCTAAGGTACAGGCCGAAGGTAAACGCAACAGATCGACGGAGGTTGCGGTGAATGCCCCGAAACGGGTTAGGACGTGGGGCCCCTCCTTTGCGGAGGTCGCGCGAGGCAGCATACTCCTGGGGGTTATTGAAACTAACCCAGATAGGGAACAAAAGCTGAAGGATAACTGGAAGTGGGTCAAGCTTGAGATGACTAGCTTCCCAGTTGCGCTGGTTAGGGAAAACCCTGGTCCTCCACCGTCTTGCAGAGAGGTGGGGTGGTACCAGGGTACAGTCAAGTTGGTGGCGTGCGATGACCAACGTTCGGCAGACCTTTACAAGAAGGCTGTCTTGTGATGGTGTGTGTCGGATCCTTTTTCATGGGTTTTTTCCAATATTTGTCGTATTGTGAAGATCTGGTCGATGGTAGATTTACCAGGTCTGAAGCCACACTGATAAGGTCCAATCAGATTGTTGACGATAGGCTTCAGTCTTTCGCACAATACACTTGCTAAGACCTTATATGCGATATTCAGGAGGCTTATCCCACGATAATTGGCGCGTACTGTGGAGTCTCCTTTTTTGTGGATTGGGCAGAGCACACTTAAGTTCCAATCGTCGGGCATGCGCTCGTCCGACCATATTCTGCATAGGAGTTGATGCATGCTCCTTATCAACTCTTCGCCACCATGTTTGAATAGCTCGGCTGGCAAGCCGTCAGCGCCCGGGGCCTTGTTATTCTTAAGCCTAGATACTGCTATTCGCACTTCGTCATGATCAGGTGGTGGAACATGCCTACCATCATCTGCTATTGGGGATTCGGGTCGTACATCTTCTCCTTCCGCACTTTCACTGTTGCCATTATCTAGCAAGGAGGAGAAGTGATCCCTCCACAACTTAAGTATGCTCTGGACATCAGTTACCAGATCACCGTTATCATTCCGGCAGGAATTTGCCCCGGTCTTGAAACCTTCAGTCATCCGCCTGATTTTTTGGTAGAATTTTCGAGCATCGTTCCTACCCGCCAGCATCTCAAGCTCTTCACACTCGCGAAACTGTGCGTGTGGTTACACTGGCGATAAGCTGTTGTCGGATGAGGACGATGGCAATATTACGGTGGTCGGGGTGGACATCGGTGATCCAAATAAATCACCATAGTAAGGCAGCGTCGGCTGCGTTGCTGCTCCAACTAACATCGAAGGGAGCAGCTGACATAGCCCTCATCCAAGAGCCATGGGTTGTAGGGCGAAATATCTGCGGGCTGAAGGCAGCTGGGTTTACACTGGTAAGTGGGGCCACAAATGGGAAGCCAAGGGCTTGTATCTTGGCGAGATCTAATCTGAATGTTCTTTTTCTTCCACAGTTCAGTGATGAGGACACCACGTCCATTTCAATGTTGGTCAACGGCTTGGTGTTGACCTTGACTTCGGTCTATTTCGGGCACGATAGGCCAGTACCTACCCCACTAGTCTGCAAGATAGTGGGGGATTCGCTTGGAGCGGTAGTTTCCGGAGGTGACGTAAACGCACACAACACTGCCTGGGGGAGTGGAGACACCAACGAAAGGGGTGAGTTACTTTTTGACTTTATCCTACAACATAATATTAGTATATGTAATAATGGTTCTGTACCTACGTTTGTGACAAAAAATCGGAGGGAAGTCTTGGACGTCACCCTGGCCTTGGGAGGCGGGGAAGCCATGATAAAGAACTGGAGGGTGCTTGATGAGCACTCCTTTTCCGATCATCGGTTTGTTCGCTTCGACCTGGACAGGGTGCAAGTCAGGACTGTCGCCTATAAAAACATTAAAACTGCCAATTGGCACTTGTATAGAGAGGAGCTTCATAAGAGACTCTCGGGTTTTAGTTGCCGTACTCCGACCAGCTCTAAGGAGCTGGACGATATGGTTCATACGTTTACGAAGGTCCCTGTCCCTTGAGAAAGCCGAGAGGCAAAACGAAACCACCATGGTGGAATCCGGATTTAGACTCGGCTCGTAAGAGGTGTCGTCGGTCGTTCAACCAAGCTAAATCCTAAGACGATGTCGAGAAATGGGTTGAATATAAAACGCATCTTAGAGAATACAAGAAGATACTAAGGTCTTCTAAACGATCCTCGTGGAGGGAATTTTGCAGTGGCTTGGAATCGGTGTCGGAAGTCTCAAGGCTTAGGAAAATTCTCTCCGGTTCTCCACGAAGCGCCCCTGGGTGCTTGCTAAGGCCTGATGGGTCGTTGACGGACACTGGTGAGAGTACCCTGGACCTTCTTCTGAGCACGCATTTCCCGAGCTCTGCTGACGAAGTATTAAACATACGAGAAGGGCCCGATAATCGGCCTGTCAATGATGATTTCATCAATACTGACGGTGTCTGTTGGGCAGTAGGGACTTTTAAGCCCTTCAAAACTCCGGGTCCTGATAGATTGGCGCCAATACAACTGCAGCAGTCTATTGAGCTGTGCAGTCCGTGGTTGCTAGCTATTTTTAAGGGAGTATGTACTCTAAATTACATTCCTCATTTGTGGAAGAAATCGACGGTCGTTTTTATACCTAAGGCTGGTAGGACCTCTCATACCAGTCCAGGTGACCTCATACCGATCAGTTTGGCGTCTTTTCAGCTTAAGGTGTTTGAAAGACTAATTGATTCTCATCTTAGAGAAAATTTAGATAGTAAAATCACTAGATCCCAACATGCCTATATGAAAGGGAGATCCACTGAAACAGCCCTACATGCTGTTGTTACTCAAATTGAGAGGTCTCTTGCGCTCAAGGAGTTCTCACTGGGTGCATTTAACAACGTCACACCATCCGCAATAACTGGAGCTCTGACGAGGCTAGGTGTTGATCTCAGGATGGTTGCTTTGATAAAGCAGTTGCTGGTACGTAGGGAGGTTCGTGCTGAATGGGCCGGGGTATCAGTTTCTAGATACGCCAATAGAGGTACGCCACAGGGTGGGGTTCTCTCTCCACTTTTATGGGTGGCCACGATTAATGAGCTGTTGTCCGTCTTGGAGGAGGATGGTAGCGTTAAGATTGTAGCATATGCGGATGATCTTGCACTAATAGTTAGTGGCAAGTTTCGATAAGAACGCTATGCGATATTATGCAAAGTAAACTTATATTGGTGGATCACTGGTCTAGAAACAAAGGCTTGGGGATCAACCCAGCCAAAACTGAACTTGTACTGTTTACCAGGAGGTATAAACTTCCTGCTTTGCAACTGCCAGTTCTTGGAAATACTACCCTAAAATTAGGGATTACGGCAAAGTTCTTGGGGGTAATTCTGGACAAAAAATTGTCTTGGGCCCCCAACTCTGAGGAACGTGTTAAAAAGGCAATGGTTGCCCTCTACAGTTGTAGAGGAGCCGTTGCGCGTATTTGGGGTTTGTCACCTAGCGTGTCGCTGTGGCTCTACACCGCTGTGATTAGACCAATCCTGTTATACGGGGTTCTGGTGTGGTGGAAATGTCTTGAAAAGAGTTCAGCTCTTCTTGCATTTCAAAAGGTGCAAAGGAGCGCGCTGATTTGTGTTGGTGGCGCGCTGCGTACCACTCCCAAGGAGGCTCTGGACACTTTATTTAATGTCCTGCCGATTGACCTGATGGGTAGGCAATGCGCACTGTTTTCGGCACTGCGCTTAAGGGAACTTCCGGGGTGGAAGGTAAATGTAGGTGGTCACGCTGAGATCCTTAGCATTTCTCTGACGAGTGCAACGGACTACTGTGCACCGACCACCATTCGCGGGAGGAATTTCGATGTTATTATTCCGGATAGGGAGTTTTGGTCCAATGGACCTCCGGATTTGCCGGGTGCCCTCCACATTTATACTGATGGTTCGAAGTTGAATGGTAAGGTGGGTGGTGGAGTTTTCGTAGCCCAGACGGGTACGAAACTATCATTCAACCTTCCGGATCATTGCAGCATATTCCAGGCAGAGGTTGCTGCCATTCAAGAGGCGGTGGACTATCTACGTAAAGGAGTCCTCATGCACGACAATATTTACATTTTTACAGATAGTCAGGCTGCGCTGAAGGCGATTGGGTCTGCTACTTGCAAATGCAGGACTGTAGAGGGTTGTCGCAAATCTCTTGACGAGATGGCTACGCAGGCTTCTCTAACGCTGGTATGGGTGCCTGGACACTGCAATATACCAGGCAATGAGATGGCAGACGAACTTGCAAGAGGGGGCACATCTGCTCCGCTTTCGCCATCTTGGAAGGGTTTAAGAATGCCGCTCGCTACATGCAAGCTCAATATTAAGGAATTTTTCCATGCAGAAGCGGGTGCTAGATGGAAGCGCCTTAGCACCTGCATTCATTCTAGACTCGTATGGCCTGATTGGGATCCGAGACGTACTAAAGGGCTACTTCTATTAAAGGGGAAAGACCTGGCGCTCACTGTTGGCCTGATCACGGGCCACATCATTATCGGCAGACATGCTGAGAGATTGGGCGCTCCTTTTCATGAATTCTGTAGGAGCTGTAAAGATGAGGAGGAGCCTGAAACTGTGGAGCATTTGCTGTGTGAATGTCCCGCGCTGTGGACTAGGAGGCTAAAATTTCTGGGGGCACCCCACTTTTCTGGCCTCGGCGATTTGGCCGATTTAGAGCCTGTAAAAATCCTAAGATTCGCTGAATCCACTTTCTGGTTCGAGTAGGGGTTAGATCCTCGTGGTATCACAATGGGTCCTTCTGGGCCTAAGTGTGTTGGTGTGTACCAACAGCCACTATTACCTAACCTAACCTAACCTACCCCAACAAAAACAAATAAACATATCTACATACATACGTATACACATAATTTAAATGGTTTTATCTCACCTCCTATACTCACCTGCAATAGCCTCGCCCATGGAATTATCCCTTACATATGTTGGTAAGGTAAGTATCAGAGATCAGCATGCGATAAATTTTTTGTGATTTAGAGTATACTCATAAAAAATGCGGTGGGAGTATGACCGCAACCGCAAAATATGCGATCATAATAAACACCGTACCGCATTTTCTTGATCAATTCAAATTGCTAACCGGCAGTCAAGCTGAACAGACGTGTTTTTCGTTGCTCGTTAGTTTTGTATTAATATTTTTCTACTTAAATTCATACACCTGTCGTTTCTATAATGGGAAGGTGCTCTAAATGCAGTGATCCGTGCTCACCGGGCGAGTTTCTACTTTGTGGTGTTTGTCACTCAAGAATTCATGCAAATTGCACAAATTTATCCGAAAGTGCAATTAATTTTATTAATAACAACAACAATATTATGTATAAATGTGACGAGTGCGTTGCTATGTTTTCGCGCTCTAAAATACACAAAGCGCTAAAAAGTGTTGGTGTGCTGCAGAATTTCTTTGACTTGCTAATGCCTGGAGAGAGTCATACGGATGAGGTGGGAAATGAGAGAAGTGAAATCCGTACGCGCTCAAAGACTAAGGGCAGTGCACCCGAAGTAATACATAAAACACATAAAACAATGCAATATAAAGCACAAAACAAAACACATCAGCCAGTACATAAGGTAGTGAATTTTGGTGACAATAATAAGCCGTGTTCATCATCTTCTTTAAATGTGAGTGACAATAACAATAACAGTGAGACAGCACTTCTAACAACAACCACAGCGGATGCTTTATCCAATGGTGCTGGCTCTCTGTCAAATGTGCTCACAGATGCCAAAGCTTGTCCTAGCAATCGTCACAATGACACAAACTTTGACTTGCCGCTTGCTGCTGGCACTCGCTCTTTCGCTGCTGCTGCTAGCACTGCTAACTATGCTATTGCGCTTAATCAGTCTACTGCTGCGCCTGTACAACCAACAAATGCGGGTAAATCGGCAAGGGAGAAGTCACATGCAGTTGTGAGGGGGAGCAATAACAATGCTGAGTTGGATGTTTTCGTCAAATTCAAATGGATTCACGTTTCCTCTTTTAAGCCCTCTGTCACGGAAGAGCATATTATTAAATACATCTCTGAACATGCTCTTATCGATGCTGATAAAATAGCTTGCTTTAAGTTAGTTAAGAGAGACGTCGATGTCAACACTTTGGTAAGAGTTGCTTTCAAAGTACGAGTGCTATCTAACGACTACAGTAAGCTCCTTAATAATGATCTATGGCCCTCTAATGTGACGGTAAAGCCGTTTCACTTTTTTCAAAAGAAAGAAGAATCCGTGCCGAAGACGTAGTCTTAGCGGCTCAACGCACCTAAATATTTATTTTCATAATGTATCTGGCTTGAGAACAAAATCTAGCATGCTTTTCAACATGAGCTCGCATTCTGAATACGATGTTTTCGTTATCGTTGAAACTTGGCTCAAGTCCGACTTTTATGATGGCGAATTTTTCGACTGCAACCTATACAATGTGTATCGCAAAGACCGAGACTACTCTAAAACTGGTCTCACACGTGGTGGTGGTGTTCTGATCGCTGTGCGCCGTCATCTCCGTTCATCGTTAGTGGATTTCAGCGATAATAATTCACTACTTGATCAACTTTGTGTCTCTGTTCAGGGCACCTCTAAAATTTTTATCTGCGCATCCTACATTCCTCCTGCAAGTCCGGACCATCTCTATAAATCGCATGTTGATAACATTATTGGCATAGTACGTAATCATGTTGATGATCACTTCTGTATTTTAGGCGACTTTAATTTGCCTAATATTGTATGGTCATGTGTCAACAATAGTTCAAATCTAATTCCTACGAATGTTTCCAGTACATCCGAGGTGTATCTTATTGATAATTTCTTAAATCTTAATCTCTCCCAGATTAATAGCTTCTCCAATCAGTTATCGAGAATGTTAGACCTTGTCTTCATTAGTGATAATATTAATTGCATGTTGGCTGAATATCTGGATCCACTATCCAGCTCTGGTATACACCACATACCGCTTACGCTTGCTATTGAGTTTTACATATTCGACAGCTTCACTGTCGATAATGAGTCTCCTAGTTTTTCTTTCAGACGTGGCAATTTTGATCTAATTTTTAATGAGGTCTCCTTGATTGATTGGGAAGCTCTTTTTCTGGGTTATGATCTTTCCGAGTGTTTTAATATTTTTAAAAATACTGTAAATCAAATTTGTATTAATAATATTCCGCGAAAGAAAAAGAGCTGTTATAAAATTCCATGGTATACTAAGAAACTAAAGCGACTAAAGAATCTGAGGAACAAATATTTTAAAAAGTTCAAATCTACTAAATTGTTGCTTTATAAACGTAAATACATTTCTTACTCCAATAAATTCAAAGTGTTAGGCAAGAGGCTCCACAGGACTTTTGTTAGCAACTACGAATCTGACATCAAAGTAAACCCCAAGGCTTTCTGGAACTATGTTAAGGCTAAAAAACTTTGCTCGTCTATTCCCTCATCAGTCTTTTACAATACGGAGCGAGCTTCTTCACCTTATGCGGCGGCTAATTTATTCGCAGACTTCTTTCGCTCCAACTTCGTGGCCCAGTCTGAGCTCCCAACGCTTTTCCCCTCATCAGTTGATAATCCTATTAACTTCGGCGCCCTAACTCTGTCGCTAGACGATATTGTTAATGGGATTCAAAATATAAAATTATCTACCCAGACTGATATTGACGGCTTATCGTCTTATCTTTTTAAAAACTGTCTGGCTTTGGCCACCCCACTCCTGCTAATTTTTAACAAATCTCTCGAGTGCGGCAAGTTTTTAGATGCATGGAAGGTGACCTTCATCACCCCTATTTTCAAAAACGGTAACAAAAACAATGTTGCCAACTATAGGCCCATTGCCAAGTTGTCTACCATTTCCAAACTCTTTGAGTATATTGTCAAACAGAAAATGTATTTTGCCGTTAGGCGTCTAATCATAGAGAATCAGCACGGTTTCGTGTCTGGCAGATCTACTGTGACGAACCTGTCGATTTTCTCTGAATTCTGTCTATCAGCTTTTAACAGTCGCCTTCAAGTCGATGCAGTTTATACAGATTTTTCTAAAGCATTTGACAAAATCAGCCATTCAATATTGATCTCAAAACTGGCCGGTGTGGGTTTCCACTCAATTTTTTTTTTCCTGGCTAAAATCGTATCTTGACCAGCGGAACTGTGTGGTTGTGATAGAAAATGCGCATTCGAACTCTTTTGTTGCCACCTCTGGCGTACCTCAAGGTAGCATTCTTGGACCACTACTATTTATAATTTTTATAAATGACATTTCGGTCTGTTTTCAACACTGAAACTTTCTGCTTTATGCTGATGATTTAAAGGTTTTCTCTACTATTTCAAACTTGTCAGATTCAGTTAAGTTACAATCCGACTTGGACAATGTCGCTGTCTGGTGTAACTCAAACAATCTACCGCTAAACGTTAGTAAATGTTTTCACGTAACATTTTCAAAATCGCGCTATCCCATATTCACTTCTTATACCATTTGCGGTTCTCGCCTCTCGACTCTAACAGAACTGAAAGATTTAGGGGTAGTTTTCGATTCAAAATTGTCGTTCTCGACACATTTAAATTCTACAATTGCTAAGGCTTTTTCTCTTCTTGCTTTTATCCGGCGTTTTAGCTCAGACTTTACGGATCCTTATACTCTTAAGATACTGTTCACCTCACTTGTTCGCTCCAAGTTGGAATATGCCTGCTTCATTTGGCGACCCTATCATGAGTGTCATATCAAGAGGCTCGAACGTGTGCAGAAAATCTTTGTTCGGTTTGCATTGCGTTCATTGAATTTCTCCGACCCGATTCCTTCCTACGAAGCCAGATGTGCGCTCATCAACCTTCAGTCTCTAGAATCCAGAAGAACCTTGCTTTCAATGACCTTTGTCTTCGACATTATCAACGGATCAATCGATTCGCCAGCTCTCCTCGAGGGTATTCGATTCCATGTACCTAACAGGCCGCTTAGAAATAGCAACATGTTTTATTCGGGGTTTACTCGGACCCTCTATGCTTCCAATGCTCCCATTTCTCGTACATTAACTGAATTTAATCTTCGCTCAGATTCTTTAGAAATCGACTTTTCAGTATCTAAAGATATTTTTAAAGCTGTAATTGCGCATCCATAATTATATTATATTTTATTTTTTTTTTGTATTTTGTATTACATACAGACATATTCTTCATCTGTACGTAGTCTGTAAGCATATTTTTGTACTAGACTACTTTTGTAATTTGTAACTAATCAAATTGCTAATCAAATTGCTAAATAAATAAAACACTTATGTAAATTCTGGTATGCGGTAGTATGGATATCCCAACACCGCAAACACCGCATATCGTAAACACCGTATACCGCAAAACCCGCATATCGCAAACACCGCATATCGCAAACACCGCATACCGCAAACACCGCATTTCCCAAATAGAGATATTTATAATGTTGCCAGTGCGATTTTTTGTTTGTAATTTTTACCGTCTTATGGATTTCTGATGAAAAATACTACTGATTACAATTTGATTTTAACAAAAGAATATCTATACAGGGAAACTTTCCGGATTGGTTTTTTTTTATTTTTTCATTGAAAGGGCCACTTAAAATTTAGAGTTTGTTTACATTCAAAATAATTTGACTAATGAATTTCAAGATAAAAATATTTCCTATTTACATGAAATAGTTTTTTCCTAAAATCCTTGAATCACATTTATGGCTTCTTAGTAATACACATAAGTTTTGTTTACACATTTTTGTTTATCTGTGACATAATTCTTTATTTTCCAACGAGGCATTCATTCAATTTTCACAATCGACAAAATTGGCTACGATACATTGATTGAAACCGAAGTTTTTGTCATTTTATTGGAGCAACAACAATACACATGTTTATTTTTATACATTTTATTATGCGCCCGTCGGAATGAATACTTTTCCGTCAATCTAGCAATTCGTTTAACTGAGAAACATAGTTGAATTAGATGTCTTTTTTACGGCAAAGTTGAAGTACTGAATGTGTCGATCGTCATTTAAATACATTTAATTCAACAATGTTGTCAATTAAACGAATTGCTAGTTTGACGGAAAAGTATTCATTCTGATGGCTCTATTAGTCGTATTGGATTTCAAAAATGAATTTTTGATTATTTCATTATTGAAAAATATTTTATTATTCAAAAAACTGCCACAAAAAACAAAGCACAGAAAAATAAAAAAAATACTTGTGAATAAATTTGCTGTATATCTTATAATCAGTAACACATATCTATGTATTTATGTACAAATGAATTTTCAATTGTCTATACCTTTGCAGTGTGTGAAAAATTTCGGGCAACATTGAATAGTATACAAATAAACAAATGCGGTGTTTGCGGTATACGGTGTTTGCGTTATGCGGTGTTTGCGGTATGCGGTGTAAACAACACCAAATACCGCATATCATTTAGGTTTTCAATCAATGCGGTGGCGGTGAATTTTTTTTCTGGGTACTTATTTTTTGAGCCACTTAAAAAATAAGTATTTTTGCGGTTCTTTAGAAAATGCGGTGCACCGCTGCTGATCTCTGGTAAGTATTTACATATATGCATTCCATATGAAAAGATAGGTCGACCTCTCCAATTTCCTTCAAATTCGGAATACATATAGTATTTGACGTCTAGAATTGTGTGTCAAAAAAACTTTTTTAAATTTTCAATATTTTGGATTTTATTGACATTTGAAAAATTTTGACAGCTTTTTTTTTGAGTTAAAATATCTTTTAAACTATTAACTTTAGAAAAAAATCTTATACTACAAAAAGTTTCTAAAGTTATTGAAATTTATAAAAAAAATAAAATTTTTTCAAAATTTTTAAAAATACTATGATTTAAAAAAAAAAGGTTTTTTTTTTTCAGTGTAAAGTCATGAATGATAGCACAGATTTTCTTTAAAAAATTCTCAAATAAACTTCAAAGTATCCTTAAACTACCCTCCAAATTTGAAAAGGGGTTTTTTTTTGTTTTCGAGAAAAAAATTTTGAAAATTTTATGTTGATTAAATCTATGATTTTTACACACTGTAAGTTTGTGATAGAACAACTGTTGGACTCCATAACACTCCGAAATGGCATAAATAATATGAACAGATGTTTTCTACATACATATTTACCTTCTTATTGGTCAAACCTATTTTATTTTCCGTGAATAAGGCCGTTATTTAATATCCAACGCGAACTCGTTACAGGTGGAAGCATTTACACATATTTTCCCATAAACTTTGTTCTTGTAATTCTCTAAAAAACACGACACACAGGCATACACACGCGTTTAAAATTCTCCGGGGGTTTAAAGACATCACATTTTATAACTAATGTAAATTAAAATAAGTGAATATTTTAAAAATATAAATCCACGCGCGCCATCTGCTGGAACATAGCGGTGGTTATAACCTAATCTCATTTTTTATTTATTTTTTTTATTCTATCGCAGTAGTCATTGATTTTGTACACTTTTTATTATTTATTACTAGGGCATGGAAATCTATGCAAATACATGTTTTTCTTAGATTTAGGTAGAGCAAAATAAATAAACAATCTTTGCGAACCGTGAAATTGTCTTAAAAATGGCATTCAAATGTTTTTGCATATTTTGCATATTTTGGTCATATATGCATATTTTTACATATTTTGCGTTATTTGCATTTTTTTATTACATAATATAATAATAATACAATGGCGCTATTATAACTCTGACGAGTTTTATGGCCGAGCTTCTCTCCCAATTCGAGGTGTGCTCCTTTTTTTTTTTTCCTACTAATTGGGTGGACCTACAGTTTTATGCCGGCTCCGAACGGCGAAAGCATTTTTTGTGAGAAGCTTTTTCATGGCAGAAATACTCTCGGAGGGTATGCCGCCCACTGCCGAGAGGTGACCGCTGCTCTTAAAAAAACCCAATAATTGGATTTTTACTAATTAGAAAAATTGGTTTTGGTGTTTTGCTCGGACCGTGGTTTGAACCCGAGACCTCTGGTATAGCAGGCGAGCACTCTACCCACTGCACCACAGCGGCCATATTACATATTTCGCATTATATTGCCAATTTTTGTAATTTGCTAGTTGACAGTTTTATACAAACGAAATTCATGCATAACAGTCATCTGAGGACGAATAGAGTTTCGTGTGAACACGGCTATTATTAGTATTTTCGATACGGTGCATACCTGTCGACAAAGAGCCGTTTTCAGACATGCTCCTATTACCTCTGTGGATGTAGAACGTTCGTTTTCTATTTACATATAAGAGTTTTTTCAACCGAATCGGCAAAGTTTTCTTTTTGAGAATATGAAAAAATATTTCATTGTGTACGCTAATGAATCGTTGAATAAGGATTAACCTTTGCACATTATGAAATGTTCAAGACTGAATTTATGTATCTACATATATATATATATGTATAACCGTACAACGTAAGAGCAAAATTGAATTAAAAAATGTTTGTACCTAATTTATTTAACTATTGTAACTTCAATGAACATGAATTATCTGAGGTTGAAAAATTTTAATTCATTTATTTTTTTTTTGATTTTTCATGCATATTTCTCAGTTTTTGTTGCATTTTTATGCGCATATTTTTTATTTTTTAGTACATGAAATTCCATGCCCTATTTATTACCTTTCTCATGAAATTTTTTTGGATTTCAAATTCAATTGCTATTTGATTCAGATAAGAAAAGGTCTTCTCCAACGCTTTTCGCTGTATTTCGTTACAAACTATCGCACATACATATATACTCCGATTCCCAAAAATGCCAAACAAAAAATTTTGTTGTAACCCATTTGATTTGCCTAATCAGAACTGGGTTAAAAAAATGTAGGTAAATCTCCGCCAGCACTATTAAAAAAGCTACCCAATTTGGGGGAGTATGTCTGCTTTTCCTGCAAGATTAACATTCTAAAAGATACTGTACCATCTAAAAAGGTTAGTAATAGTATTGTTAAAAGTCCATTGAATGAAACTAAATTTTCCAATCTAAAAGCATGTTCCGAAGGAAGTCCATCGCCAAATATATGTTCTGATGAAGACGGTGAAGTTTTTACAGAAGGAGATGACGGTTTAGAAATGCTATCATCTGTAAAAAAAAAAGTTGCAAACCGTTTCGAATTATTCAGACAAGATTTTTTGGTTGACAGTTACTCCACCAAGTTGGGCAGCATACAGACTCCAAAAAGAATTTAATATAAGTTTGCTTCTCATGCGAAAGAAACTCAAAATAAATTTGGGTTTGGTTCCCACCCAACTCAAAAAATATCAGGACGGAAAATCTCGGAAAATGATATTTCGATAGTACAACATTTCTATAGATCAGAGGATATTAGTCGACTTAGGTATGCCTAGACAGAACGATTGCGTATCTATAAGACAAACGGATGGAAAAAAGTCAAAAATTCAAAAACGATTGGTCTTGTGCAATCTAAAAGAAGCTTATGTCGAATTTAAGAATATGTATCCTGATTTAAAAGTGGGATTCAGTAAATTTGCTGAATTGCGTCCTAGGGAATGTATTTTAGCAGATGCTGCTGGAACTCACACAGTGTGTGTTTGTAAAATTCATCAGAATTTCAAATTAATGATGGATGCTTTAAAATTGAATAATATATAATAATACAATGGCGCTATTATAACTCTGACGAGTTTTATGGCCGAGCTTCTCTCCCAATTCGAGGTGTGCTCCTTTTTGTTTTTCCTACTAATTGGGTGGACCTACAGTTTTATGCCGGCTCCGAACGGCGAATGCATTTTTTGTGAGAAGCTTTTTCATGGCAGAAATACTCTCGGAGGGTATGCCGCCCACTGCCGAGAGGTGACCGCTGCTCTTAAAAAACCCAATAATTGGATTTTTACTAATTAGAAAAATTTGTTTGGCTCGGACCGTGGTTTGAACCCGAGACCTCTGGCATAGCAGGCGAGCACTCTACCCACTGCACCACAGCGGCCATTGAAATTGAATACTACTATAAATTCGCCTTCCTCCAATTGAAGTTTCAGTGATTTGAAGAATTTTTTTTGGCTCTTGGCTATAAAATTGTGTGTTAAAAAGTACTGATGCATCGGATTTTAGCATTTCAATAACGTATGAGTATCTTGATTCACTTTTTCTATAGAAGAACGGTCTGTACTGGTCCATTGTAAAAATTATAAACTTTTTATATTATTTTCTTCAAACGCTTTTTCAAGTTCAATAATTATTCCTTCAAAACCTGGACAAAGTTTACACTTTCTAAGTTGACAATTAGGTTCGAATTTCTAACAAGTCATCTCACGTAAGTCATCTTCATATGTTTCAATAGAAATTTGGTTTGATATAAATTTTAAACCATCCATCATTAATTTGAAATTCTGATGAATTTTACAAACACACACTGTCTGAGTTCCAGCAGCATCTGCTAAAATACATTCCCAAGGACGCAATTCAGCAACTTTACTGGATCCCACTTTAAAATCAGGATATATATTCTTAAATTCGACATAAGCTTCTTTTAGATTGCACAACACCAATCGTTTTTGAGCAATTGTAAGATTTTTAAAGTAATATAATATATTTATAATCCAATTTAAAAGACAAAACTATCCTTTCATATTATTTATGCCATTTCGGAGTGTAATGGAGTCCAACAGTTGTTCTATCACAAACTTACAGTGTGTAAAAGTCATAGATTTAATCAACATAAAATTTTCAAAATTTTTTTTCTCGAAAACAAAAAAAAACCCCTCTTTCAAATTTGGAGGGTAGTTTAAGGATACTTTGAAGTTTATTTGAGATTTTTTTAAAGAAAATCGGTGCTATCCTTCATGACTTTACACTGAAAAAAAAATTATTTTTTTTTAAATCATAGTATTTTTAAAAATTTTGAAAAAATTTTATTTTGTTTTATAAATTTCAATAATTTTAAAAACTTTTTGTAGTATAAGATTTTTTTCTAAAGTTAATAGTTTAAAAGATATTTTAACTCAAAAAAAAGCTGTCAAAATTTTTTAAATGTCAATAAAATCCAAAATATTGAAAATTTCAAAAAAAAATTTGACACACAATTCTAGACGTCTAATACTATATATATTCCGAATTTGAAGGAAATTGGAGAGGTCGACCTATCTTTTCATATGGAATGCATATATATAAATACTTACCTTACCAACATATAGTTAGGTACCCAAATACTCACCCGTACGTCCCCACTTGCGCTCTCTGTGGAAAAGTCCCGCTGCCGATGGAAATGACACAATGATGACCACTCAGGCGATGAGAAAAAAAGGGACCTAATCAGTTGATCAAAAACCTTCAACAACGTCCATCGCGCCGCGCTGACACAAAGTTTAAAAACAAAAGTGTAGAAAAAGTGAATATAAAATAAAGTGAACAAATACAGAACCTAAATATTTAAATAAAGAATAACTAGTGTTTTATTCAAATAAAGTAAAGGGGGGAAGGAGAAAATAAAGTGGGAAGAATCCTATAAAGTGAAACCATATAATAATAGAAAAACTCAACATACATAGAGATATATGTACATACATCGAAAACGGTGTCAAAGGTAATGCCGCCCAATATCCGCCCAGTGGCGCGAAAAATATACAATCAGGATTGATGAACATGGCTAAGCTGAGTATTAAAGTGATTTTTTTTTTTTGGAGTGGGTTCCATAACACCCCCCTGTGGGGGTCAACCCCCCTTTCCTTCAAATTAAAGGGAATGAAAATACCTATCAAATGGTATAAAAGTATTCGAAATCGGTTCAGTACTTTTTAAGTAATTGCAATTTAAACAAGTAAGGAAGCCTAAGTTCGAGTGGAATCGAACATTAGATACTCAGCTGTATGCTTTCATTGTTTGTTTGCGTTTGTTCGATATAGGGTGTATTTTATATGACACGAGTGCTGCATAAACAGGGCGCAGCCACGCCCATTTTCAAAAAAAATGGATCAATCATCCAAATAAGCATATAAATATTATTGTTAGTGCAAAATTGCATCCCTCTATGACTTTTAGTTACAAAGACTTCACGTTACAAATTCCAAAAGGGTGTTCCAGAAATATCTTTGTTAAAAAGTAGGCGTGGTCATAAACCGATTTCAATACATTTTTGCGTGTCTATTAACACATGTTATAAAAGTGTATAAACCAAGTTTCGTCATAATATCTCAGTTATTTGTCGAGTAATAGGCTCGTAGATTCCTTTGTATAAAAAGAGGCGGTGCCACGCCCATTTTCCAAACTTTTTTATTTTTTGTTTCCGGTCTATTGTAGAACTCATGTCACAAAATTTCAGTGATAGATCTTTATATTTGACAGAGATATCGCTTAAAATGTTTTTATTAGGTCACTTTATAATACCCATATATAAAAGTGGGCGTGGTCGTCAAACGATTTTGGTAATCTTTCGTCCACACATTTGGCTAAGCAAATATATCACGCGTACCAAATTCCATCGATATATCTTTAACGGTTCTGAGTTATGGCTTATAAAACTTTCAATATTTGCCCCTTAATAAGTGGGCGTGGCACCGCCCATTTTCCAAAATTTTTATATTTTTTGTTTTATGTCCCTAGTTGGACTCCTGCCACAAAATTTCAGTAATAGATCTTTATATTTGACAGAGATATCGCTTAAAATGTTTTTATTAGGCCCCTTTATAGTTCCCATATATAAAAGTGGGCGTGGCCGTCAACCGATTTTGATAATTTTTCGTCAAAACATTTGTCTAAGTAAGCAAATTACGGATACCAAATTTCATCGATATATCTTCAACGGTTGCTGAGTTATGACATATAAAACTTTCAATGCTTGCCCCTTAATAAGTGGGCGTGGCACCGCCCATTTTCCAAAATTTTTGTACTTTTTGTTTTATGTCCGTCGTTGGACTCCTGCCACAAAATTTCAGTGATAGATCTTTATATTTGACAGAGATATCGCTTAAAATAATTTTATTAGGTCACTTTATAATACCCATATATAAAAGTGGGCGTGGCCGTCCACCGATTTTGATAATTTTTCGTCAAAACATTTGTCTAAGTAAGCAAATTACGGATACCAAATTTCATCGATATATCTTCAACGGTTGCTGAGTTATGACATATAAAACTTTCAATGTTTGCCCCTTAATAAGTGGGCGTGGCACCGCCCATTTTCCAAAATTTTTATACTTTTTGTTTTATGTCCGTAGTTGGACTCCTGCCACAAAATTTCAGTGATAGATCTTTATATTTGACAGAGATATCGCTTAAAATGTTTTTATTAGGCCCCTTTATAGTTCCCATATATAAAAGTGGGCGTGGCCGTCAACCGATTTTGATAATTTTTCGCCAAAACATTTGTACAGGTAAGCAAATTACGCATACCAAATTTCATCGATATATCTTCAACGGTTTCTGAGTTATGACATATAAAACTTTCAATGTTTGACCCTTAATAAGTGGGCGTGGCACCGCCCATTTTCCAAAACTTCATCAAATTTCTTCATAAGGGCCTGAGCTCAATACGTGGGTAAAATTTTATCACTCTAGCTATATTAGTGGCTGAGATACCAAATTTCCGATTTTTTCTATATAGGAAAAGTGGGCGTGGTCATGGTCCGATTTCGCCCATTTTCAATACCAACCGTCCCAGTCTCGATACCAACTTGCATTTCAAATTTCATCAAAATATCTCAATTTTTACGCGAGTTATCCTGCGTACGGACGGACGGACATGGCTCAATCGATTTCTCTTTTCACCCTGATCATTTTGATATATATAAGTCTATATCTATCTCGATTATTTCATTATGTTACAATCCACCGTTATGAAATCAAAATTATAATACTCTGTGTACTAGTACAGCTGAGTATAAAAATGCATAATATAAACTTTGACCTTTAATAACTTCTGTTGTTGTTGTTTCCAAAAAAAAATCATTTTAATACTCAGCTTAGCCATGTTTATAAATCCTCATACTTCGATTTTTGATTTTATAATTTTCAAAATTTGATATTTGTACCAGATCGTTCTTATTGCTTTCAATTTTTCGGGACTAGAAGCATTTCAAAACGCCATCCTATCGCCATAAAATTTTGTGGGGTTCATTAACTCGTACAAAGGCAACTTTTCATTGCTGGTACGTTAAAAAACAAAAAAAAAACTCCATATGTTTTCACTCCACCTTAATGTACATATCTTCGCTTAAAGTGCAAAACCACGTATCTACCAAGAGCAATACTGCGTAAGTGACATTTTTGGAAAAAATGAGATTTTCCCAAAAACACATTCCTGGGGTCCGTCCCCCTCCCTTCATACAAGAATTTTGAAATTCGACAACACGTCAAAAATGCCACGCGGTTTGTACTAGGTCGATACGCGGTTTTGCACTTTAAACGACGATATGTATCTATAGGGCTCTAAAATCTATTCGAATGATGATTTACTATTGCAATACCTCATTTCATTACATGTTTTTACGCAATTGACAGAAGTTATGGTTAAGAGCCCTTCGGTATTTCCACCATTCGTGTTACCATCACACAACGAGGGAAGAATTAGGGAGATGCTAATAGCAGCTAACAGTGTAGCTGAAAGAGGTAACCACTGAGATACATCGTAACATTGATATCTTGAATTATAACACATTTAATCATATTTTTATACTCAGCTGTACTAGTACACAGAGTATTATAATTTTGATTTCATAACGGTGGATTGTAACATAATGAAATAATCGAGATAGATATAGACTTATATATATCAAAATGATCAGGGTGAAAAGAGAAATCGATTGAGCCATGTCCGTCCGTCCGTCCGTCCGTCCGTACGCAGGATAACTCGCGTAAAAATTGAGATATTTTGATGAAATTTGAAATGCAAGTTGGTATCGATACTGGGACGGTTGGTATTGAAAATGGGCGAAATCGGACCATGACCACGCCCACTTTTCCTATATAGAAAAAATCGGAAATTTGGTATCTCAGCCACTAATATAGCTAGAGTGATAAAATTTTACCCACGTATTGAGCTCAGGCCCTTATGAAGAAATTTGATGAAGTTTTGGAAAATGGGCGGTGCCACGCCCACTTATTAAGGGTCAAACATTGAAAGTTTTATATGTCATAACTCAGAAACCGTTGAAGATATATCGATGAAATTTGGTATGCGTAATTTGCTTACCTGTACAAATGTTTTGGCGAAAAATTATCAAAATCGGTTGACGGCCACGCCCACTTTTATATATGGGAACTATAAAGGGGCCTAATAAAAACATTTTAAGCGATATCTCTGTCAAATATAAAGATCTATCACTGAAATTTTGTGGCAGGAGTCCAACTACGGACATAAAGCAAAAAGTACAAAAATTTTGGAAAATGGGCGGTGCCACGCCCACTTATTAAGGGGCAAGCATTGAAAGTTTTATATGTCATAACTCAGAAACCGTTGAAGATATATCGAGTTTTTGAGCAATTGTAAGATTTTTAAAGTAATATAATATATTTATAATCTAATTTAAAAGACAAAACTATCCTTTCATATTATTTATGCCATTTCGGAGTGTAATGGAGTCCAACAGTTGTTCTATCACAAACTTACAGTGTGTAAAAGTCATAGATTTAATCAATATAAAATTTTCAAAATTTTTTTCTCGAAAACAAAAAAAAACCCTCTTTCAAATTTGGAGGGTAGTTTAAGGATACTTTGAAGTTTATTTGAGATTTTTTTTAAAGAAAATCGGTGCTATCCTTCATGACTTTACACTGAAAAAAAAATTATTTTTTTTTAAATCATAGTATTTTTAAAAATTTTGAAAAAATTTTATTTTGTTTTATAAATTTCAATAATTTTAAAAACTTTTTGTAGTATAAGATTTTTTTCTAAAGTTAATAGTTTAAAAGATATTTTAACTCAAAAAAAAAGCTGTCAAAATTTTTTAAATGTCAATAAAATCCAAAATATTGAAAATTTCAAAAAAAAAATTTGACACACAATTCTAGACGTCTAATACTATATATATTCCGAATTTGAAGGAAATTGGAGAGGTCGACCTATCTTTTCATATGGAATGCATATATATAAATACTTACCTTACCAACATATAGTTAGGTACCCAAATACTCACCCGTACGTCCCCACTTGCGCTCTCTGTGGAAAAGTCCCGCTGCCGATGGAAATGACACAATGATGACCACTCAGGCGATGAGAAAAAAGGGACCTAATCAGTTGATCAAAAACCTTCAACAACGTCCATCGCGCCGCGCTGACACAAAGTTTAAAAACAAAAGTGTAGAAAAAGTGAATATAAAATAAAGTGAACAAATACAGAACCTAAATATTTAAATAAAGAATAACTAGTGTTTTATTCAAATAAAGTAAAGGGGGGAAGGAGAAAATAAAGTGGGAAGAATCCTATAAAGTGAAACCATATAATAATAGAAAAACTCAACATACATAGAGATATATGTACATACATCGAAAACGGTGTCAAAGGTAATGCCGCCCAATATCCGCCCAGTGGCGCGAAAAATATACAATCAGGATTGATGAACATGGCTAAGCTGAGTATTAAAGTGATTTTTTTTTTGGAGTGGGTTCCATAACACCCCCTTGTGGGGGTCAACCCCCCTTTCCTTCAAATTAAAGGGAATGAAAATACCTATCAAATGGTATAAAAGTATTCGAAATCGGTTCAGTACTTTTTAAGTAATTGCAATTTAAACAAGTAAGGAAGCCTAAGTTCGAGTGGAATCGAACATTAGATACTCAGCTGTATGCTTTCATTGTTTGTTTGCGTTTGTTCGATATAGGGTGTATTTTATATGACACGAGTGCTGCATAAACAGGGCGCAGCCACGCCCATTTTCAAAATTTGTATCAATCATCCAAATAAGCATATAAATATTATTGTTAGTGCAAAATTGCATCCCTCTATGACTTTTAGTTACAAAGACTTCACGTTACAAATTCCAAAAGGGTGTTCCAGAAATATCTTTGTTAAAAAGTAGGCGTGGTCATAAACCGATTTCAATACATTTTTGCGTGTATATTAACACATGTTATAAAAGTGTATAAACCAAGTTTCGTCATAATATCTCAGTTATTTGTCGAGTATAATAGGCTCGTAGATTCCTTTGTATAAAAAGAGGCGGTGCCACGCCCATTTTCCAAACTTTTTTATTTTTGTTTCCGGTCTATTGTAGAACTCATGTCACAAAATTTCAGTGATAGATCTTTATATTTGACAGAGATATCGCTTAAATGTTTTTATTAGGTCACTTTATAATACCCATATATAAAAGTGGGCGTGGTCGTCAACCGATTTTGGTAATCTTTCGTCCACACATTTGGCTAAGTAAATATATCACGCGTACCAAATTTCATCGATATATCTTTAACGGTTCTGAGTTATGGCTTATAAAACTTTCAATATTTGCCCCTTAATAAGTGGGCGTGGCACCGCCCATTTTCCAAAATTTTTATATTTTTTGTTTTATGTCCCTAGTTGGACTCCTGCCACAAAATTTCAGTGATAGATCTTTATATTTGACAGAGATATCGCTTAAAATGTTTTTATTAGGCCCCTTTATAGTTCCCATATATAAAAGTGGGCGTGGCCGTCAACCGATTTTGATAATTTTTCGCCAAAACATTTGTCTAAGTAAGAGAATTACGCATATCAAATTTCATCGATATATCTTCAACGGTTTCTGAGTTATGACATATAAAACTTTCAATGCTTGCCCTTAATAAGTGGGCGTGGCACCGCCCATTTTCCAAAATTTTTGTACTTTTTGTTTTATGTCCGTCGTTGGACTCCTGCCACAAAATTTCAGTGATAGATCTTTATATTTGACAGAGATATCGCTTAAAATAGTTTTATTAGGTCACTTTATAATACCCATATATAAAAGTGGGCGTGGCCGTCCACCGATTTTGATAATTTTTCGTCAAAACATTTGTCTAAGTAAGCAAATTACGGATACCAAATTTCATCGATATATCTTCAACGGTTGCTGAGTTATGAGATATAAAACTTTCAATGTTTGCCCCTTAATAAGTGGGCGTGGCACCGCCCATTTTCCAAAATTTTTGTACTTTTTGTTTTATGTCCGTAGTTGGACTCCTGCCACAAAATTTCAGTGATAGATCTTTATATTTGACAGAGATATCGCTTAAAATGTTTTTATTTGGCCCCTTTATAGTTCCCATATATAAAAGTGGGCGTGGCCGTCAACCGATTTTGATAATTTTTCGCCAAAACATTTGTACAGGTAAGCAAATTACGCATACCAAATTTCATCGATATATCTTCAACGGTTTCTGAGTTATGACATATAAAACTTTCAATGTTTGACCCTTAATAGGTGGGCGTGGCACCGCCCATTTTCCAAAACTTCATCAAATTTCTTCATAAGGGCCTGAGCTCAATACGTGGGTAAAATTTTATCACTCTAGCTATATTAGTGGCTGAGATACCAAATTTCCGATTTTTTCTATATAGGAAAAGTGGGCGTGGTCATGGTCCGATTTCGCCCATTTTCAATACCAACCGTCCCAGTCTCGATACCAACTTGCATTTCAAATTTCATCAAAATATCTCAATTTTTACGCGAGTTATCCTGCGTACGGACGGACGGACATGGCTCAATCGATTTCTCTTTTCACCCTGATCATTTTGATATATATAAGTCTATATCTATCTCGATTATTTCATTATGTTACAATCCACCGTTATGAAATCAAAATTATAATACTCTGTGTACTAGTACAGCTGAGTATAAAAATGCATAATATAAACTTTGACCTTTAATAACTTCTGTTGTTGTTGTTTCCAAAAAAAAATCATTTTAATACTCAGCTTAGCCATGTTTATAAATCCTCATACTTCGATTTTTGATTTTATAATTTTCAAAATTTGATATTTGTACCAGATCGTTCTTATTGCTTTCAATTTTGCGGGACTAGAAGCATTTCAAAACGCCATCCTATCGCCATAAAATTTTGTGGGGTTCATTAACTCGTACAAAGGCAACTTTTCATTGCTGGTACGTTAAAAAACAAAAAAAAAACTCCATATGTTTTCACTCCACCTTAATGTACATATCTTCGCTTAAAGTGCAAAACCACGTATCTACCAAGAGCAATACTGCGTAAGTGACATTTTTGGAAAAAATGAGATTTTCCCAAAAACACATTCCTGGGGTCCGTCCCCCTCCCTTCATACAAGAATTTTGAAATTCGACAACACGTGAAAAATGCCACGCGGTTTGTACTAGGTCGATACGCGGTTTTGCACTTTAAACGACGATATGTATCTATACGGCTCTAAAATCTATTCGAATGATGATTTACTATTGCAATACCTCATTTCATTACATGTTTTTACGCAATTGACAGAAGTTATGGTTAAGAGCCCTTCGGTATTTCCACCATTCGTGTTACCATCACACAACGAGGGAAGAATTAGGGAGATGCTAATAGCAGCTAACAGTGTAGCTGAAAGAGGTAACCACTGAGATACATCGTAACATTGATATCTTGAATTATAACACATTTAATCATATTTTTATACTCAGCTGTACTAGTACACAGAGTATTATAATTTTGATTTCATAACGGTGGATTGTAACATAATGAAATAATCGAGATAGATATAGACTTATATATATCAAAATGATCAGGGTGAAAAGAGAAATCGATTGAGCCATGTCCGTCCGTCCGTCCGTCCGTCCGTACGCAGGATAACTCGCGTAAAAATTGAGATATTTTGATGAAATTTGAAATGCAAGTTGGTATCGATACTGGGACGGTTGGTATTGAAAATGGGCGAAATCGGACCATGACCACGCCCACTTTTCCTATATAGAAAAAATCGGAAATTTGGTATCTCAGCCACTAATATAGCTAGAGTGATAAAATTTTACCCACGTATTGAGCTCAGGCCCTTATGAAGAAATTTGATGAAGTTTTGGAAAATGGGCGGTGCCACGCCCACTTATTAAGGGTCAAACATTGAAAGTTTTATATGTCATAACTCAGAAACCGTTGAAGATATATCGATGAAATTTGGTATGCGTAATTTGCTTACCTGTACAAATGTTTTGGCGAAAAATTATCAAAATCGGTTGACGGCCACGCCCACTTTTATATATGGGAACTATAAAGGGGCCTAATAAAAACATTTTAAGCGATATCTCTGTCAAATATAAAGATCTATCACTGAAATTTTGTGGCAGGAGTCCAACTACGGACATAAAACAAAAAGTACAAAAATTTTGGAAAATGGGCGGTGCCACGCCCACTTATTAAGGGGCAAGCATTGAAAGTTTTATATGTCATAACTCAGAAACCGTTGAAGATATATCGAGTTTTTGAGCAATTGTAAGATTTTTAAAGTAATATAATATATTTATAATCTAATTTAAAAGACAAAACTATCCTTTCATATTATTTATGCCATTTCGGAGTGTAATGGAGTCCAACAGTTGTTCTATCACAAACTTACAGTGTGTAAAAGTCATAGATTTAATCAATATAAAATTTTCAAAATTTTTTTCTCGAAAACAAAAAAAAACCCTCTTTCAAATTTGGAGGGTAGTTTAAGGATACTTTGAAGTTTATTTGAGATTTTTTTTAAAGAAAATCGGTGCTATCCTTCATGACTTTACACTGAAAAAAAAATTATTTTTTTTTAAATCATAGTATTTTTAAAAATTTTGAAAAAATTTTATTTTGTTTTATAAATTTCAATAATTTTAAAAACTTTTTGTAGTATAAGATTTTTTTCTAAAGTTAATAGTTTAAAAGATATTTTAACTCAAAAAAAAGCTGTCAAAATTTTTTAAATGTCAATAAAATCCAAAATATTGAAAATTTCAAAAAAAAAAAATTTGACACACAATTCTAGACGTCTAATACTATATATATTCCGAATTTGAAGGAAATTGGAGAGGTCGACCTATCTTTTCATATGGAATGCATATATATAAATACTTACCTTACCAACATATAGTTAGGTACCCAAATACTCACCCGTACGTCCCCACTTGCGCTCTCTGTGGAAAAGTCCCGCTGCCGATGGAAATGACACAATGATGACCACTCAGGCGATGAGAAAAAAAGGGACCTAATCAGTTGATCAAAAACCTTCAACAACGTCCATCGCGCCGCGCTGACACAAAGTTTAAAAACAAAAGTGTAGAAAAAGTGAATATAAAATAAAGTGAACAAATACAGAACCTAAATATTTAAATAAAGAATAACTAGTGTTTTATTCAAATAAAGTAAAGGGGGGAAGGAGAAAATAAAGTGGGAAGAATCCTATAAAGTGAAACCATATAATAATAGAAAAACTCAACATACATAGAGATATATGTACATACATCGAAAACGGTGTCAAAGGTAATGCCGCCCAATATCCGCCCAGTGGCGCGAAAAATATACAATCAGGATTGATGAACATGGCTAAGCTGAGTATTAAAGTGATTTTTTTTTTTGGAGTGGGTTCCATAACACCCCCTTGTGGGGGTCAACCCCCCTTTCCTTCAAATTAAAGGGAATGAAAATACCTATCAAATGGTATAAAAGTATTCGAAATCGGTTCAGTACTTTTTAAGTAATTGCAATTTAAACAAGTAAGGAAGCCTAAGTTCGAGTGGAATCGAACATTAGATACTCAGCTGTATGCTTTCATTGTTTGTTTGCGTTTGTTCGATATAGGGTGTATTTTATATGACAAGAGTGCTGCATAAACAGGGCGCAGCCACGCCCATTTTCAAAATTTGTATCAATCATCCAAATAAGCATATAAATATTATTGTTAGTGCAAAATTGCATCCCTCTATGACTTTTAGTTACAAAGACTTCACGTTACAAATTCCAAAAGGGTGTTCCAGAAATATCTTTGTTAAAAAGTAGGCGTGGTCATAAACCGATTTCAATACATTTTTGCGTGTCTATTAACACATGTTATAAAAGTGTATAAACCAAGTTTCGTCATAATATCTCAGTTATTTGTCGAGTAATAGGCTCGTAGATTCCTTTGTATAAAAAGAGGCGGTGCCACGCCCATTTTCCAAACTTTTTTATTTTTGTTTCCGGTCTATTGTAGAACTCATGTCACAAAATTTCAGTGATAGATCTTTATATTTGACAGAGATATCGCTTAAAATGTTTTTATTAGGTCACTTTATAATACCCATATATAAAAGTGGGCGTGGTCGTCAACCGATTTTGGTAATCTTTCGTCCACACATTTGGCTAAGTAAATATATCACGCGTACCAAATTTCATCGATATATCTTTAACGGTTCTGAGTTATGGCTTATAAAACTTTCAATATTTGCCCCTTAATAAGTGGGCGTGGCACCGCCCATTTTCCAAAATTTTTATATTTTTTGTTTTATGTCCCTAGTTGGACTCCTGCCACAAAATTTCAGTGATAGATCTTTATATTTGACAGAGATATCGCTTAAAATGTTTTTATTAGGCCCCTTTATAGTTCCCATATATAAAAGTGGGCGTGGCCGTCAACCGATTTTGATAATTTTTCGCCAAAACATTTGTCTAAGTAAGAAAATTACGCATATCAAATTTCATCGATATATCTTCAACGGTTTCTGAGTTATGACATATAAAACTTTCAATGCTTGCCCCTTAATAAGTGGGCGTGGCACCGCCCATTTTCCAAAATTTTTGTACTTTTTGTTTTATGTCCGTCGTTGGACTCCTGCCACAAAATTTCAGTGATAGATCTTTATATTTGACAGAGATATCGCTTAAAATAGTTTTATTAGGTCACTTTATAATACCCATATATAAAAGTGGGCGTGGCCGTCCACCGATTTTGATAATTTTTCGTCAAAACATTTGTCTAAGTAAGCAAATTACGGATACCAAATTTCATCGATATATCTTCAACGGTTGCTGAGTTATGACATATAAAACTTTCAATGTTTGCCCCTTAATAAGTGGGCGTGGCACCGCCCATTTTCCAAAATTTTTGTACTTTTTGCTTTATGTCCGTAGTTGGACTCCTGCCACAAAATTTCAGTGATAGATCTTTATATTTGACAGAGATATCGCTTAAAATGTTTTTATTAGGCCCCTTTATAGTTCCCATATATAAAAGTGGGCGTGGCCGTCAACCGATTTTGATAATTTTTCGCCAAAACATTTGTACAGGTAAGCAAATTACGCACACCAAATTTCATCGATATATCTTCAACGGTTTCTGAGTTATGACATATAAAACTTTCAATGTTTGACCCTTAATAGGTGGGCGTGGCACCGCCCATTTTCCAAAACTTCATCAAATTTCTTCATAAGGGCCTGAGCTCAATACGTGGGTAAAATTTTATCACTCTAGCTATATTAGTGGCTGAGATACCAAATTTCCGATTTTTTCTATATAGGAAAAGTGGGCGTGGTCATGGTCCGATTTCGCCCATTTTCAATACCAACCGTCCCAGTCTCGATACCAACTTGCATTTCAAATTTCATCAAAATATCTCAATTTTTACGCGAGTTATCCTGCGTACGGACGGACGGACGGACGGACGGACGGACGGACATGGCTCAATCGATTTCTCTTTTCACCCTGATCATTTTGATATATATAAGTCTATATCTATCTCGATTATTTCATTATGTTACAATCCACCGTTATGAAATCAAAATTATAATACTCTGTGTACTAGTACAGCTGAGTATAAAAATGCATAATATAAACTTTGACCTTTAATAACTTCTGTTGTTGTTGTTTCCAAAAAAAAAATCATTTTCATACTCAGCTTAGCCATGTTCATAAATCCTCATACTTCGTTTTTTGATTTTATAATTTTCAAAATTTGATATTTGTACCAGATCGTGCTTATTGCTTTCAATTTTGCGGGACTAGAGGCATTTCAAAACGCCATCCTATCGCCATAAAATTTTGTGGGGTTCATTAACTCGTACAAAGGCAACTTTTCATTGCTGGTACGTTAAAAAACAAAAAAAAAACTCCATATGTTTTCACTCCACCTTAATGTACATATCTTCGCTTAAAGTGCAAAACCACGTATCTACCAAGAGCAATACTGCGTAAGTGACATTTTTGGAAAAAATGAGATTTTCCCAAAAACACATTCCTGGGGTCCGTCCCCCTCCCTTCATACAAGAATTTTGAAATTCGACAACACGTCAAAAATGCCACGCGGTTTGTACTAGGTCGATACGCGGTTTTGCACTTTAAACGACGATATGTATCTATAGGGCTCTAAAATCTATTCGAATGATGATTTACTATTGCAATACCTCATTTCATTACATGTTTTTACGCAATTGACAGAAGTTATGGTTAAGAGCCCTTCGGTATTTCCACCATTCGTGTTACCATCACACAACGAGGGAAGAATTAGGGAGATGCTAATAGCAGCTAACAGTGTAGCTGAAAGAGGTAACCACTGAGATACATCGTAACATTGATATCTTGAATTATAACACATTTAATCATATTTTTATACTCAGCTGTACTAGTACACAGAGTATTATAATTTTGATTTCATAACGGTGGATTGTAACATAATGAAATAATCGAGATAGATATAGACTTATATATATCAAAATGATCAGGGTGAAAAGAGAAATCGATTGAGCCATGTCCGTCCGTCCGTCCGTCCGTCCGTACGCAGGATAACTCGCGTAAAAATTGAGATATTTTGATGAAATTTGAAATGCAAGTTGGTATCGATACTGGGACGGTTGGTATTGAAAATGGGCGAAATCGGACCATGACCACGCCCACTTTTCCTATATAGAAAAAATCGGAAATTTGGTATCTCAGCCACTAATATAGCTAGAGTGATAAAATTTTACCCACGTATTGAGCTCAGGCCCTTATGAAGAAATTTGATGAAGTTTTGGAAAATGGGCGGTGCCACGCCCACTTATTAAGGGTCAAACATTGAAAGTTTTATATGTCATAACTCAGAAACCGTTGAAGATATATCGATGAAATTTGGTATGCGTAATTTGCTTACCTGTACAAATGTTTTGGCGAAAAATTATCAAAATCGGTTGACGGCCAGGCCCACTTTTATATATGGGAACTATAAAGGGGCCTAATAAAAACATTTTAAGCGATATCTCTGTCAAATATAAAGATCTATCACAGAAATTTTGTGGCAGGAGTCCAACTACGGACATAAAACAAAAAGTACAAAAATTCTGGAAAATGGGCGGTGCCACGCCCACTTATTAAGAGGCAAACATTGAAAGTTTTATATGTCATAACTCAGCAACCGTTGAAGATATATCGATGAAATTTGGTATCCGTAATTTGCTTACTTAGACAAATGTTTTGACGAAAAATTATCAAAATCGGTGGACGGCCACGCCCACTTTTATATATGGGTATTATAAAGTGACCTAATAAAACTATTTTAAGCGATATCTCTGTCAAATATAAAGATCTATCACTGAAATTTTGTGGCAGGAGTCCAACGACGGACATAAAACAAAAAGTACAAAAATTTTGGAAAATGGGCGGTGCCACGCCCACTTATTAAGGGGCAAGCATTGAAAGTTTTATATGTCATAACTCAGAAACCGATGAAGATATATCGAGTTTTTGAGCAATTGTAAGATTTTTAAAGTAATATAATATATTTATAATCTAATTTAAAAGACAAAACTATCCTTTCATATTATTTATGCCATTTCGGAGTGTAATGGAGTCCAACAGTTGTTCTATCACAAACTTACAGTGTGTAAAAGTCATAGATTTAATCAATATAAAATTTTCAAAATTTTTTTTCTCGAAAACAAAAAAAAACCCCTCTTTCAAATTTGGAGGGTAGTTTAAGGATACTTTGAAGTTTATTTGAGATTTTTTTAAAGAAAATCGGTGCTATCCTTCATGACTTTACACTGAAAAAAAATTATTTTTTTTTAAATCATAGTATTTTTAAAAATTTTGAAAAAATTTTATTTTGTTTTATAAATTTCAATAATTTTAAAAACTTTTTGTAGTATAAGATTTTTTTCTAAAGTTAATAGTTTAAAAGATATTTTAACTCAAAAAAAAAGCTGTCAAAATTTTTTAAATGTCAATAAAATCCAAAATATTGAAAATTTCAAAAAAAAAATTTGACACACAATTCTAGACGTCTAATACTATATATATTCCGAATTTGAAGGAAATTGGAGAGGTCGACCTATCTTTTCATATGGAATGCATATATATAAATACTTACCTCACCAACATATAGTTAGGTACCCAAATACTCACCCGTACGTCCCCACTTGCGCTCTCTGTGGAAAAGTCCCGCTGCCGATGGAAATGACACAATGATGACCACTCAGGCGATGAGAAAAAAAGGGACCTAATCAGTTGATCAAAAACCTTCAACAACGTCCATCGCGCCGCGCTGACACAAAGTTTAAAAACAAAAGTGTAGAAAAAGTGAATATAAAATAAAGTGAACAAATACAGAACCTAAATATTTAAATAAAGAATAACTAGTGTTTTATTCAAATAAAGTAAAGGGGGAAGGAGAAAATAAAGTGGGAAGAATCCTATAAAGTGAAACCATATAATAATAGAAAAACTCAACATACATAGAGATATATGTACATACATCGAAAACGGTGTCAAAGGTAATGCCGCCCAATATCCGCCCAGTGGCGCGAAAAATATACAATCAGGATTGATGAACATGGCTAAGCTGAGTATTAAAGTGATTTTTTTTTGGAGTGGGTTCCATAACACCGCCCTGTGGGGTCAACCCCCCTTTCCTTCAAATTAAAGGGAATGAAAATACCTATCAAATGGTATAAAAGTATTCGAAATCGGTTCAGTACTTTTTAAGTAATTGCAATTTAAACAAGTAAGGAAGCCTAAGTTCGAGTGGAATCGAACATTAGATACTCAGCTGTATGCTTTCATTGTTTGTTTGCGTTTGTTCGATATAGGGTGTATTTTATATGACACGAGTGCTGCATAAACAGGGCGCAGCCACGCCCATTTTCAAAATTTGTATCAATCATCCAAATAAGCATATAAATATTATTGTTAGTGCAAAATTGCATCCCTCTATGACTTTTAGTTACAAAGACTTCACGTTACAAATTCCAAAAGGGTGTTCCAGAAATATCTTTGTTAAAAAGTAGGCGTGGTCATAAACCGATTTCAATACATTTTTGCGTGTCTATTAACACATGTTATAAAAGTGTATAAACCAAGTTTCGTCATAATATCTCAGTTATTTGTCGAGTAATAGGCTCGTAGATTCCTTTGTATAAAAAGAGGCGGTGCCACGCCCATTTTCCAAACTTTTTTATTTTTTGTTTCCGGTCTATTGTAGAACTCATGTCACAAAATTTCAGTGATAGATCTTTATATTTGACAGAGATATCGCTTAAAATGTTATTATTAGGTCACTTTATAATACCCATATATAAAAGTGGGCGTGATCGTCAACCGATTTTGGTAATCTTTCGTCCACACATTTGGCTAAGTAAATATATCACGCGTACCAAATTTCATCGATATATCTTTAACGGTTCTGAGTTATGGCTTATAAAACTTTCAATATTTGCCCCTTAATAAGTGGGCGTGGCATCGCCCATTTTCCAAAATTTTTATATTTTTTGTTTTATGTCCCTAGTTGGACTCCTGCCACAAAATTTCAGTGATAGATCTTTATATTTGACAGAGATATCGCTTAAAATGTTTTTATTAGGCCCCTTTATAGTTCCCATATATAAAAGTGGGCGTGGCCGTCAAACCGATTTTGATAATTTTTCGCCAAAACATTTGTCTAAGTAAGAAAATTACGCATATCAAATTTCATCGATATATCTTCAACGGTTTCTGAGTTATGACATATAAAACTTTCAATGCTTGCCCCTTAATAAGTGGGCGTGGCACCGCCCATTTTCCAAAATTTTTGTACTTTTTGTTTTATGTCCGTCGTTGGACTCCTGCCACAAAATTTCAGTGATAGATCTTTATATTTGACAGAGATATCGCTTAAAATAATTTTATTAGGTCACTTTATAATACCCATATATAAAAGTGGGCGTGGCCGTCCACCGATTTTGATAATTTTTCGTCAAAACATTTGTCTAAGTAAGCAAATTACGGGTACCAAATTTCATCGATATATCTTCAACGGTTGCTGAGTTATGACATATAAAACTTTCAATGTTTGCCCCTTAATAAGTGGGCGTGGCACCGCCCATTTTCCAAAATTTTTGTACTTTTTGTTTTATGTCCGAAGTTGGACTCCTGCCACAAAATGTCAGTGATAGATCTTTATATTTGACAAAGATATCGCTTAAAATGTTTTTATTAGGCCCCTTTATAGTTCCCATATATAAAAGTGGGCGTGGCCGTCAACCGATTTTGATAATTTTTCGCCAAAACATTTGTACAGGTAAGCAAATTACGCATACCAAATTTCATCGATATATCTTCAACGGTTTCTGAGTTATGACATATAAAACTTTCAATGTTTGACCCTTAATAAGTGGGCGTGGCACCGCCCATTTTCCAAAACTTCATCAAATTTCTTCATAAGGGCCTGAGCTCAATACGTGGGTAAAATTTTATCACTCTAGCTATATTAGTGGCTGAGATACCAAATTTCCGATTTTTTCTATATAGGAAAAGTGGGCGTGGTCATGGTCCGATTTCGCCCATTTTCAATACCAACCGTCCCAGTCTCGATACCAACTTGCATTTCAAATTTCATCAAAATATCTCAATTTTTACGCGAGTTATCCTGCGTACGGACGGACGGACGGACGGACGGACGGACATGGCTCAATCGATTTCTCTTTTCACCCTGATCATTTTGATATATATAAGTCTATATCTATCTCGATTATTTCATTATGTTACAATCCACCGTTATGAAATCAAAATTATAATACTCTGTGTACTAGTACAGCTGAGTATAAAAATGCATAATATAAACTTTGACCTTTAATAAATTCTGTTGTTGTTGTTTCCAAAAAAAATCATTTTAATACTCAGCTTAGCCATGTTTATAAATCCTCATACTTCGTTTTTTGATTTTATAATTTTCAAAATTTGATATTTGTACCAGATCGTGCTTATTGCTTTCAATTTTGCGGGACTAGAGGCATTTCAAAACGCCATCCTATCGCCATAACATTTTGTGGGGTTCATTAACTCGTACAAAGGCAACTTTTCATTGCTGGTACGTTAAAAAACAAAAAAAACTCCATATGTTTTCACTCCACCTTAATGTACATATCTTCGCTTAAAGTGCAAAACCACGTATCTACCAAGAGCAATACTGCGTAAGTGACATTTTTGGAAAAAATGAGATTTTCCCAAAAACACATTCCTGGGGTCCGTCCCCCTCCCTTCATACAAGAATTTTGAAATTCGACAACACGTCAAAAATGCCACGCGGTTTGTACTAGGTCGATACGCGGTTTTGCACTTTAAACGACGATATGTATCTATAGGGCTCTAAAATCTATTCGAATGATGATTTACTATTGCAATACCTCATTTCATTACATGTTTTTACGCAATTGACAGAAGTTATGGTTAAGAGCCCTTCGGTATTTCCACCATTCGTGTTACCATCACACAACGAGGGAAGAATTAGGGAGATGCTAATAGCAGCTAACAGTGTAGCTGAAAGAGGTAACCACTGAGATACATCGTAACATTGATATCTTGAATTATAACACATTTAATCATATTTTTATACTCAGCTGTACTAGTACACAGAGTATTATAATTTTGATTTCATAACGGTGGATTGTAACATAATGAAATAATCGAGATAGATATAGACTTATATATATCAAAATGATCAGGGTGAAAAGAGAAATCGATTGAGCCATGTCCGTCCGTCCGTCCGTCCGCCCGTACGCAGGATAACTCGCGTAAAAATTGAGATATTTTGATGAAATTTGAAATGCAAGTTGGTATCGAGACTGGGACGGTTGGTATTGAAAATGGGCGAAATCGGACCATGACCACGCCCACTTTTCCTATATAGAAAAAATCGGAAATTTGGTATCTCAGCCACTAATATAGCTAGAGTGATAAAATTTTACCCACGTATTGAGCTCAGGCCCTTATGAAGAAATTTGATGAAGTTTTGGAAAATGGGCGGTGCCACGCCCACTTATTAAGGGTCAAACATTGAAAGTTTTATATGTCATAACTCAGAAACCGTTGAAGATATATCGATGAAATTTGGTATGCGTAATTTGCTTACCTGTACAAATGTTTTGGCGAAAAATTATCAAAATCGGTTGACGGCCACGCCCACTTTTATATATGGGAACTATAAAGGGGCCTAATAAAAACATTTTAAGCGATATCTCTGTCAAATATAAAGATCTATCACTGAAATTTTGTGGCAGGAGTCCAACTACGGACATAAAACAAAAAGTACAAAAATTTTAGAAAATGGGCGGTGCCACGCCCACTTATTAAGGGGCAAACATTGAAAGTTTTATATGTCATAACTCAGCAACCGTTGAAGATATATCGATGAAATTTGGTATCCGTAATTTGCTTACTTAGACAAATGTTTTGACGAAAAATTATCAAAATCGGTGGACGGCCACGCCCACTTTTATATATGGGTATTATAAAGTGACCTAATAAAACTATTTTAAGCGATATCTCTGTCAAATATAAAGATCTATCACTGAAATTTTGTGGCAGGAGTCCAACGACGGACATAAAACAAAAAGTAAAAAAATTTTGGAAAATGGGCGGTGCCACGCCCACTTATTAAGGGGCAAGCATTGAAAGTTTTATATGTCATAACTCAGAAACCGTTGAAGATATATCGAGTTTTTGAGCAATTGTAAGATTTTTAAAGTAATATAATATATTTATAATCTAATTTAAAAGACAAAACTATCCTTTCATATTATTTATGCCATTTCGGAGTGTAATGGAGTCCAACAGTTGTTCTATCACAAACTTACAGTGTGTAAAAGTCATAGATTTAATCAATATAAAATTTTCAAAATTTTTTTCTCGAAAACAAAAAAAACCCCTCTTTCAAATTTGGAGGGTAGTTTAAGGATACTTTGAAGTTTATTTGAGATTTTTTTTAAAGAAAATCGGTGCTATCCTTCATGACTTTACACTGAAAAAAAAATTATTTTTTTTTAAATCATAGTATTTTTAAAAATTTTGAAAAAATTTTATTTTGTTTTATAAATTTCAATAATTTTAAAAACTTTTTGTAGTATAAGATTTTTTTCTAAAGTTAATAGTTTAAAAGATATTTTAACTCAAAGAAAAAGCTGTCAAAATTTTTTAAATGTCAATAAAATCCAAAATATTGAAAATATCAAAAAAAAATTTGACACACAATTCTAGACGTCTAATACTATATATATTCCGAATTTGAAGGAAATTGGAGAGGTCGACCTATCTTTTCATATGGAATGCATATATATAAATACTTACCTTACCAACATATAGTTAGGTACCCAAATACTCACCCGTACGTCCCCACTTGCGCTCTCTGTGGAAAAGTCCCGCTGCCGATGGAAATGACACAATGATGACCACTCAGGCGATGAGAAAAAAAGGGACCTAATCAGTTGATCAAAAACCTTCAACAACGTCCATCGCGCCGCGCTGACACAAAGTTTAAAAACAAAAGTGTAGAAAAAGTGAATATAAAATAAAGTGAACAAATACAGAACCTAAATATTTAAATAAAGAATAACTAGTGTTTTATTCAAATAAAGTAAAGGGGGGAAGGAGAAAATAAAGTGGGAAGAATCCTATAAAGTGAAACCATATAATAATAGAAAAACTCAACATACATAGAGATATATGCACATACATCGAAAACGGTGTCAAAGGTAATGCCGCCCAATATCCGCCCAGTGGCGCGAAAAATATACAATCAGGATTGATTAACATGGCTAAGCTGAGTATTAAAGTGATTTTTTTTTTTGGAGTGGGTTCCATAACACCCCCCTGTGGGGGTCAACCCCCCTTTCCTTCAAATTAAAGGGAATGAAAATACCTATCAAATGGTATAAAAGTATTCGAAATCGGTTCAGTACTTTTTAAGTAATTGCAATTTAAACAAGTAAGGAAGCCTAAGTTCGAGTGGAATCGAACATTAGATACTCAGCTGTATGCTTTCATTGTTTGTTTGCGTTTGTTCGATATAGGGTGTATTTTATATGACACGAGTGCTGCATAAACAGGGCGCAGCCACGCCCATTTTCAAAATTTGTATCAATCATCCAAATAAGCATATAAATATTATTGTTAGTGCAAAATTGCATCCCTCTATGACTTTTAGTTACAAAGACTTCACGTTACAAATTCCAAAAGGGTGTTCCAGAAATATCTTTGTTAAAAAGTAGGCGTGGTCATAAACCGATTTCAATACATTTTTGCGTGTCTATTAACACATGTTATAAAAGTGTATAAACCAAGTTTCGTCATAATATCTCAGTTATTTGTCGAGTAATAGGCTCGTAGATTCCTTTGTATAAAAAGAGGCGGTGCCCCGCCCATTTTCCAAACTTTTTTATTTTTTGTTTCCGGTCTATTGTAGAACTCATGTCACAAAATTTCAGTGATAGATCTTTATATTTGACAGAGATATCGCTTAAAATGTTTTTATTAGGTCACTTTATAATACCCATATATAAAAGTGGGCGTGGTCGTCAACCGATTTTGGTAATCTTTCGTCCACACATTTGGCTAAGTAAATATATCACGCGTACCAAATTTCATCGATATATCTTTAACGGTTCTGAGTTATGGCTTATAAAACTTTCAATATTTGCCCCTTAATAAGTGGGCGTGGCACCGCCCATTTTCCAAAATTTTTATATTTTTTGTTTTATGTCCCTAGTTGGACTCCTGCCACAAAATTTCAGTGATAGATCTTTATATTTGACAGAGATATCGCTTAAAATGTTTTTATTAGGCCCCTTTATAGTTCCCATATATAAAAGTGGGCGTGGCCGTCAACCGATTTTGATAATTTTTCGCCAAAACATTTGTACAGGTAAGCAAATTACGCATACCAAATTTCATCGATATATCTTCAACGGTTTCTGAGTTATGACATATAAAACTTTCAATGTTTGACCCTTAATAAGTGGGCGTGGCACCGCCCATTTTCCAAAACTTCATCAAATTTCTTCATAAGGGCCTGAGCTCAATACGTTGGTAAAATTTTATCACTCTAGCTATATTAGTGGCTGAGATACCAAATTTCCGATTTTTTCTATATAGGAAAAGTGGGCGTGGTCATGGTCCGATTTCGCCCATTTTCAATACCAACCGTCCCAGTCTCGATACCAACTTGCATTTCAAATTTCATCAAAATATCTCAATTTTTACGCGAGTTATCCTGCGTACGGACGGACGGACGGACGGACATGGCTCAATCGATTTCTCTTTTCACCCTGATCATTTTGATATATATAAGTCTATATCTATCTCGATTATTTCATTATGTTACAATCCACCGTTATGAAATCAAAATTATAATACTCTGTGTACTAGTACAGCTGAGTATAAAAATGCATAATATAAACTTTGACCTTTAATAACTTCTGTTGTTGTTGTTTCCAAAAAAAAATCATTTTAATACTCAGCTTAGCCATGTTCATAAATCCTCATACTTCGTTTTTTGATTTTATAATTTTCAAAATTTGATATTTGTACCAGATCGTGCTTTTTGCTTTCAATTTTGCGGGACTAGAGGCATTTCAAAACGCCATCCTATCGCCATAAAATTTTGTGGGGTTCATTAACTCGTACAAAGGCACCTTTAATTGCTGGTACGTTAAAAAACAAAAAAAAACTCCATATGTTTTCACTCCACCTTAATGTACATATCTTCGCTTAAAGTGCAAAACCACGTATCTACCAAGAGCAATACTGCGTAAGTGACATTTTTGGAAAAAATGAGATTTTCCCAAAAACACATTCCTGGGGTCCGTCCCCCTCCCTTCATACAAGAATTTTGAAATTCGACAACACGTCAAAAATGCCACGCGGTTTGTACTAGGTCGATACGCGGTTTTGCACTTTAAACGACGATATGTATCTATAGGGCTCTAAAATCTATTCGAATGATGATTTACTATTGCAATACCTCATTTCATTACATGTTTTTACGCAATTGACAGAAGTTATGGTTAAGAGCCCTTCGGTATTTCCACCATTCGTGTTACCATCACACAACGAGGGAAGAATTAGGGAGATGCTAATAGCAGCTAACAGTGTAGCTGAAAGAGGTAACCACTGAGATACATCGTAACATTGATATCTTGAATTATAACACATTTAATCATATTTTTATACTCAGCTGTACTAGTACACAGAGTATTATAATTTTGATTTCATAACGGTGGATTGTAACATAATGAAATAATCGAGATAGATATAGACTTATATATATCAAAATGATCAGGGTGAAAAGAGAAATCGATTGAGCCATGTCCGTCCGTCCGTCCGTCCGCCCGTACGCAGGATAACTCGCGTAAAAATTGAGATATTTTGATGAAATTTGAAATGCAAGTTGGTATCGAGACTGGGACGGTTGGTATTGAAAATGGGCGAAATCGGACCATGACCACGCCCACTTTTCCTATATAGAAAAAATCGGAAATTTGGTATCTCAGCCACTAATATAGCTAGAGTGATAAAATTTTACCCACGTATTGAGCTCAGGCCCTTATGAAGAAATTTGATGAAGTTTTGGAAAATGGGCGGTGCCACGCCCACTTATTAAGGGTCAAACATTGAAAGTTTTATATGTCATAACTCAGAAACCGTTGAAGATATATCGATGAAATTTGGTACGCGTGATATATTTACTTAGCCAAATGTGTGGACGAAAGATTACCAAAATCGGTTGACGACCACGCCCACTTTTATATATGGGTATTATAAAGTGACCTAATAAAAACATTTTAAGCGATATCTCTGTCAAATATAAAGATCTATCACTGAAATTTTGTGACATGAGTTCTACAATAGACCGGAAACAAAAAATAAAAATGTTTGGAAAATGGGCGTGGCACCGCCTCTTTTTATACAAAGGAATCTACGAGCCTATTACTCGACAAATAACTGAGATATTATGACGAAACTTGGTTTATAAACTTTTATAACATGTGTTAATAGACACGCAAAAATGTATTGAAATCGGTTTATGACCACGCCTACTTTTTAACAAAGATATTTCTGGAACACCCTTTTGGAATTTGTAACGTGAAGTCTTTGTAACTAAAAGTCATAGAGGGATGCAATTTTCCACTAACAATAATATTTATATGCTTATTTGGATGATTGATACAAATTTTGAAAATGGGCGTGGCTGCGCCCTGTTTATGCAGCACTCGTGTCATATAAAATACACCCTATATCGAACAAACGCAAACAAACAATGAAAGCATACAGCTGAGTATCTAATGTTCGATTCCACTCGAACTTAGGCTTCCTTACTTGTTATTTTAGAAAATGATCAGCCTGAGACTGTCGAACATAATGCGGAGCCAGATTCTGCAAACAGCAGCACAAGCAGTGGATCAAGCACAAAACGTGCAACTTCAGTTGCAAAAGAAATTCAGCTATGGAGGGAAGTGGGCGTGGTCGTCAACCGATTTCGCTAAAATTTTGAACATGTATTACCACAAGTAACAAAAGTGTACGCACCAAATTTCGTCATTATATATCAATTGTTTGTCGAGCTATGGGCTCAGAAATCTAGTATATTCCTGCTTCTAAAAAGAGGCGGTGCCACGCCCATTTTCCAAAATTTTTGTGTTTTTCGTTTTATGTCCATAGTTGGATTCCTGCCATAAAATTTCAATGATATATCTTTATATTTGACAGAGATATAGCTTAAACTTTTTTTATTGGGCCACTTTATAATACCCATATATAAAAGTGGGCGTGGTCGTCAACCGATTTTGGCAATTTTTAGTCCAAACATTTGCCTAAGTAAGTATATTACGCACACCAAATTTCATCGATATATCTTCAACGGTTTCTGAGTTATGACTCATAAAACTTTCAATGTTTGCCCCTTAATAAGTGGGCGTGGCACCGCCCATTTTTCAAAATTTTTGTGTTTTCTGTTTTATGTCCATAGTTGGACCATGCGACAAAATTTCAGTGATATATCTTTATATTTGCAGAGATATCGCTTAAAATGTTTTTATTAGGTCACTTTATAATATACATATATAAAAGTGGGCGTGGCCGTCAACCGATTTTAACTATTTTCCGTCCAAATGTTTGGCTGAGTAAGTAAATCACGCATACCAAATTTCATCGATATATCTTCAATGGTTTCTGAGTTATGACATATAAAACTTTCCATGTTTGACCCTTAATAAGTGGGCGTGGCACCGCCCATTTTCCAAAATTTCATCAAATTTCTTCATAGGGGCTGAGCTCAATACGTGGGTAAAATTTCATCGCTCCAGCTATATTAGTGACTGAGATACCAAATTTCCGATTTTTTCTATATAGGAAAAGTGGGCGTGGTCATGGTCCGATTTCGCCTATTTTCAATACCAACCGTCCCAGTCTCGATACCAACTTGCACTTAAAATTTCATCAAAATATCTCAATTTTTGCGCGAGTTAGAGTGTTTACAGACGGACGGACGGACAGACGGACGGACGGACATGGCTCAATCGATTTCTCTTTTCACCCTGATCATTTTGATATATATAAGTCTATATCTATCTCGATTATTTCATTCTGTTACAATCCACCGTTATGTGATTAAAACTATAATACTCTGTGTACTAGTACAGCTGAGTATAAAAAAAGTTAGAAGAAGAAAGAGCGGCATATGATGAATTTCATATCAAAGGCTGAAAAAAACGAACATTTTGAGCCCGACCCCCTCAGAATTTGATGAAATTTTGCATAGAGGTATTTCTTACCTACCCAAACACAACCTTATTTTTAGAAATTGCATTTTCGAAAAATTGTGGGCGTGGCAAGGTGTCGAAATATTCGAAAATATTCGAAAATACTCGAAAAATGACGATAATAGGTACTTTTAAAGTGTGATTACTAGGGAATGGCTTTACCGATTTCAAAGCTCTTCATACCATTAGAAAGGTATTGAAACTAGCAAATTGTAAATTTTTTTTGTTTTAGTACACTGAAAAAAAAGTTTTCTAAAACAAAATTTGAAACTGAAAAAACACTTCAAAGATCAAGCGATTTTGAAAAACAAGACTTTTTTTTAGAAAGATCTATTTAATATATATAACATATCTGAAACCCAAAATGGTCTTTTTTTATTTTTTTTTTTTTCATTTAATTGAGTAAATGCATCTCTTGGTTACTTTCTTTTATTTTGATATTACGCGTAAACTAATCAACCGATTTCAAAAATTTGTATACCGTTAGAAAGGTATTAATATTACCTTTTGAAAACATACACTGTGAAAGTTTTATATTACACTATATCAAACTGCTGAAGTGCAGCAGTATGAGCTGCGCAAAGTTGTATATTAAATCTAAATAAATAAAATTAAAAAATTAACTTTATCAAGTGTAAGTCAATTTATTGTGGGTGTCTGAAAAATTTGATAATACGATTCTTATTAGAATCAGGGTAGGAAGAAACTCAGAGTATGAGTGAGTGAGTAAGGAATTTCAGCCTCACGGCATGATGATGAATGGCCCGTTTCTCACTCATCTATAAAGCAGAGTGAGGATTTTTTTGTTTCTTCACTCATTTCGAATGAAGAAATGAGGCGCTCACGCTGCGTGTGAGGTGAGCCGTCGTAGGATTCCTCTTTGTGTGATGCGTGTGAGCGTGTGGGTGAGTGCGCAGAAACTCAGTAAATATTACATACATATATTAGATTGCATACATACATATATTTATGTCCTAGTGTGCAATTTAGTGACATGGTTTTTCTAATAAAAAGCATGTATGGTTGTTTTTCTGCTTTTTTTCATATTTATGCCCGTTTTAGGCGATTGAGTAGGTATGTAAAATCCATATTTCTACCTAAACTTGGTTTTTGTTGTTTTTCATCTATGTATATGTGTAGATATGTATGTAAATATGTATTTAATTCACCAGATGCAATTACGAATATTTACATACGTATTTATGTAGGTAGGTAGTTAAAAGGAACATTTTTTTAAGAATGTGCATTCGTTCTATTCGTTTCTTGATATAATGTTTTTTGGATGATAAAATATATGTACCTATGTAGGTGCTTACCTACTTGTTTAGTTTTTATTTATTATGCGACTAACGCAAAAAACTATTTATTCGTCATTAGAATCATATTTTTTTTTGCATTTGACATTAGCAGTCTATTTCTCATAATTTTTTATCTTGACAACAAAAAAATAAAATAATTTTGAAATAAAAAAGAAATGGAAATAGGTACAAGTTATAAATTTAGCAATCTCTATCTAACTTCCGCTTTTCAATCAAGGGAATGAAGAAGTCCTATTTGCGCAGCGTATTGTTCCAAATATACTCAGTACATAGCCATCCTTCTATTTTAATTTTCATTATTATTTTATTTTAGTGATTTATTATTCAAATTAAAAAAAAAAATGGTTCTCGTTGAGTTTAAAATTAAATGACAATCAAATTGTTCTTTGAGGGATAGTTTATCTTTTTTCAACCTACAGTAGAATTGTTTTTGTAGTTTTACTTTCCGTAGACTTTTCAAACAATAAATACAAGAAAAATTCAGAGAAATAAAGTGGTGTCATACGGGCTTTATTCGATTTCGAACATAAAAGCGCTGCCAAAGAGTTTTCTACCATCATATTTGCCCTAAAGTACATTATTTTGAACAAAAGTCAAGATTAAACAAATATTTAATCTTAAAATGCGATAGATTTTAAGCCCGTGCAGTAGATCTTCATATTTAAAAAAAATATGCTGTAGATTTACCACATATGCGTGCAGTGTGCACACTGCAGAGAATAAACAAATTTGTAGCATTCATGCAGCTCCATACTACCATACTTAATACAGACGGTTGGCTGCGTCATCGCCAAGCTATGAGGCGTCGCTCATATTCCTCACTCACTCAGAGTAACTCATGAGGGCGCAGCTGAGGAGAGGCTACTAGCGTGCCTCATCTTGGCTGCAAACTCTGCTGCCACTCACGCAGAGCGCTCAGGCTAAGGTGTGGCCTCTGTTGTTTATACGCTCAGAGGCCACTCATGCAGCTGCACCCTCATGAGTGAAGCATGTGTGAGTGAGGAGCCAAAATGAGGTAAATCCGAACCCTGATTAGAATACTTAGTCATTAAAAGTTTATTGTACTATCTAAACGAAGGGTGTATGTTTATGTTGTACGTTTCGGCACTACTATGCATAGGATATATTGTTCCACATAAACATACACCCTTCGTTGAGATACTATTTCTACCTACATAGCTGTTAGCTTCATAGCGATATTCTAGGATTTTGTGTCCGTTGTTGTGGTAAACAGCACAACAAACAGGTAGAAACAATTATTTTCGCTGTATCCTTTGATGAGTTATATATTTTGAGAATGCCTGAAAAATTTGGCAATAGGATTAAAAAAAGATCTGTACAACTTCCAAAGTATAGCTAGGTAGCCTTTTTACCACAATAATATCAAAATAAAAAAAGTTAACAAGAGATGGTTTTACTTTAAAATTTAAAAAAAAAAAAAAAAAAAAAAAAAATCACCATTCTACTTTTTAGATATGTTATATATATTAAATAGACCTTTCTAAACAAATTTTTTTTCAGTATAATATGTAATATAGAATTTTTACAGTAATAAATATTTTGAAAACAGAGCTTTTTGGCCGATTGAATTTAAAGGCAAATAATTATCTCCTTTGTCCTCCTACGCGTTTCGACGGTATTATCGTCTTCATCAGGGAGTCTAGTTTTATTTTGAAAAACATTAAAAGATACATAACAACATATTATTACAAATAAGTTAATTCACAATTCAGATTATTTTCCCATACATTATTACATATATACATAAACATAAAAGACTTTTTACTTACATTTAAACTAATCACGGAAACTTAAAACATTTTTGTTGAAAACACATCTATCCACATCTTAGCACAACTACATATTTATACCTATACTGCTTTTTGACATTTATTCTATTATTTAATTATGCTTCTATAAGCGCAATTAATGCTGTCAACATCTTCTGTGAAGTTTACTGCGTCTTGTATTCGTTGTTGTATGCGGAGACTTTCCAATGTTAATCTTGTTTTTGTTCGTCTCTCTATGTCCAATATTTTCGTGTTGTCAAAATCCGCTGTATGTCCAGTATTGGTCAAGTGTTGTGCTAATGCTGTTGTTGTCTTTTTGTTTCTAACGTCTGTTTTATGCTCGCCTATTCTAACACATTGTGCACGTTTAGTGGTACCCATATATGTTTTGTTACATTGTTCGTTAATGCTGCCTTTGCATTTTATTTCGTAAACTACATTGTGTTGTTGTTCTTTAATAACTTTATCTTTTGTTTTGCTAAATATTTGGTTGAGTGTGTGATTCGGCTTGTGTGCGAAAATTAATTTGTCATTGTGTATGCAATTTTGTAATGTGTTGTTATCCGTTAAACCCTGTATGTATGTAATACCCCTAAAAACTTTGTTGTTGTTAGTCGTTTTTACATTTATTTGGCGTTTTGTTTGTTTTTGTTTTATTGTTGTTAACCACCTATCTATCACTTTGGAAGGGTATCCGTTTTTTGTTAAAATGTTTCGTATTTTTATATCGTTGCTTTTCCTGAACGCCTGGTCGCTCAGCGCGTAGATCTTATTTATAAAATTGGTCATAGTGTTCTTCTTTTGTTGTTATGTATCTTTTCTTCTTTGTTGTTATGTATCATTTAATGTTTTTCAAAATAAAACTAGACTCCCTGATGAAGACGATAATACCGTCGAAACGCGTAGGAGGACAAAGGAAAAAATTATTTGCCTTTAAATTCACTCGGCCAAAAAGAAAGAAGTGATATCAAAATATAAGAAAGCCAAGAGATGCATTTACTTAAATAAATTAAAAAAAAAATAAAAAAGGCCATTTTAGTTTTCAGATATGTTATTTATATTAAATGGACTTTCTAAAAAAAAATTGTTATTTTTCAAAATCGCCTGATCTTTGAAGTGTTTTTTCAGTTTCAAATTTTATTTTGGAAAAGATTTTTTTTCAGTGTACTAAAACAAAAAGTGTATTTTTTGAAAGCTAATTTTAGTAACTTTCTAATGGTATGAAGATCTTTGAAATCGGTAAAGCCATTCCCTAGTAATCACACTTTAAAAGTACCTATTATCGTAATTTTTCGAATATTTTCAAATATTTCGATACCTTGCCACGCCCACTTTTTTTCGAAAATACTGGTTCTAAAAATGAGGTTGTGTTGTATCTTTATGCAAAATTTCATCAAATTCTGAGGGGTCGGGTTCAACGCATATTGGGTTTGATATGAAATTCATCATATAGGAAAGAGAAATTAAAAGCATATGAGGAAAGAACGAAAGATACAAAACGAAAAAATTATATTTTGGAAGATTTAATGAATTATATTTCGAAAAAGAATAAAAATTAATTGCCTTTATATCGGCCCCTTTGTGCGACTTTATCGTAAGGGACAAAAGCAAATTTTAGAGGGCATTTTTTTTTGTTTTTTTTTTACTGTTTTTTATTGGTATATATAAATGAAATTGAACACACGATTAGATAGTTAATTAATATACTGAACCTGATATTTTTTCTTGAAAAAATTTGCAGTTTGCGAAAAAATCATAATTTTGTCCCTTACGATAATTTCGCTCTCAATGTTTTATGTGCGCATTTGAATAAATTTCCCTTACGATAACATTTAAAAAGGGTTGTATATGACAAATACAACTGTCTTATTGCATACTTTTGCATTTTTAATGATGGAGTCATGGTAATATAGTGAGTAACTGAGTTTCCACCTTCGATTTCCTACTAGTTATATTCACAATATTTTTTGTATGGGCGATACGATAAATTCGAGCTCAAAAAAAGTATACATTGCCCCTTACAATATTTTACCAGGTGATGCACTGAGGGATGTAGAACAAATTTGCATCAAAAAGTAGTTTTCGAGAAAATTACCCTTACGATAAAATCGCGCAAAGGGGTCGATATGTTATATTTGTTATCATTTCAATTATTCATATTCAGCTCTTCACATATTCTGTTGCGTAAAGTTCCATCGCGAACTATTTCAATCAAATTTTCACAATCATTTGTTTCAGATTCTGTATCATTATAAACAAACTAGTAAACCTGGCCACGCGATGCTGTGGCTTTCAATTACACTGTGCGACAATTTGAGGGTGTAAGACAACTCATTGCTATATTTAACAATTTTTTTGATTGCCATTTTAAATTTGACTTCCCCCTAAAAATGGCAGAATATATATCGGCTTTAAGCCTATAGATTCTTATTAATAAAATATAAATTTAAGCATATACATAATTACTGGTTATTTTTATTTTCCGTCGACCTAGATTTTGTATACAAAGATTTTGTCCGAGGAGTCCCATAGTGAAGGTTTAATGCGAATAATTTTCTACAATATTTTATCCATATATGTAGCTAACTCCAAAAGGTCATTTTTCTTACTTCTCTTTCTCTTCTCCTTTCCCTTTTATTTGCGCTTCTTCTTCCCTTTATCCATTTTATTTTCCGTACTCTTCCGGCTTTAGCTTCCTTTCCTTCGCCATTTCCGTTCCTTTCATTTTCCACTCCCCTTTCTTTTTATTACAGCGCAAGACCTTTAATGACTTTGAAAACCAGACAAACTGTAGCGTAAAAATAAATTTTTGTAAAAATCGTAATAAATTACTCATTTTCAGGCCAAGCATTTTCATATGCCCGGCAAAGATATTTCATATGACATTTTAAATTTAAAAATCAAACTGTAGAGTAAAAGTAAATTTTGGAACAGGTGGCAACCCTCTTTGTAAAAATTATGATAAATTACTCATTTTGAGACAAAGCACTTTGATATGACACCTCAAATCTAAAAATCAAACAGAATATAGCGTAAAAATTAAATTGTGAACAGGTGGCAACCCTTTTTAGAAAAACTGTAATAAATTACTTATTTTCACGCATGGCCCTTTCATATGACACCTCAAATTTTAAAATCAAACAAACTATAGCGTAACACTGAATTTTTGAACAGGTGGCAACCCTTTTTGTAAAATTTTTATTAAATTACTCAATATCAGGTCAAGCCTTTTCATATGGTACCAAAAATTTTAAATTCAAACAAACTATACAGGAAAATTAAATTTTCGAACAGCTGGCAACCCTTTTCAAAAAAATTAAACCTTCCTGCACATCTACAGGTCAAGCCCTTTCATTTGAAACCACATTTACGAACATCGGTATAACGGTGTAAAAGTTATGGTGTTTACAAAAAATCGCTTAGCGTAATATATATAAAGATTCCCAATTATCGTCGCAAAGGTTATGTAATACAACGCACGCTCTTACAAAGTGGCAAAACTTTTCTATTCCTTTTAGTTTACAATAATATAATTGCCTAAATCTTTGCTTCAGAAATCCAAATGTGTGCTCTATCATCACTCTACCGGCGCTGTGTTTTTTGTTGAAAAATTTCTGCTGAGCCTATAGGTGCCCATTATCTTTATATGGCGTTATTATATAGTTTGAACAAGCATAGGCAGAATCTCCCAAAATATAATACTGATTACATAATTTTGGAAGTTTCGGATAAATATCTGAGTTTTCTAGCACTCTATTATCATGCGCGGATCTTGGAAATCCAACGAAAATGTAGATGAACTTGTTCCTTTGATTGCAAATTCCCTGAAGTTGAATGCTAACAAATTTTTTTCTATCTATGAAATAATCACGTATATCTTTTTTGATATCTACTTTCAGATGAGTTCCGTCTATTGCACCTGTATAAAAATATATTTTATTTATGTAATACAGGATTTATGTTCATATTATGCAGACACATGTGGTGCTGTGAAATAACGCCCGTGGATATAACACCAGTGGAAATAACGCCAGTGCAATTAAACCCGCGATTTTTTATTCAAATTTTTCGCCTGCGGCGCTTTTTTCACTAATACACCATATTTAAAAAACAAACCGTCTGTGCACTTAATTGCCCTTCCGAAAGAGAAATAAAGGCCATACCCAAAACGAAATAACGCCCGCGGGGATTATTTCTTTTTTTTTTTTGGGCGTTATTTCAGTACACCCACACATGTTTGTATATGGTTAATATTCACAATAAACAAGTAAGGAAGCCTAAGTTCGAGTGGAATCGAACGTTAGATACTCAGCTGTATGCATTCATTGTTCGTTAGCGTGTGATGAAAACATGGTGTAATTTATATAAAGCGCGTGCAGCATAAAGTGGGCGTAGCCACGCCCATTTTCAAAATTTTTATCAATCATCCAACTAAGCATATAAATATTATTGTTAGTGCAAAATTTCATTCCTTTATGACTTCTAGTTACAAAGATGTGACGTTAAAAATGCTCAAGGGGCGGTGCCACGCCCGTTTTCCAAAATTTTTCTATTTTTTGTTTCCGGTCTATTGTGGGACTCATGCCACAAAATTTCAATGAATTATCTTTATATTTGACAAAGATATCGCTTAAAATGTTTTTATTAGGCCCCTTTATAGTTCCCATATATAAAAGTGGGCGTGTCCATCAACCGATGTTGACAACTTTTCGTCCAAAGATTTGCCTAAGTATGTACATCACGCGTATCAAATTTTATCGATATATCTGCAACGGTTTCTGAGTTATGACATATAAAACTTTCGATGTTTGACCCTTAATAAGTGGGCATGGGTCCTCGGCTGATGAAATAAGTTACACGTGAAATAATTTGACTTGCGGTCCCAATAGATACATTGAAACGGTCTCCAATGTCTCTAAATGAGCACGCTTCGTGCCCAGCAAACCAAAGAAATAATGCTAAATGCATTTTGGCACTGAACACTTTTGTATTTTCCAGTTTTTTAAACTCTTCCGAACTCTCGAATTTGCTGCAAAGCATTTCGAAAACATTTCTGCTAACACACTTATCTGTGTACTTGGGTATTACTTCTTTCAAGTAAGTTAATATGCAATTCCGTTTATTTTTCGAAACGGAAAAAATAACCATATCATCGTCATCGCTGTTTTGTGTGCTCTCAACTTCTGACGATGACAAAAAGGACATATATGAGTCCGAAGAATCAACACATATATCTAAGATTGCGTTAAAAACAGAATCGCAAATTTGGCTCATTTTGTTTTGTAAAATTTCTGTTGGTTTCATGAGATGTTTGCTCTGAGTTGCTCTAACTTTCTCTATTTGTTTTTCGACAGCTGCTCTATTTTGATCTAGCTTGAGCGTCTATACTCTATTTTTGGTCTCATTAAACAAACCTATTAACTGGCAGGCATATAAGACTATTCGTAATGAAACAACGTCAACTATTAAACGTGAAAAGCGCACATTTTTTGCTAAAATGTTAAGTCCTCTTCTCATGTCTTAAGGACCCTGATGCTCGCTGGATAATACTGGCACATATCTTCCCAACACTTACTCACATCATCAACCATTACATCACAACATCGAACTTTCCTGATGCGTGGAAGGTTGCAACAGTACTGCCAAGTGCTGTAATGAGGGTGACGCAACTGAGGCGCTCCCCTCGGGCGCAATCATCGAGGGGCGCCAAAAGTTGGCAAACTAATCTCATATGTGACGATTTTCAAATTTCGCAGACATTATTGAAAAGTACGCAAAACAACAACAAAAAATAATCCAGCGCACCGTCAGCGGATTCTAGCGGTAAGAATGTCAAGACAACTGAGCTCTGCTGGTGAATGGTGAAAATACGTATCCGTATATCGTCCTCTAATGTGGGGGGTTAAATAAGTTTAGAGAAAAAATTGGAGCGATGAAATTTCACCCACGTGTTTGGCTCAGGTCCTTATGTAGAAATTTGATAAAATTTTGGAAAATGGGCGGTGCCACGCCCACTTATTAAGGGGCAAACATTGAAAGTTTTATGAGTCATAACTCAGAAACCGTTGAAGATATATCGACGTGATATACTTACTTAGGCAAATGTTTGGACGAAAAATTACCAAAATCGGTTGACGATCACGCCCACTTTTATATATGTGTATTATAAAGTGACCTTATAAAAATATTTTAAGCGATATCTCTGTCAAATATAAATATATATCACTGACATTTTATGGCAGGAGTCCAACTACGGACATAAAACATAAAAATTTTGGAAAATGGACGTGGCACCGCCTCCTTTTAGAAGCAGGAATATACGAGATTTCTCAGCATATAACTCAACAAATAATTGATGTATTATGACGAAACTTGGTTTATAACTTGACACGGTGAGCTTAAACAACTTATTATGAAAAGTCAAAGTAACCAAGATATTATTTCATGGTTGTATTCTTGGACATATTAGAAGATGTTCTGAGCCAAAATTGAAATCATTCATCGGACACATTTTGAGAAATTCCATGTTTTTTTTAAAATGGTCAATTTTTTCTTTTCATGCGAGCTCCTGTTCTTTTTATGGCATCCACGGTGACTGTTCTGTTCTTCCAGTATATAAGTGTATAGTAAAATTCATTACAGTAAAAATACATTTTAAGACGTTTATTATTTATTATTTATAATATTTTAATATAAACATAAAAAGGTTGACAGTTTTTTTTTTAAATATGAAGAATATTATATTCACATACAGTTTTCTTCAAATTCTCCATATAATTTGGGTTATTTGGTCTAGTTCGATACTTATAATCCCATGTTTTTTTAAATCATAATGCACAGCCTCCATGGCTTGCTCTGAATGATACCCTAATCCTATTCCCTGCCTTGAACAAAAATCTTCTATATGAAAAAAAAAACTGTATGCACTTTTGGGGTTATGGGTATAGAAAGATCGTTGTAACTCTTTCGGAAATTAGAAATACAGTTAATATAATTACTTTTCAAATCAATAGTGAAGCAAGATTCGACCACTGAATGAAAATCGTTAAAAGCTTTTACATATTTTAGGCGCTCTAAAGGAAATATACTTCTTAATACATCGGTGTTTTCCAATAATTTCTTACAACTATTCCCATCAAAACCTGAGCAACCACGAAAAATCTTTTATTGGACATAGAACTTCTCAGCCCACATTAACGCAATAGTTGTAAGAAATTATTGGAAAACACCGATATATTAAGATGTCTATGCTCCATGGATATTAATCCAGAAAGAGAATTCTGCCGGCTGAGGGTAATTTTATTGAAGCGCGGCCAAAAGCCGCCAACGCAGAAAGATGTTCTACACATACATACATTAATTTAACAAGGAATGTCTCCTGAACTATAAGCGTCCGGAGGGTAGTACTTTGTTTTTTGTGATCTGTGAGACCACCCCTACCCTCTGGAAAATTAATTGTTATCGGATCGTGGATCATTATATACAAATTTTCCCTCCATCCAGGCTGGGGATCCAACCCATGACCTCTGGTATGGCAGACTAGCCACTGTCCGCCACACCACAGTGGCCACAACACTCCCCACTGCACCACAGCGGCCCCGTTAATATATATTCCCGCAAAGGAGATTACAATTTACTAAGGTACATAATATGCATATAAATACTTCGCAAAAAGTATGTAACTTATTTTGCATATTTAATTTATCCATATTTGTTGCCAATTTAGTGTATTTTTCCAATTTTATAATTGATTTGTATATTTTGCAAATCTTGTTACTTGCAAAAATTCAAGTCAGCTGTTGTTTGATCAGCTGTTTTCCTGTTGGAAAAGTGCTGTTGGCAAAAATTTGTCCAACAAAATTCAACAGCTTCTCACAAAATGAAATGTCAGTTTTCTCTCTCAGTTGGTTCTCTTCTGTTGCAGATTTGGCGTAAAAAAACGGCGACAAAGTGTTTGTTTTTAAAAGTTTTCGAAAAACATCAAAAAATATCCGTAAACGAACAAAGCTATTATAAATAATAAATAATAAAGGTCTTAAAATGTATTTTTACTGTAATGAATTTTACTATACACTTATATACTAGAAGAACAGAACAGTCATTTTACCGCGGGTGCCATAAAAAGAACAGGGGCTCGCATGAAAAGAAAAAATTGACAATTTTAACAAAAAAAACATGGAATTTCTCAAAA